>VZRV01010927.1:0-68706 GCA_013398115.1 Falcunculus frontatus | reverse complement strand
CCCCCCCCCCCCGCCCCAAGACACCTTAATATAAATGGCCTTATAATCACGTATGAAGGCACTTTCTGGTCTTTTTTGATACGTTTTACTAAAGTTACCTCCAAATACAAATAGTAACAGATGTACCGCCATTCAGACAGCAGTGAAGTTTTTAAAGTTTCTACCTTAAAATGCGGATTTCATGTTCCGAATAGTTTTCTCAGAGTTGGTTCTTGGACAGCAAAACGAGCGTGGTGCAATGACACCTCCCCCCCCTCCCCTCCAGCCACCAAACGCGGTTATAACAGAGGGATCTCTGCCCTACAGAAACACTGCCCCTACCTCGGTCATAGCTCCCAGCCGGTGGCTCCGAGACCCAGCCTCAAACAACCGGGATGGAGGCAGGAGCCGCCGAAGCAGCCAGAGAAAAGCTGTTTAATTGCTTCTGTTTCGGTTCCTCGCAGAAAGCGAATAGGAACTCACGCTACGACATCTTTAAAAATAAGTCTCTATATATAACCACCCCCATTACAATAAAACGAAAAGGTTGCCATATATCATAGGTCGTATCGATAACTGTCCCCGGTGTCGATAAAATCACAAACGACGAAAACTGAGCAGCAGCGGAGGAAGCTCCAGGGAGCCACGACTCGAGGCAAACGAAAACAGGGGTAGGCAGCAGTGCAGTTCACACCCGACCCCCTTGCCGCATTTTTTTCCCCCAGTCGGCCAATTGTTCGGTGCCACAAACGTGGAGGAAAGGTATTTTAGGAAAAAAACCCGAAAAGTATCTTTCCAGCCGGATTGTACGTGGTGCCAGCGGAACGGCAGGAGCCGGGCGGCAGCGGCCCAGGAGGCAGGGACACCGCTCACGGAGCGCGGGCTCTGCGCTCGGAGAGTTTCCTTTATTTTTGTTGTTGTTTGGAGGGGGTGGTTCAGGATTTTTGCGGGGGGAGAGTCTCTTGCTTATTTTGGAAACTGCGCTTTACCAGACCCTTCACACAAATCCCTTGAGGTGCTGGGTCACCCTCGGCCCTACCTCTTGTTTACAGGCCCAGAGAGACCCTGGCGTTTGCTTTGGCCGCTTTCCTGGGTCGCGGCAGCCTCTTGGCTGCTGGAAGTGAACCCTCAACGAAAGCCAAAAAAACGGAAACGCTGGGGCTTGCCCCCCGCCCCGATGTCCCCCTGCCCCGCGGGAGGGGAGCGTCGCCCCGCGTCCGCCGAGGGGACCCCCTTGCGACGGGAGCAGCGGGCCCGGCGGTTTCGGTTGAATGGGCTGAATGAAACCCTCTGACAGTCACACACCGCTCATTAGCTCACGGCCCCACCGCTCCGGCGGAGCTCCCGGCCGGGGGACGCCCGAGGGGGTACGGGGGGCTCGGCCGCACGGCTCCGTCCCGCCGGGGCTGCGCTCGCCCTTCTCGGCCCTGCGAGACGGAGGGAGCCGACTGCGGGGCAGCTCCGTGCCAGGCGGCCCTCGGCGGGCCGGGGAGGCCTCCGGGCCGGCCGCTCTCCTCGCCGCAAGTGGGATGGCTGCGGCGGGGGGGGCTGGGTAGGAGGTGTGCGTGCGGGGCAGGGGCTCCTCTTCTCTCCTTCGGTTATCTTGATAAATGAGTTGTTGTTGAAGGAAGAAAAATAAACAACGGAGCTAGGACGAACGTGGGGTTTATTCCCCCCCGCTCCGCCCCCCGGGCCTGAGTCGGCTCTCCGTGAGCACCCTGCTCTATCCCGGGGAGGCCCCAGCCAGGAGGGGTCGGGGTCGGGGCCTCCGCGCCCGCAGGAGGCCGGGCGGAGGGTGGGAGTGACGCCGGGGGCCAGGTCGGCGCGGGGGGCAGGAGGGAGGCGGCTCCGGGGTCCCCGCGGTGGGCGCTGCGAAAGAAGGTGGCAGGGCGACGGAAAGCGGAGAGGCTTCGTCCCCGGCCCCGTCTCCGTTCCGCCTGTATTTTTGCGCGATTCGTTTAATTTGAATCTGTGGCGCCTTCGGCTGGCTCGGTGCTGGATGTTCTCCTTTTTATTTTAATTTGGGGTGAGTGTTTCGGGAACACTATTTTTATTTATTTATTTCCTACGCTTTAGCTTCTTCGGTCGAAGCGATCGCGCCGTGGGTCAGTGTCGACCGCCGGTGCTGGCGGAAGACGGGAGCCTGGGCTGCGGCGGGGTGCTGGGGCCGCGGCAAGGCAGCGCACCGGAGCCGTGCCTGGCCCTCCCTGGCTCCGCTTCTGCGCTCGCCTCGGCTAAGCAGTACCACGCTGCTCCCAGTAAAAGTCTCTCTCCCCTCCTTTCTCCCTCTTTCTTCTTAGGATTTTCTCCCCGTCTCGGAAGCCCATCAGAGGCACCAACTGCTCCGCCGGCTCGCGCCCACCTCGGGAAGATGGGAAGCAAGGCTCTGCCAGCCCCCATCCCGCTGCACCCGTCCCTGCAACTCACTAACTACTCCTTCCTCCAGGCTGTGAACACCTTCCCCGCAGCTGTGGACCAGTTGCAAGGTCTGTACGGACTCAGCGCCGTGCAAACCATGCACATGAACCACTGGACATTGGGCTACCCCAATGTGCATGAAATCACCCGCTCTACCATCACGGAGATGGCGGCCGCGCAGGGCTTGGTGGACTCCCGCTTCCCTTTCCCCGCGCTCCCCTTTGCCACGCACCTCTTCCACCCCAAGCAAGGGGCCATCGCCCACGTCCTCCCAGCACTGCACAAGGACAGGCCCCGCTTTGACTTTGCCAACCTGGCCGTGGCCGCCACGCAGGAGGATCCCCCCAAGGTGGGGGAGCTCGCCAAGCTGAGTCCCGGACTGGCCTCGCCCCTGTCGGGCATCAGCAAGCTGTCCCCGGACAGGAAGCCTTCCCGCGGCCGCCTGCCCTCCAAGACGAAAAAGGAGTTCATCTGCAAGTTCTGCGGCAGGCACTTCACCAAGTCCTATAACCTCCTCATCCACGAGCGAACCCATACGGACGAGCGGCCCTACACCTGCGACATCTGCCACAAGGCTTTCCGGAGGCAGGACCACCTGCGGGACCACCGGTGAGAGACCACCACGGCCGGGGTCGGGCCGTGGGCAGCCGGGGTGGGGTGAGCCTCTCGAGGGGGATGAGACTCAGCGGCTCCAGGAGCTCTGGGCTGAGCCACGGAAACCGCACAGGAAAAGCCCCCGGCTCAGATTCCGTGGCCACGGAGGGACCAGGGCAGCTGAAACGTGCGCTTTGTGTGGGATGGGCACCCGCCTGAGGGAGAGCCAGAGGGGTTTACAGCCGGACATGAAGATCCCGGGGCTTTCGTGCTTCTGAGTCATGGCTCTGGGGGACGCAGGGAACAGGACGGATCGCAGGTGGGCGCTTCCCTGCTGGTCCCCCACTCATCTCCGCACAACGCGGCCGGTGCTGAGAGGCGCCCACGGCCGCAGAGCGGAGAAACCTCTCCGCCTTCGGAGAAGAGCGGGCTCGGGTCCGGCCGGCAGCGCAGATGCTGTCCCGGTCTGGGACCAGAGAGTGCAGTCACGCTTCGATACGAATTATTGCAAATGTTTTGAACCGGCCAAGAAGTTTAACCATGAACAGAACAATAATGGGGAAAGGAGGAAAGAGCAGGGTGAGAGCGTCTGGGGGGCGTGGGGGGGTGTCGAGTTTGGGGGAGCGGGGTCTGGGGTCGTGTGGTCCACGCGCCTCCGGCAGCGCTGCTCACCCCACGGGTTGCCTTCCAGGTACATCCATTCCAAAGAGAAACCCTTCAAGTGCCAGGAGTGCGGGAAGGGCTTCTGCCAGTCCAGGACCCTGGCGGTCCACAAAACCCTACACATGCAGGTGAGCCCGGCGTTCCCCGGCCTCTCAACGCGTGTGCCGCCCGCGCGGACTCGGCCCGGCCCGGTTCGGCCCCGCTCGGCTCGGCTTGGCCCGCCGCGGGGCAGGGGAAGTGGCCACCGGAGGAACGGGGCTTTGGTGGGGAGGGGAGCGAGGGGGCTCCGGCACTGGACGGCCCCGTGGGTCCGCGGGGGGACAGCGGCCGGTGGTTACCTCCGCTGCCGCGGGAGACCCGCGGAAAATCGGCGGCCGTGGGAGACGGGCTTAAAGCCAGTGGGGACGCGGCTGGCGGCGGCGAGTGAACCCCGGGTTCGTTGTTTGTCCACGCCGCTGCTTCGAGGCGTTTTTCGTTGAGGGCTGCAGCCCTGCCCTGGCGGCGGCGGCAGGCGCGGGGCACCGGGGCGGCCCGGCTGCGGGATGCGGTGCGGAGGGACCGCCGTGGCGGCCGGGGGGGCAGAGGGAGTCCCGGAGCGGGAGGGAGGCGCGGAGGCTGCTTTCCGTGCGCCCCGGGGGCGCGGAACATCACGACTCGAGAACTATAAAATAAGGCTTTTGGGGCAGGATAGGGAGAGGTGGGCGGCCGCTCGGCCGCACGGGGCTCCTCTCGCTCGTGTCCTCCCCCGATATCTCAAGTTGTGCGTTGCGATGAGAAAAAGTGCAGTGATACGTTAAACCAGGTGGTTTGTAAAGGATTAATCCTTTGCTTGCTTCAAATCTGAACAGGAATCTCCACACAAATGCCCCACATGTGGAAGAACCTTTAATCAAAGAAGTAACCTGAAAACTCACCTTCTTACCCATACAGACATCAAGCCCTACAACTGTGAGCAGTGCGGCAAAGTGTTCAGGCGAAACTGTGATCTACGGCGGCACAGTCTAACTCACACCCCTCGGCAGGACTTCTAGAGCAGCCAGGGACCCGCGCCCGCTCCGGCAGCTCCAACTTGCCCACTTTACTCAAGGAGTGTATTGTAGGAACTCACAGACGCGCACACACACACACGGAGACGCACGCAGACTCGGGGCCAAGCTTTCCTATCACATGTCTGCGAAACTCGTTTAGAGAGTGCGGACTGCAGGATCGGGCCCCTCTCCAACCCACACCCAAGCGTAAAGCTCATCTTGTAGATAATCGCGGCTCATTTTAGAGCTCTGTACAGGACGTGTTTTTTTCTTCGTTTGTTTGTTTTGTACCGTGTCAGATGCACATCGATAACAAATCGTGGAGGCAAAGTATCTCTTTAAAAATGTATTTCAAAATAAATCCTTTTTTTTCCAAATACCTCCCGCCTTCTTGTATTATTCTCTGAGCATTTGGGCTTTTTTTTTCCTGCTATGTCAATGCAATGGTAAAGCATATTGAATAAATTTCCTAGCCGGGTAATTGTACTGTCACAACAATTTTGGTGATCGCTTTTGTTTGGTCTGTTCCACTGTCGTTGTTGTGTTATCTATTGTTAAGTAAAATGAAAGTGCCTTATTTGAGAGTTTATAACTCTATTACTTAATAGTATGAATGTCTAAATATTAACTTCTGTACTTTTTTTTTTTCCTAATTTTCCGGAACGATTTTTTTTTTTAAGAAGAAAAAGAAAGAAATATTTGCAAATAAACAGATCTTAGGAAATAATGCATAGAGCCGTTCTTATGCCAAAGCGGCTTATTAGTAACTTATTCGCAATCAGCCCGTATATTGTAAAAGTTATTCCTCTCGCAGGGTTTGCAGCAGGCAGCCTCCTGCCTGTAGACTTTGGACACGGGCAATTCACCCGCCTAGACAGGGACTTTATCCTGCAGAAGACGATTCTTTCCCGACAGCTCTGGAAGCAAACAGCGAGGCGCTAATACCGCCCTCCGCCCCGGGCTCATCCGCGGGCCCCTGGCAGAGCTGCGGCACTGGGAGCAGGGATCCCCTCACCCCGTTCTCCTCCTCCATCTGCGCTGCCTAGCACAAGTCACGCCCAGGGGGTTGGACGGAGAGGCACTGAGGAGAGGGATTGTTTCCCCCCTCTCGGGAGACCCTCACACCACCGTGGGGGCTCCCAGGCACTCCCCGCCGGGGTGGCTCTCGGCGACTCAGCATGTCCACCCCATGGGCTGCACGCTCAGTGCCTGTACCGGGTCTGCAGCCGGCAAGATGGTGGCACTGAACAATGGGCTCCCCTCTGTCGTCCTTGCAAGCCCCTCACCAGTGCCTGTGGAATCTTCTGGAAAGGCGTGGTGCCAACACTGAGGCATTTTCCCTGATATATTGCAGGGTGACTTGGATGTGCATCCCCTCATTACCATCCCGCTCCTCTTGTCACTTCTGGCACCCTCTCCACAATGTTTTGAGTAGTTTGGGGCCCCAAAAATTGTTCTTTCTCAGGCTGGGGCAACCGTTCTGCCCTACTCCTTTGCCAAATTAAGAACCAGGTTAGAATGGCAGGGAGAAATCTCTTCCCCAGGCCCAGGGAGCCCTGTCCAAGCAGAGAGCAATCCTCTTGCTCCCAGTTCAGCAGGGAGGGCTTCAGTCCTGAGCTCCACCTAGCAGGGTACCAGAACTCCAGGCTGGTCCATCCGTGGGAAGGATCACAGATCCTAGCATGCTCAAAAGCAGCTAGTGCTGACAGAGCTTGTGTGGCTACACTGTCCCCCTCCCTGATCCTCGTTGGTCCTTTGGCAGGGAATCACACTGCCTGAACACTGTTAATGAGCAGCAAGTCAAAACCAGCAGTGCCTGGGCTGCCGTCGGACCATCGGTGCAGAAAGCGCTGCATCACTGCCTGCGCTGCCTCCACAGAGGGCTGCCACGGGGCAGGGACTACAAGCCAGCCCTGCTCTGCCCCAGACCAGGCAGCCAGGCAAATTTCCACTGGTACAGCAGATAATGACAGTCCCAAACTCAGACAAAATTTCTTATGTGGTCAAGGCCTATCTCTCAATCTGCTTCTGTCCAGGAAGATGGGGAAGGAAAGAATGTTTCTGCAGCCAGAAATACTGGTCTGCTGGCTGAAGAGCAGCCTCCCTAGTCAAAGTTTATGTGAGTGTCATCTGTTCTCTTCCTCTTCACTGCCTGCAAACTTGCACCCCTTCTTTGCTGGGGTGCTGCACCCCTAGAACTATCTTTTCCACCACCCTGCCCTGCCCTGCTGGCAGCCCTTGTTCTCCCTCTTCAAAACGCTTCTCTCTCCACACTGCTCCTCTCCAAACCACTCTTCATGGGCATCTTTTGCTCCCTCTTCATGGGCATCTTCCCAATATCTGATGTCTTCCCGTCTGACTGATTCTTCTACTCCCAGTGCATTCCTGTTCTCTCAGTAGGTTATTCCCTCTAAGTTTCTCTATCCTTATTGTTCTCTGAGTTCCTGTCCCCAGGCCGTTTTACGTCCCCAAGTACGCACAGCAAGGCTGGGATAACTCCGTTTGAGTAAACACTCCTGTCAGGATACATATGGGCTTAGTCTGCTCCTCATAGGCCAAGTTCTGTGTGAAGTTTGTTTGGAAAGAACTTAATCAGATGAACGATATCAAAGGACAAAATTAAAGTGATTGTATATAGCTAAGGTTTTATTTAATTGTTTGAGGTTGCTTGTTTAATAATCTTCCCCCTGAGCAGATGCAGACTGTAAATTTATCTTCTGAGGATTTCTAAAGTTCAGCAGCCAGAAAAAAACTTAAATTACTGAAGTGGGTCAGTGATAAGCATCTCTAACTGTTGGTCCACGGACTGTTATTTTATATTTAAACCAGTAGCTATCTTCTTAAAATGTCAGAGAATGATCTAGTATTTCTCTTTACTATCAATACACTTGCCTATAGCACTACCACACCCCATTCACTTTTTAAAAAATCATCCCTCCCTGGAAAATTTCAGAGGCAGCTATAAAGAACATGTTAAAATACACATATGGTTTGTTGGTTTTAGACCTGTGTGGAACAGAAACAAGTTCTCTAAAGCTACCTTTTGGGCAGGGCTAGGGTTTTTATAGCCATAAAGTTCCATCCTGACTTTCACAATGCAAACACTAAATACAGCAACATCCCTGTGACTGCCATTTGTGCCTTTGTGAAGTATCCTCCTTCCCTCTGGAAGTTCTCTGCTCAGTTGCAGAACACAGCACACAGCTCCATGCTTCTGCAGTTTCCCAGAGCTTCCTAAACCACCTGCCTCCTGCTGCTCTGTGTTCCTCTCCTCCACTGCCACTTCTTTTTCAGCACTGCTTTTTTTTCGCCTGCACTGGCACGGCTCATTCTGCACCTTTTGCTCTGTTAGAGGCAGCAGCTGCAGTGCTGTAGCAGGAAAAAGAACTAGCTGTGCTACAGACTAGGGAGAAAAAACAGCAGATAATAAGATATGCAACAATAATCTCCATTTTTTAGGAGCAAATTATAGCCCTTTAAGTTGCATCTGAAAACTGAGTTCTTTGCACATCAGTTGCTGAAGCAGATGCTGTCCACAGCTGATGGCGGAGCAGCTCAGCCCAGCTAATTGTGCCTAAAGCTTTTCTATGAGGTAAATATTACATAGCAATGGCATATCATGGTATTCCAGACCAGCACAGACTATATCTAATGGCAGTGCAAATCTGCTGGCAAGGCCCAGCTTTATACCAGTACCACCTTAGGAATACGCACAGCCCGGATCTAAATGTCAGACACCCAGCAGCAACCCAGGAATGTGGCATGGCCATGTCTGCCTGGGTCTAGGGGCTGGTGCCCAGGATCTCTTTGAGTAAAACACGTGAAAAGCCATTATTTATTGAATTCTTCTCTGCCTGCTCTCGCCTTCCTTTTCCCTCTTCCTTCTTCCTTCTCACCACTCTACTTTTGGATGTTTGCTTCAGGAGTTGCTTCTCTTACCCCAGACATCCTGTACTACACCCTGCCTCCTGCCTAGTCTCACTTCCATCTCCTTCCCTACTTTTTCCCTCCTGTTTCTTTTTTGCCTTTCCATGTCTCACCCTACATTTCAAACTCTTTTCCAGAACAATTTCCTTCACTCAGACTTTTTGGTTCCCTCTTTTGAACCACTCCAACTCCCACTTGTCTCATTCTGTCCTTCAGCCACCAGCCCGTATGAGTTCCTCTCTCTTCCCTGACCTAGAGCTCGTGTCCCCTGTGAGGTACTTCATACACACTGCTGGTCCTTCCTTGCTGATCCAATTAACTGATGCCATGTCCCTGAGGTACTCAGGAGACACCAGAACAAGTGTCATAGGTGTATTTGGACCATTTTAAGCATGCTGGCTCTGACACAAAGCCAGCAGCATAGTCCCAGGAGGACCAGTGCTGGTGGCACATGCAGCTGGTGGCAGCCTGGGCTGCTCAGGCTGGAAGCACTGTTGTGAGCAGTGCTGCAGCCCACAGACAGCAGGGGCACAGACAGCAGGGGACAGGCAGGCAGGGGGGCAGACAGCAGGGGGACATGGCTCCAGTGGAGACCCCGCATGCTGTGCTGGGAGATGCAGTGGCCCCAGAGGATGGACAGACTTCTCTTCTCAAACCTGGCAGTGCTGGCTGAAGGTTATTTTTGTTGTTGCCGGAGGCGGCATCTCTCCTGGCTGCAGGCTACTACCAGCTGCAGCAGCCAGGCCTTGCAGCCACCACAGGGCTTGGATGTGGGGAGATGAGGAGCACTCCTACAAGCTGTCCTCCACTGGGGCCACAGTGAAAGGGGGTTGAAGAGGGTGCTGGGCAGTCTCTGGAACAATTGGGATTGTCCAAGTGAGTCTCCAAGCCTTCAGACTCCATTTGAAATCCCCCTCCTCTCAGTAGGAGAAGGGGAGCAGCAGGACTTTTGCTTCCCTGAAATTCTTGTAGGATCCAGAGAGTGGCTCCATCGCCTCACACGGCTGAAGGCTGCAGCTGGGAGAAGATTACAAACCCCAGGTCTTTTGACTTTCCCTCTCTGCAGAAATCCCCCAGATTTCTGGCTTCGAAACAAGCTAACTTCACCTTGCCTGCAGATCAGGGGTGGAATTGGGAAGGAAACCTGCAGGCATGGGCGGTGCTGGTGGTGCCGTGGCCTAGGCAATGCTGCAAGACTCCCACTCCCCCAGGCAGTGCCTTGACCTGAAGCTCCCTCGCCGTGCGCTTGTGAGGGCTCTCCTACACGCTGGGGCATTTTGGAGACCCATTTGTTCATCTGGGGGAAGCAGATTGACTGATTGCTTGCTTTTCTTTTTTCAAGTGTAAGAGGAAGCAAAACCTTTATTTCTTTTTTCCCTCGGAGATTATCTATAAGGCATTATCTCTACTGCTGCCAGCTGACATCCTTTGGCGTCACCACCACTCAGTGCACTGAAGATGCCTCAAGGTGTGTCAGTCGTGCTTCACGTCAATGCGCCTTGATGTATCTCTTTGGCTGGAATTGAAAGGTACAGTTTCTAAATCTCCCGGTGACCCATTTTGCATGGATCACTGGTGCGCTAGAATGTAGCTACTCCTTCCCATCGTGTTAATGCAAGTTTGCCTGCGTTCAAAGCAGCCTGGCCTCCATGTGCCACGCTGAGCACAAACGGAGAGCTCACGCTTGGGTCTCTGTGTGAAACGGGCACGGCTGCTTCAGACTTAATATCTTCCACACTAGTTACATGCTTTAGGTGTTTTCATTGCTATATCATAGTCCCTTTATTTAAACATTGTAAATTCTTTTGCTTGATAAACATAGGCAGACAGCTGGATTATCTTAATCTTGAGGCTTGCAGTCAGCAAGCACAGTGAATGCTCCCAGGTTTCAGAGGCACCCTCTCCCGCCCGGATCCCGTGGGCCCCCCCTCAGCTAAGCTGGGCAGCAATGCTCAGCGCTCAGTGTGTCACCAGGAAAAGGACCAAAACGCCTGCAAGGGAGCAGCTCTGGTCACAGGCTGCCTGAGTGTCCTTGAAGCCAGCCCTGGGGACAGCCCTAATTAATACTTCCAGCGCAGCCCCGTGGCTCCCCGCGCCGTGTTGGCTGTGCACTGCCCCGTCTGCCGGCACGCTGGGATGGGAAGGAGGGTGGCAGGAAGGCAAACCCTCAGGGGCCCCTCTAGAAGGCCCCGAGGCCCAGCTGTGACGGCAGATGGGATTCATGGGCAGCTCCAGCCCCGGGCGTGCTCAGGCTGCCTGCGAGGGCAATGCAAATGCGGTGCACCTGCCCGCAGGGTGCCGTGGCCTCCAGAGTCTTTTAAAGGACGCCTGGCTGGGGTACAATGTAAACCCAGTGCTGATTTAGTCCAGGAGCTGGTTCTGCTGGGATGAATCGTTTAACAACACAAACACCCCATGGCTCTGCGTCTCATTTCCATGTTGTGGCCTTCTTTTCCTACTCCACAGAGGAAATGACGGCCCGATCCTGGGCACGAACCGCAAGAGGAAAACACTAGGAAAACAAGGAAGCATTCGAAGGGATTTCAGTTATATATACAACTGAACAAATCTGGGTGATTGGATCGGATCCTCACCAACTTCTTTTGTCATGAGCCTATTATCCTCTAATTTTATTTCATGAAAACTGGGTCTTGAAATTTATGCTGCATTAAGAGGCACATGGCAGCTCACGCTATCACATGTAATGTTCCTGCCAAGCTACAACTGTAGCTTTATCATGATTCATATTTCCAAACTCCCATTAAAAAGGTTAAGAAATTATTTTCAGTAGTTCAGCTGTGGGCACCTCACATTTTTCTGAGTCTCATTTGCCTAGTTAAAACAAACAAAAAAAAAAACCTAGACAAACCAAATTTTTAATGAAAAATTAGTCTGCAATGCAGTCATGTGGTCCTGTCCTTTTCTGGGGTGCACAACAGGCTCAGTTCCCTAAAATCGCCCAGTAAGTCCAAATGAGTTGGGATTATGGCACAGGAGTGAGGGTTATAGGTGGGGACCTTGTCGGCTTTGCCTAGGTCTATCCTTACATTGGCAGCATTTGTTTGTCTGCTTCAACAGGGCTTTCCAACTGAGAAGTGAGGATGTGGGCAAATGAACAAGTTACTGCAGGGAAAACAGGGGATGTGAAAGTTCGGCACCTCAGCTACTGCCCAGAAACTGCTCTAACAAATTCTTTAACCCCCTCATAAATGCAAACTCACTTTTTCTCTCCCACAGGGAATGACGTACCTGGCTTTTGCTACAAGATACTGTGGGTAAGAGGGTGTAGGTGGGCACTTGCCACCACAGAGCAGCCAAACTGTATGCTGATGGCACCTTGTCTTGCAGTTGTTTGTCTCCCTAAACTCTTGGGCACAACAGATTAATTTCCCTAAAAGCTCCACTGTAAAATCCTGATTCAGGTGAGAGAATGGCATGGGAGCTTTGGTGCTCAAATGGCCTTTGCCTCACAGCCACTTGCAGGCAGCAACCTGGTTTGACTAAAATTCTTCAGGTTTCAGCAACAGGAAATTGCAGATGAGAGAATGCTCTGTAAAGTGCATTTGCACAGTTTCAGTTTCAAGCTGTGAAAAG
The DNA here is from genome assembly GCA_013398115.1 of Falcunculus frontatus. Taxonomy (NCBI): domain Eukaryota; kingdom Metazoa; phylum Chordata; class Aves; order Passeriformes; genus Falcunculus; species Falcunculus frontatus. The sequence continues at coordinate 56,503 of VZRV01010927.1, read as the reverse complement.
TAGCAGCTCCCCAAGCTCTCAACTTTAACCCTGCTATTAATACTGTTTTTTCTAATAGCATTGAGACTAATGGAGCAGGAGGGTCTTGTTGTAGTAAACATCCTCCCAATGATGCTCAAGAAACCCACGTCCTGTCTTCACACAGTTTGCTGTCTAAATGTCCCAGCAAACTCCCAAGCACTTCACAGTGTCCCAGCCAAAACATAGATGGTTAGGAAGGTGACTCTATTTTAAAACCTAGTTTTGAGGTGTTTCCTCTGCCAGGCAGAAGAACAGGCACCCTGAAATTCTCCTTGAGGCAGTGATGGGTGCTCTTCAGGGTTCAGAGAAGAGAAATTATGGTTTTGGCCAGTGCCTTATTCCTTTTCCTTGGAGAGCCCCAGGGACTATTCCCATACAGGTGCTTGGAGTGTAAGGCAGGAGAAAATCCCTGCTCCAAAATTGGATGGGCTTTGCAAACTACCCCTGAGGACTTAACACCACTCTGGTTTCCACATTGCTCTCACTGGTAATGTAGACAGTCTGTGTTAGTATAACAGCTGGTCAAGATGGTTGAATAAACTACTAGGACTCTCTGCAACACTGAAGCCTGAAAATTTATTCCTCCCAAAGCAGACAGGAGAGGGATGGGTGCATGGCTGATAGGAGCAAAGCCAGCTGGTGTCTGCCCCATGGCGAGGTAGTGACTCTTCCCACTCCCTGAGGACAATAGGCCCCATCCTGGGAGTGGAGTGGTTTCAATATGGGACTCTCCATCTTGATCCAGTTTGGATGGGTCAAGACATGTTGAGACATGCCCTTTCAATATGCTGCATTTTATTAAAAACAAAGTAACTGAGGGCCAGATTGTAAAACTAGGTGGGCCTCATTTGTCTGTCCCTACTGTAAGCCAATGAAACCTTCAACATATTCAAACTCTCACCTTTTTACCCATTTGAATGAAAAAGCATCACTAATAAAAGAAAATGACTCACCTAATGCTAAACCTGAGCTCTGTAGATCAGCTTTGATCAAATTCACTGACATTTGGATAACTGCGTTATTATAACTAAAACATCTTTTAAAGTTTTTTTTCCAGACGTTCATTCTTTAAAATTTGCTTTGATCACAGTGCATATCCTTTTCAGCAGAAATTTGTCCACAGAGGGTGAATTTTTTTCATTTGTTTTTCATATGGAGTCTCTTTCCTTTGTTCATATTTTAAATCAGTGAAGCTACCCTTCAAGCTAGCTCTTACAATAAAAATGCAGCTACTGTGTGGCTTTTAACAACTCATTTAACCCATCTGTGCTTCAATAGTCTTGTTAGAAACCCAAGGCAACTCACACTTATTTATGCAATCAGGCTGATCATGAGGCTTAATTAGATTTTTTTTTTAGGATAAAGTAAACATTTCAGAAGGGCAGAGCAGGGAAGTGATGGTCGCTGTTATGGTGGTCTGACAACAGCAATTTGTAATATGTTACAATAGTAGTGTTACAAAATGCTGCACAGAAGGATATTTCTTTCAGAAAGTACTTTTGAATTAGTTCAAGTGCTCCAGTTTCCAAATAGGAGTCACAATCTGAGACAATTAAAATAAATGGAAGCAGGAATGTGTCAGGACAATTACAAATAAAAAGATTGAAATCACTGGAGATGGAAGGGCAAAAATTTGCCTGTGTGTAAGTATGCATCTGCATATGAAGCTCAACTTTTAGATGTTGAGGAGGGTAAAGTCTGACTTTTCTTTTTCTATGGAAAAAAATTCACACATGTATGATGCAATAAAATTTAGTTTAGCAATAGATAAATGCATTTGTAACCAATTTTTCCCTTTCAAGCAGGCAGGAACACTGTTTAAGCTTTAATTTGCTAATTATCATTTATTGTAATTTGACCAAGCAGCTGGGGAAGGTGGTGCTGATTGTTCATCAAAGAGGGCGGCTGCCGGGCTCTTGAGTCAAGATAGTCTTATTAGTGGCTTTTTACAGCATGAGCAGAGTTCTTGTTAGAGCTTGTAACAGTGGTGGATTAACCACAAATAATTTTCAAAACTTTGAAGTCTAAAGCTGTAGCACCTTTTGCCGTATTCTAGGAAAAAAATTCTGCCGTGTTCAGATAACGTTGGCTGAACGTGAGATTCTCCCCCGGCTCGTACCAAAGTGCAGCCTTCACCCTCCCATGGCTGCCCACGCAGCCATTTTGCAAACACGGATCCGTGTCATCTGACAGAGCGAGCCCTGGAACTCCACACGGCTTCTGCCTCCGATAAAACTATTTATGAGCGCACACATTTCCAAAGATCGGGCCCCGCGATCATTAGCTCCACACCAAGCTTCTAGGGATGGCTTGTTTTCCCCAAATACTTAAGGCTGAGAATTCCTATTAATATAAATCTGCTTTAAACAGGAGATAGCAATTTTTTAATGCAGACATCCTCTAATATTTTCATGATGTGGCTTATACCTTAATAGATAGCAGTTGCGGTGCGGATCTGGCCACGCAGTTGCATAACATATTTGTGGTAATGAGAACCCTTGCTGACATGGAAAATTAATATTAAGAAAATTAATGTAAGGAAAATCTTTAATAGGTTTTTGTCTGTGTCTAATGCAATTTAGCAGTTAGCAGAAGGAAGGAATTTAGTACCAGGTGAGTAGCCAGCTCTTCAGAAACCATGTTTTGTTGACCACATTTTAAGACCTGCTGTTTTGATTTAGCGCATCAGGAGCAATATCTGCTTCGTAAACAACAGCATGAAACACCACACTCAGGATCCTGCCTGGCACACTCAGCTGTCAGAACCTTGCCCACAAGACAGAGTCCCTTGGCACAAACATTTTTCATGTTGGTGCCTGTTCTGTCCGGGGAAGTGCTTTGGAAGCTCAGAAACTTCAGTAGGGCAGGAGAGCAGCTTAATGCTCAAACCCACTTACCAGTGGCTGGGTGAAAAGACATTATCTCTTCATAAGCAGCATCTGTCAAGTCCTTTGGCAAAACAGAAGTACCTGTTTTCCCAATTAGAAAAGCTGCTCTTATTTGTTGCATGTCCAAGGACCGTAGTGTTACAGCAATAGGGCAGTGTGCAGACACACAGCGCAAAGAGGGAAGAAATCCTGGATGCAGACCAACCTTCTCTGCCTCCTACCCCAGCCTCTGCCCCCCCAGCTCACAGCTGCCATCCCATCAGAGAACACCAATGGTGGCATCAGCTTTTGTTCAAGGTGATCCATGGTTTAGATGTTAGAGTCTTTTCATCTGTTGTCTGGGTTTCTCTTGAATGAAAGAAGACTAGCGTATTTTTCTCCTTTTTGCTGCTAGGAAGGTAGTACTGACCCCCTTTATTTCCTGGTGATTGTGGATGTTAGAGATGATGCAAGCACAAAATATCTGGCATGACATTACAGAAATCAAAGGGAAAAGAATTCTTGGAAGAAACCCCATTTTTTACAATTTAGACAGCTTGGAGTTGTTTTGTTTCATTACCTCCTACCTAAATTTCTTGAAAACAATACTTAGCGAGAGGGAGGGATTTCTTGGTAAACATTGTGTATTGTGTGCCATTTTTCAAGGAGTGGACAGACTCCTAACAGTCTCTGAGTCCTCCCTGAGAGACACCAATTTTGAGAGGAAGGGTTGTGTTTGATCAATAAGAAATGTGTGTGTGGACAAATAAAAGGAGCAGCAAATGCAACCCTCTTATCTCCCTTCCTTCTTGCATGCCAGATCACCTTTGGCATCAGCTCCAGTCCTGCAGCTACTGCTTTCAAGCAGCTCTCATCGACACCAGCCCTGGTTGCTGACCTACTCTGGGTACAGATTCAGACCCTGTCTTTCCTCATCTCTTCCCTTCACCCTTTCATTCCCACAGCCCGAAGGAAGTGGAAAATGAAAGTCAACTGTTTACTGCAGTTCTTCAAAATTAAACAGATATCAGAAGTTCTCTGGAAGTGAAAGATGACAATTACTTTCTAAAGTACTGCCATATTTTTTTTTAGAAACCCTCTGCTGCTCATCCTTTCATTACTGAGGGTGCACAGGGAGGCTTGATTTATCACAGAACGAACTGTCTTCCTGGAAACCCCAACAGACATAGAGAGAAATGTCGTTAGGTTGAGGGATCTTTCAAGATTTGGATAGCTACTTTTGCCCAGATAAGAAATAATTTATTCTTCATAACTAAATCAGAAAATCTTTAAACCAGATTGACTAGCAATGTGTTAATATTCGTCATTGTCTTGAGTGCCGGCAGTGGCTTGATCACATTGTTCAGAAATAATACAGGAACAAAACATGCTTATAAAACATAAATATTGGTGTCCATTCTGTGCTGTGCATGCCCATCTCATCCATTTATATTCCTAAACATTTAATATAACTTCATTTTGCAACATGTGGATGGTTAGTTCATAGTTAGTTCATACACAAAAAGTAACAGAGTAATGAAATATTGCACTTTTTTCCCCTTGAAGAATGAGATAATGAAATCAACTTTTTTTTCAGTTGCCTAAGGTATTTTTACAGAAGGTAAATAACACATATATATATATTTGGAGACACACACCCAAAATACATATGATGTTTTGTGGCTAAATCATTTGCATTTGTCATCAATAACAGCAAAACACGGATTTGAAGCAATTGCTTTGCAGTTTCCTGTCACATTAATGAAGTATAGAAATATAAAAATAACATACAGTTATACTCACCATATTACAGTAGAAAGTTTTCTGTCTGGATTTTGAACTCTATTCTCAACTCTACTAGAAACCACTATTTTATCTTGCTTTACAATGATCCTTTCGCATCACAAAAATTGCTGCTTATATTAGCATAAGCCATTCAGCAGAACAATAAAGATAAAACTGTGCACAAAGAATAGAGGACAAAACTTTGTATCAAACAATACACATCAAAGTGGAAAGACTTCACTTCCTTTTTGCTACCTCCACCCATAGATTTTCACATTAATCAAATCATTACTACATCATTGCTAGTAGCCCCAAATGGCTCATATTAATTCACTTCTTCTCATTAAAAATGATTTTTTAATTAAATCCTTAAGTATCATTATATCAAAATAATATGCTAATAAAATTTTAAATAGTTAATAATGTAGAACATTTGCCCTTTTAATTTTTGTTAGGTGGACCCCAAAACAAAAACACATCAAAAGAGAAAAGAATCTAAAATTTCAATTAATCTTAACCAGAAATTCAAGCAATGACAATATCGAAGAGACTTTGTAATACCTAATATCCCCTGACAATATTTCAAATCCACATGTGAATATAAAATAACTTCTTGCTTGACATCGTTGACCCAGAATTGTCAGTGGAATAGAAACCTCAGTAATTCCTAAAGGTATCAAAGTATGATTTGCCCTGATTTCAGCCTAAATTATCCATTTGTCTGTATCTGCCTTTTCTCTCTTTCAGAAAGCAGAGGGGATTTGTTCGTTCATGGTCTTTAAAAACACTGTCTTATTTTCATTAAGCTAAGCCCACTGCTGATGTAATTCTTGCATTACAAAGGTCTTAATTTAAACCATGACATAAATGCTTTTCATCAGTTGATTTTTTTTGTTCTTTGTGCCAAATTTCTTGCATTTTTAAAATAAAGAATATGGTGTATAATAACTGCTGCGGGACAGGCTGCTTTATTCTTCAATATGAAAGACAAATGGGGTGTGACATGCATACGTTTCAACATGCAGCACTTACTTCTTCAGGACCTTTACTTTTTCCACTGTTTTCTCAGTAGACTATTTCACTTCCTTTGAATCAGGCCTAACGATAACACCGGATTTGAAGCACGGTTCTCGGCGTTGAGCACACTGACGGGACCAAGAGGTGAAAAGTGCTTCTAATCTCTCTCCTCTCTCTCTCTCCCCCTCCTCTCCCTCTTCCACTCCCTGCCTTCCTCTCCTTCCTTCCCCCCTCCATGCAAGGATTTGGGGTCTGCAGATGATAATTTACGGAGCGTTTTGGAAGAAGGGTGGGGATGCATTCCTAACACCCCAAATCCTGGTTTGCATTACACATTAGGGATTTCAAAGCACACCAAGATTTAATCATAATCAGAAAGTAGAGAAATCGTTTCTGCGACATTCTGCAGTATCGAGTCTTTTTTTTCCTTTGGTATCCCTGTAACTAATACAGCAAAATCGTATTGCCATCATGTCCTACTATTATTGCAATGATCAGTGAGCTGTGTTAGTGCATCTGGGAAAATTACACAACTTGTTTGGATATTATTTTGAGTTTAGGAGCTTGGTTAGTTTTCAGGCAGAGTCAAAAGACACTAGCTGTTTCTCTACTTAAATGTGAAAGTACAGAAGAAATTTTTCTTGATTAACATTGTTACAAATGAATCAAGATTACAATGGAAAGGATGCAAATATTTTCTTTAAACAGAATTTTCAACATGATCTGCGCTAACACCAAACCGCAGCATTAGTTCACTGATCTCCACAGGACAATATTGTCAAACACAGAACAGATCTAGAAAATCTCAATTGAATTTGTGGAAGGAATAAAATCTTTCAATGATCTTTCTGCATCTATTGCATTTTAGAAGATGTTGACCTGATATTTCTGTGTTTGTCCTGGCTTTATACTTTGTCTTTAAAGCAATGCTCTTCAAATTGCCAAAACCAGGATATGGGGACAGGTTGACCATTAGTCTGTCAACTTTCTTGTATTATGCAAGACATTAAATGAAACGGAAAAGGTGCCTTTTTATTTAGATTAAGTATTTGTAATTAATTAATTTTACTTGAGGTAATAGATTAATTCTATTTCTTGAACATTGAGAATCTAAAAAAAATTGAATCCAGGGAAATAAATGTTTTTCCTATGAAGTACTTAGGACAACAGTATGTTGAATACTTCTAAATTGCAGATTATATCCATAAGGTTGGATATTATTTGGTCTGTTATTTTATCTTTTCTCCTTTATTCACTTTATCGTCTGTGCAATGTTCTATTGCATGAACCTGAGCTGAAGAGAGTAGGGCTCTTCTGTAAGGGTGTGTTCATCTTTACATATTTTTAACCTATTTTGATAGATTTATATCAAGGCTGAAGTAATTCACTCTGGGAAAAAACTTGGCATCAAAACTTTTAAATACAAGCAGATTTTTCTTTCAAATTTTTTAAAAGAAAATTTAAAAATATTTCGGCATGTTCTTAAAGGCAAAGGTTTAAGTCCTGATTCATTTTAAGTCAATGGGAGTTTTGCCATGACTTCAGTGGAGCCAGGACTTCTTTCAAATGATGGGAAACAATTACGTTTAGCATTTTCAGATGGAAATTTTGTGCTTGTATAAATTAGAATTGTCTCCTTTTTTTTTTTGAGGTGGGGGTGTGTGTATACATATCGTATAATCCATAGCGTGAACTCATCTCTGGATATCTTTCTGTTAAGTGACTGTCTTTTTTTCATTAAGATAAGTAACAGTTCAACATATGTGGTTACTTAAGAAATTCCTCAGGATCTTTAGTGGAGTCTTTCGGGATAAGATGTGAAATCAGCCGTTGTCATTCATGACAAAGATCCCACATAATTTTTCCAAAGAGTTCTGCATGCCAATGAGAGTGGATCAGCATGAGTGATTGTATTTTGCCCATGCACTTTCCGGCTGAGGTTTGGGTCCGAGATGGGACTTCTGCCTTTCCTGTCCTAAGCTGCCTTCAAGTACCACTTTGCACTGAAGTACCTTATGTTTTTGGCCAGGCCAGGAGAGCTGTGAACTTCATTCCCTTGCCTTGCTTCACAGAAAGGCAAGGTTATTGTTGGTGAAATCCTGCTCGCCCTAATCAAAGACAAAACCCAACCCCCAGAGAAGGAGTTAAGGACTGCTTGAGTGAGGTACCTACAGGGTGGGGCTGGCCTCTCTCTGTCCCTCAGGTAAAGCTGTTCCAAAGAGATTTATCATACCTGTCACCTCCAACTGTTTTCAAATATCAGCAATACTAAAGCTGTCTGAGGCAGATGACACAATTTTTTTACAAGGGAGGAGTAGTTCAACCAGACCTACCCTGAAGTTCCTGCCTTGAACCTTCAGAACCCAAATATTTCCCCGGGGGTTTAACCCCACGTGTGGGGTCTTGGGGTCAAGTCAGGCTACTGTAGAAAGGACAGCCCCTTCCCCATGCCAGCAGGGTGGGACAGTGTCCAGCTCTGTGTTTCTGGATGTTAGAAGCTGGACCAGATCTACTGTCATAGTCTTAGATGTGGGACAGCATCTAAGGCCTTTTTGGGTGTTTCCTGTGGATGTGAGATCAATGTTCATTCTCTGGTGCAATCCTGCTTATTTACAAAGAATGAATAGTCTGCTTTCCTGAACCCCATGAGGGACGAGCAGCAACACGCAACAACTTTTCCTGGAATCACTGGCCAGCACTTCCAGAGAGTTTTGTGCTGAAAGGGAGCTCTGGTCCCTGCTCTCCTCCCTGGGTGTGCCATCAACAGTGGCTCAGCTGCACCCTGGCTGTGGTTTCTCTACAAATTTTGTGGACCTTTCTCTTTGTTGCCTGTACACTTCACACTGTCTGCACCAAGGAAGGCTGGGCCCCACACCCTGCAGGTGCATGGGCCGTGCAGCCTGGGGAGATCAGAGCTTCCACACATCTCCACAAAAGTGCTGTGAACCTGAGCAAACTGGGTCAGCACCACATTATGGCCATGCCCTCCCAACCCAGGCACAGGTATGACAGAGCTGCCCTTGGTATGTGTACCCTAGCTGCCTGCCCTTCCCAAACTCTGGTCAGGGTGCTGAGTGACAAGCATCACCTAATTGTCCAAATACGTAGTTCCTTCTGCTAGAACACATGTACCATGGCCTTCTGAGCTCAAGTGCGTATCCTACCGTGCTCGTGATGAACAGGTAACACTGCAAAGTCTTGAAAATGCAAATGCTGGCAGTAAGCACCAAGATGAGGCTGAAAAGTGAGTTGGATATGGCTAAAATCAGTGATTGCTCTGTCAGCAAACACGGAAACAGAGCCAAAAGAGTGAAACGCTGGGCTCTTATTCCTTCCTCCACAAATGGAGGAAGGAATAAAAATGGAGTCCCTGTGTGTCTTGGCTGTTTTCTGTATGTAAATGTACTATTGCAGTGTGTAGCTGCCTCCACACATACACTTTCATCATTATATTAATTTCATCCTTCTGTGGGGAATAACTACATTACATGTTAATTCTATCAGTAATTTGCACTGTTAACATTCTCTCATACTCCCATAAAATCCAATGACAATCTCATATTTAGAATAAATAACTCTACACCCCCAATCTAAATCTATGTACGTATGACCAAACATAATTTTTTGCTGCTAGGATGAAGCATTTTCTGGATTTTAGAAGGTTTTTCTTTTTATATCAGCATGCAGTCGAAAACCCAATGTAGATCCCACAGAAGCTGGGTGTTGCAGGGACTGCCAGGCAGCTCCATTGCAACTGGATGTTGCCTTGTGCTGCTGTCTTTTGTGATAGAGCTTTTGTTTCCACAATTATGATCTGTTGTGTTATGGCTGTGACCAAATACACCTGGTTGATGTATTTGCAGTTTCAGTTAAACATGTAAGGGGTTTAATAGTATGATGAGAACTTACTTCAATTTGCATCTTTTAGTGTATGCAGAAATAACACGCTTCTGTGCATCTCCGATCTTTTAAACATTGTAGCCTTTTTATTTTGTTGCTCAGAGTAAACACTGGCCTCTGTACATCATCCTGCTCTCCATCTGGTATTCTGAGACTGCAAGCAGTAGTAAAGGTGGGGCTACAGACATCAAAGATACTCATATGTCTTGAAACTAAGCACTATGCTAAACTCCCTTTAATGCCTCTGTGGGAAAGTGTCTCCATATGTCATCCCATGTATTTTCTTTGCTATTTAAAGTATTGCTTAATAGTACACTAAGCTGGTGGAAAACTATTTGCTTTGTTGGGTTAGTTCTACTTGGGCTTAATGCAGGGCTGGGTAAGCACCAGAGCCTGCGCACAGGAGTGAGTGGGACCAGGAGCAGCTGGGGTAGGAGGAAGAGGAACTGGGGCACCCAGCAGGCAGTGGGGTTTTCATTGCTGGGAAGTGGTTATCAGTCCAGCTGAGTGGAGAAATCCTTGGCTGGCTGGGAGGTGTTGAGGCAGGGGTGTAACTGGACTTGCACTTCATCAATTGCACAAACACCCTGTGGGTAAGTGGGTTCTGTATCTGTGAAGTATTTTCAGACCTTGTAAATCCCCATCTCCTCTGCTTAAGTCCTACTCCTTTTGGACTGTTCTTACTGTTCACGCTTACTCTTTCTTCTCAGCAATTAGAGCACCTTCCTGCAATCCTGTCCTCTTATTTCTTGTCATCTCTGTCTTCTGTGATTCTCTCAACTCTGTAATCACTCTTTTAACAACTCCCCCGGAAACTCCTTCTTATGTTCTCCTAACGATTTTCAAAGGACTCTTTCAGCTTTTGACTTCAGTCTCCTTCCCTGGTTTGTCTACTCTTCATCTCTGGACAACCTCCTACCAGAAATAGATAGAACTCATTGTTGTGCTAAGGAGTCATAGACCTACCATGCATCTCCTGCCACATCCTCCTGCTCTCACTTTAGTTGTCTACTTTAAAAAAAAAGCCCATCCTTCCCTATTTCTTAAATCTGGGCCACCATACATTCAGGAACACAGAAGTCATGAGACCAGAAGGACAATCACTCCTTCAGTCTGGTTGTTTACCTGAACTTTGAAGTCATCTTCCTTTAGAACCTTGATTTTTTAAGTTTGGGGTTGTTGTTCCCTCCTTGTTTATAACTATAGATCAAATACCTTGTAAGAATTTGTCTTTCTTAGAGAGGTTATTTCTTTTCCTCTCCAGCACATGGTGACATCTTTTGTGTCTTTCCAACTTCTGTAGTCTTGGAGAGGCAACGACCAACAAATTTCCCCCGGCCGTTCTTTGACACCACTTGGGCTACTGTGCTTTCTTGGTTGCTGCCCTATTTCTGCAAGATACCCCAAGCAAGAAATTGGGTTAAGAGGTAGGTTCTTGAAAATGAAAGTGATAAGGCTGACAAGACTATCTTTCAATTCACAGTCTAGTTATCACTAGCTTAGCTATTTTTTTACCTGTGCTATTACAGTGGTCAGGACCCTTACTGTTGCAGTAGGGCTTCTCTTGTACTAGAGAGGGTTACATTAGTGAAAGTCTTTGTGGACGGTTTATTTGATTCAGCCCCAAACCTCTCCTCTATGCTCTCCTCCCTGTCTTGCTTCAAGATGTGATCAGGGTGGCCAAGGCTCTTGTGTGAATGCCCTGGTATAACCCTGCCTGCTGTTACACAGTTCAACCCCTTATAGGAGTGGCTGCACTCAACCCCATATTTCTGCACTTTTTTCATTGCAGTATCCCAGGAGGAAATGTTAGAAGACTTTAAATGCTATGTTTTTATTGGAATAAAGGTGATTTTTCAAAGGTGACTTTTAAACAGAGGGTAGAAAATGTCAAGGCTTCTGCTAGTGTTTAACTGTAATATGGCATTGATATGGAGGAGGCATTATCTGAAGGTAATAAACTCCAATCCTAAAGGATGTGTGTGGCCAGCAGTTACACATATTCCAAGGCCTGTTTTGAAATCTTGTTATTCATGAGCCATGCATGACTCAAGCTTGCCATATAGAACTGTTTTATCTCTCCCCCCAGTTACAGTATTTATAATAAAAAAAGACATTATAGTATACATTTAATAAAAAAATATATAATTGTATTTTCCAAAGACCTGCACTTATGGAAAACTACATTTGACCATCAGAAACTGAGTGCCCACTACGTGTTACCCAAAAGACTTCATAGCATTTCAGTCTGAAAAAATCAGGTCTCACACCTCCTCATGAGGCAGCCCGGTATGGTGAAGTGAGAACTGCTTTTCATTTGGGACAGTTGAAGAGAAGGGATTTGAGCAAACTAATTCCATACATTTAGGACTAGAAAAATGCTGGTCCATAAATTAAAACTTTTCAGAGAAATCAAATTCTACTCACTTTGTTGGAAGCACAACTCTGTTTCCAGACAAAGGAATGAGCACGGTTGATCCCTCTACATATAGCTTTCGGAGTTTGGAAATTCAAACACGAGAGAGAGCATCTCTCTGACTCTTCTATAGAAGAACCATTTTTTCTGCACTGTTGTGAGCTGGGCTGTACCAGTATAAGCAAGGACAGCACTTGACTTGGCCCTGTGTTCATGCTTATAATATTGCCCCTATTCACAGAGTGGAAACTTGCTGGATTTTTTCCATTAGGAGGAGAAATTGATGATAGGAGTCAGGAATGTCTTCGGTTTATTTACAAAGCATGTACTCAGAATCTTGTTTCTCTGAATGCAGCAGAAACAAACAACAGGCACTTTTCTTACTCAAAGTTTCCAAGCCCGAGTCTGTAGCGCGGCGTGTATTCCACAGAGCCGTGCTGCTCCGGCTTGGGCCCCTGGCAGGGCTGCTTCCCTGGCTGCTGCTCCTCAAGGGCAGTGAGGTGAGACATGCACACGCACACGCACACCCGAGCCCCCTCCTCCCCCCACCCAACCAGCTGGCTTCCTAACCCCCACATGCCACAGGGGATCCTGGTCAAGCTCAGCCTGCTTCTGGTCAAGCTTTGTCACGATCCGGGTCACATCTTCTGCTGTCTCCAGCCTCCTACTCCTGAAGGGACTAGAATGCTCTTTACATTTAACTTGAAGGACAGACATGTGCAATAGCTTTTCAGAGGTATGTGAGTGTAGATTAAAAAACTCCACTGCCATGAAAAGCCCAAATAGATGCAACCCACATGTGCACATGCACACACATGCACAGTCCTGTACGCACACGTGCAGAACCTCCAAGCCTCTGGAGCAGCTGAGTAACTTGTAGTATGACAGAATTACAAAATTGTTTCATGGTTGTCCAAATAATTTATAATTCTCAGTTCCTTTATTGTAGGCACAGTTTCACACTAGTTTTACATCCAAACAGCTTATCTCAGATCTGTTGCATGAACTTTTGTCAAAGGGAAATAGGTAAATGACAGGGAAATATCTTGACATTTGGGTATCATTTCTGAATATGTTTCATGTCTGCAACAAGACAATGTTCTCATATTTGAAACAAGTGCTAGTTTTTATGGTATTGAGACAGTCACTCTTGAGCTCTTCTGATCCCATTTTGATAGAAGGGTGCAATGTATAAAGCCAAAGATTTTTCATTCCACGAAAAAATCTCCCAATAATTTCAAACTAAAAATGTGGAGACAATTGGCAGGCAGAGTTACACTGTGCTATATTTCTCAGCTCACAGTCTTAATGCTTTTTTCCATCTTTAGTAATAATCACTTGTAGCAAAGAACATTAGAATAGTTGCAAGTGCAAGTGAAGCTAAAAGCAGACTCTTACCAAAACCCACTGCACAAAACCAGGAAAACTGATAGAAGATGTTCTTTGTGGCACTGTAGCTTTGTAATATTTCCATACTTTCTTCTCAGGACAACCTGCTTATAACCTGAATTGCACAAAGTTTCCCTTTTTCTCTGATCTCTACAATTCCCTGATCTCTGTAATTTGTGAATTTTCATATGCAAAATTGATCTGATTAATTCTATTTTAAGTACGTGTACAATCCTAAAACAATTTAAAAACTACTGCTAGGGTGGGATAAGCATTAAATTTATCACATTTACGTCAAATAAGAGAATAGCTAGTAGTTTATGAAACAGATCCTTTGAACCTGATGTTGGACCAATAAGAAAGGGATGTTTTCAATGATTCTTTTCATATGTTTATTGGAGGCACACATTGCTTATATCTGTCAATAGCATTGAGAGCTATGACTAGATAGGGCAAAATAAATATTTTTAAACATGAACAGACTGCATTGGTAGCAGTGGAATGCATCTAGTTAGTGAAAAGACCTTGTCCTCAGGCACTGAAGGGATCATAATTACAGTTGCAACTCCACCTTCTGGCTTATTTTGCTCCAAGGAGTCCAAGATTTTGGATCTTTTATTTGAATAAATGTGGATACTTCCTTCAGGGTTTGAAAAAGGGAAAAATTGACAGCTACATTCCAAAGAAAGCTTAGCTGGATAGAAAATGACTGCTTGCAATACTAACATGCTCTTTGTTTAGTGGTGCAAATCATTATCATCGCTTTTAAAATGTGTAACTAGAATAAACGCTGGATATGAGAGCAAAGACTTATCTTCCTTTCATGAGCTGAAGATGTCCATATGAAAATAAAGGTATATGTGTGAAATCTTTTTTTGAACAATCTTCAACAAAATACCGTGGAAAGCTCTTCTCACTGGCGGCATTTGGGCTACTTTAAAGGAGCACACAAAGGATAAATGAATCACATGGAGATGGAGAGGGAAAAAGCAGCTACCTCCTCAACTAATTTTGTTCTGTGATAGCAAAGAGTCTGAAATTTTCCATAATTGTCTCCGCATTTGTAAAGCTAGGGTACTGCCACAGACACTCTTCTATGCTAAAGACAGTATTTTTAACATTTAGTATTCCTCTTCACCACGTCAATCTGTAGCAATCAATTTTGTGATTACTCTCAATGGCTTCAGAACAACATTCAAACTCATATATTCCTGGTCAGAAGTGTTTTAAACATATAGCTCTCTTTTTAAAAAGGAATATACACAGATTTGGTTATAAATATCTCCTTTCTGCATCCTTAGAAATAAATAGAGACTCGGAGTCATACACCGGATTTAATGGAAAAAGTTATAACCCTGTGTAAAGACAAGCACCAGCAGTGGAACAGTGATAAATGAAGCTGTTCAGGCTCCCTGGCACGTTGATTCTGTGGAGTACATTTTACTGAAACAGTTTCCATATCATGTTTGGCCTCATGAATGTTCAGTGGTAGAGGCCAAATCCTGCCTTCAATCCAATCTCTGCAATTCCCTTCAACCACGTTGCAGCTTTCATCTGTTTTCTTGCATCAGATTCTTTCACAGGGGTTCAGCCCTGCCAAGCATCTTGAAGTTGTATTACCAAGAATGTTTCAAGCACAAATCTCTCAGCCTCATCACTGAACACAAGTGCCTTTGCCCAAGTGCAGGAAAGGTTTCTTTGCCTTGAATTCAATGAGAAAAACCGGCAGTTCTGCACCACTTTGAGTCAAGATCTTGGCCTTTAAAGCTGTGGCATAAACATAGGTGTTGAACCAAAGCAGGATTTGGACTTTGGAAGAGGAATCAGTGTCTGTAGGAATCTGTGAAACGTTTCCATGTGAAGAGAGCATTCTCCAGTATGTCCCTAGACTGGCCTGTCCACAGGGCTTGGGAAAAACAGCATCTTGATTTTCTCCACTACAACTCACATTCACAGACTGAAATTATAGCTGTGCCTTGGTCTGAAAAGTTTTCACCCCCTCTGTCCCTGGGGTGTCAACCCTTTCTCCCTTCTTGTAAGCAGAAATTAATGGAAGAGGAGGGAAACTTTGTTAGTCTTGGCTCAGGGCTGGCTGGGGCCCTAACAGGCTGACTCAAGTGTCAAGATGTCCCCGGAGGAGAAAGGACTAAGTAAAACAAAAAACCCCGTGATGAGCAAAATCAGAACCAGGCAGGAGTGTGAGGCTTGAGGGCTCACATGTAGATCAGGAAGGCATCAGGGGACCACACTGGGCAGAGAACTCCAAAAAATGCTCATCAGGCTGCAAGTGTCCGGTTTACCTCTCACTTCTCTACTTTTCCTTATATGCTGCACCTTGATAAAAAGCCTTTCCTGTCATCATCCCCCGCGCTCCCCTACCTCACTGTGCCAGGCAGCAAGCGTGGGCTGAAGGGACATGCCCTCTGCTCCTGCCCTGCTCCCTGGCAGAGGGCCTGGTTAGGCTCCAGGGAGAGCTGCTTTCCTCCCCTTGCCGGTACCAGAACACCTTCTGTCTAAAAATGGAAGGCGAGAGAAGGCTTTTCACAGTGCTACCATGTTACCAATCCCAGTGTAGACAAGCCAGTGCAGGAGCACTGCCCTGCTGGTACTGGCACATTTAGAAGGTCATTGATTGGGTTTGGGGGTGCTTAAGCACATTCTTAACTGGAGCCTCTTTTAAGAGAAGTTTCAGGCTAGGGACAGGCATGAGTGGAAAATGGAAGGAGGAAGCCAATGAGAAAAAGCAGCTGAGGAACAGCAAGGAAATGAGGAAGGTATTGTGTCTTTCCCTGCTGCAAATGGGACCATTTCATTTGAAGAAGAAACATCTGAGAAATAATTTTAAAATACTGTCTCAAAACAGCTAGGACTAGCAGACATCAGTCAGGGGAAATCTGTCTTTAAGTTCCAGACTCTGGAACTGTATTTCTATTGTGTTTGAACCAATTCAGTCAACCCCACTTAATTTCCATTGTTGAGCGAGTCTAAAATAGGCAGGAAAATAAGAAAAAACCAAAGTCTGCTGGAGAGATACGCTAAGAAAGAAAAGAGCATTTTGAGAAGAGGGCAAAAAACCCCAGAGAATTGACAGGAATAATACAAAATGTAGCTAGTGAAGCAATTTTTTTGGTGTGGTTTTTTTTCTATAGAGAATTTGTCAGTCAGTGGATTGTAACCATCCACCTGTACAATAACTGTAAATACACTGGGCATAACAAGGTAATCTTCTGACTTTTCTTTGCGTCACCCTTACAGGGAAAATGCCACAAGAGAAATTTATCTGACATGTTGTCATTTCTCTTTGCATTTTAAACCTGTCCAAAATGAAAAAGTGAAACAGTTTGTTTGAGTTGCAGAAGGGGTTTTGGCTTACTCCCCATGAAAATATGATTATAAATTCCTTCTGCATTTAGTGTTGGCATATTATAAACAATTGAGTCCACTGATTACTGGGTTATATAAGATTTTCATGTTATTTGAGACCTAATTCATCAGGTGCTCTACGAAAGTGACATAGATATTTTTTAACATCTAAAATTCAAACTAAAAGAAACTTTTTCTGTTCTGTGGGATTTTTATTACTAGCCTGGGGAGGAGGAAAGAAAACTGTGGGAGTTCTTGCCTCATACTCCCAAGATGATTGCTTTCAGTGCAATTTTTACCCATTTGCAGCTGGGCTGTGAGTATTCCTGCTCTGTGACAGTGTTGTCCCCATCCAGATATTCAAAAATGTCAGTGTCCTTATTTAAACCTCTGGGGTTCAGCCTCTGCATTTGAGTCAAGATTTTGAAAGTCTTGGCATCTCTCCTAATGCTTCTTGATGAATTGTGGAGCATGAAAGAAGCTGAATTTTGACCACCCTATTTTACCTTAGTGTGGAACACTGAGTGGCCTGTCAGAGATGGGGAAAACCCACGGGAATGAATGTAATCCATTTATTAGATTACAGTCACAAAGTCCTCAAGGGAGTGTTCCAAAACCAGAATGCTGGATTTGGTATTTCTGTGAGTTAGCAGAAAAACATGACTTCCTATTAACTATATATCCAGCAGCACCTAATTTTTTGATAAAGTCATCAAAGATGCAGAGCAGTCACATACACAAGTATTCCTGTAAGACATTCTACAAACAATTAGGTTTTTCGGTAAAGCTTTCTGAGATCTTCAAAACACAATTGCAGAAGAGATTGTCTGCAAAAGGATAACCCAGCTGAAGAACATAATTTCAGAAAACATTACTACCCACACTATGGAATACATAGTTCTATGTATTCTATTGTATCCTATGGTATTTTTCATATTCTGATGTATTCTTGCAAAATGTATATTTTTGCCTATTACTGCTATGCTGAGGCAAACCTGAACCTCAGCTATTTGGATAAGTGAGAGTGAGGGTGTTGTAAACTTCCTTTTTCTGTGTGTTTCTCACAGCTTGAAAGGTTTCCTTAAAGAGAAAGTAAAGCATGTCCATTTTGTAGTTACACATTGCCCCTTAAGTTCGCTTCAGCTTGATTATGAAAGGAACCTTGATATTAATAAGAGAGATTCTCCGAGTGAACTAGCGGGCTTCACTCTCTCAGTTTGATTTGTCAGTTGTGGAACCAGTGTTCTGATATAAGGACATTTTCCTAGTCAGAAAGATGCAGAGACCATCGTGTCCTTTTGCTGGACTTGTGGAACAACCAGCACTTTAGATGACACGGATTTTCAACATACAACAAGCACATACTCCAAGATTTTTTGAATGGATCATAGATCCCATTTGATAAAATGTGCAAGTGAGACATAATGTGAAATTTTTTAAACTGATAGATCAGGAATTGATCACTCATTGATAAGAGGTTCATACAACAAAGTAAGAACACACTGAAGAAGAACTTTATTAGATCAATTTCTACAGCAAGATTTGTGGCCCACAACATTAAAAGAAGCAGCAAGTCCTGTGTCCCACCTTTGATTCCATTATCAGCTATTTAATGGCATTGTTTATAAATATAATCATTATTTGTACAGCAGTGTCATGTAGAAGCTTTAAATATGAGCTCATAGTTGAGTCATTTCATCTCCAGGATTCAGTTTCCCAATGTCACAGTAATATTTCAGAGCCATGTTGTTAGGAAGGCTTAGCAATGTTTGCTGAGTCCTTTGAAGAAATGAAGCAACATATTAAGGTATAAGGAGGGTTGTTATTTTAAAAAAAAATTGTAATTATTTTTCAAAAGCAAACAATTTTGGCAATGTGATAAAAGGCAGAAAGAAAGAGGGAGTGTAGGACTGAAGATAGTATGCTCCTTTTTTTCTTCACTAAACAGTAAACTCTTTAAGGAGCACTATATACTTTCATTCTCATTGTTCCATCACCCAGCCTCTTGCACTCAAGAGCTGTCATTTCATATCTGTATTTACACTTCTCAAGCCATAGTCTGTGCTCATGCTTTTCAGCACTTTATACATTTATTTAAGGATCAACTTGGAGCACTTATTTCTTCTATTGAGAAAACACATCACATTCACACATCACAGCCTGCAACTGCAAAACTGCTATAAATCATAAAATATCACTGACATTCCCCTTTCATCTTCTGATAGATGCTCTTTTCAGGGGCTTTGCTCTTATTTAGGTTGCTTTGCTACTTCTTCCTTGGGATTGAAATACATCGTCTTTAATTTCTTTTCTCAGCCAATAGATCTTTTTCCTCCTGATAGTGCACAGCAGTGTGATTTTAAACTACTGGTGTATACAAGTCCACCCATGCCCCTTTGGCAATCAAAACTATACCACAAAGTCAAGTCCTTTACCAAAAGGCAATGCCCATATCAAAACCATTAATCTCACATTACGTCTATCAGTAATATATTTCCTGGAAATTTTGTTTGTCTAAGTACCAGTTTGGGGATGAAAAACATGAAGGTACAACTCGAACCATGACATTTGTGTGCTATGGGGAATAGGATAAAATGTTGTCTTTGCTTTCCACGGTTTTAAGCTGGATTCAAGTAGTATAAATTAGGTAAGTGTCCAAGTGAGAGGAAGAAGTAGTTCAGTCTAATGAAAAAGACGTAACACAGAAGAGACAGTATCAGGAATGGATGGGGGATGTCTAGAGGAGAGGCCAATGGGAAATTTCAGAGGCAGCCAGATGTGGGATGAGATTTGGAGTGTGTTACTGTAGAGATGCAGTCAGGACCATTAAAATAAAAAAGACCAAAGAGGATGTCATTAGTTTTGAGCTCTGCTGGTAATTCCGCAGCTTACTTAAACTTCATCCACAAGTTGCTGCTTGTTGGCTCATTAAGTCAATCCACTTGTTTTTTTAATCACCTCTATTGCTGATGGTACCTGTGTAAATATTTTGTAGCAATATTTTGTGACAACTACTTCCCATCATTGAAAATATGATCTAGCCCTGACGAAAAGGTGATTAATGAGACTCTACAGCTCTTTTGAAATTTCTTTTGTTACGACTATGAAAAATAGAAATATAATTAAAAAAAAATGCTAATTCCTGATGAACTTTAAATGAATAAGCAACAAAGAGTCTGATTGGGACAGTTTGGGTAAATTTAGTTGATGTGAATCAGTGACTAACATGAAGTAGCCGGATTTATGGTATTCCACCAAACTTCTTTCTGTTTGCTTCTTAAAATCACCATTAAGTCCATTGCTTGTTTTTAACTACCTACTTTCTAAAAGCTGTACATTACTTTAAATGGTGTGTTCTGTGAAGCACAAGATACTGCCTTGACTGTGCATGAAAAATATGCTGGTGATAAACTGTCTGTCTGTCTTTCTGTCTAATAACAAAAGGTTCAAGTCTGTAAATAAAGTGAAGGCAGTCTATCTGGAATAGGAATTTAGCTTGTTTTAAAAGCCACTTTCTGAAAAGATTCATTTCCTATCTCTAAAGGTGAAATGGGCTCTTCTTGGATTAGAAAATACTGTCTTCTTCAGCATTTGCAGGATTATGTCTCCACTGGGTGAACCCAATATTCACACAGGATTGTGTAATGGTAAAAGTATTTGCCTGGAACAGCCAGCTTTGTGATTGACTGACGATACTCTACTGAAGATTGAAGTGAAGATAACATTTTCAAAAGAAAAATATTGCTGGCACTTGACTACCTGTTCTGTACAGCATTTATTCGCACTTGTCAACTAACCAAAATAAAACCTTTAATGCTGCCAATTTGTGACCTTCTTTGCTGTAAAATATTCTGTTACTAAATCAGCACTTCTCTGCTGCCTGTGTTTGTCTTAAACCTTTTTGTGAAACAGTATCTACCCCCTTAGAGCCATTTACTGCTCTTGCTGTGTACGCAATGAGAGTTCTGTGCAAAGATCAAGGGGACATTAGGTGTAGTTACATCCAGGTGATAGTGATGCAGGGTTTACTTTAGGGTTGCTCATTTATTAGGATACATTTTGTGTGTTCTTACTGAAGGACAGCTCAGCGGTACTGGAGCCTGAACTCATTGTTCTCAACATTTAAACACTTTTTACGCTGAATAGTTGGGATGAGCTGGGTAAATGTTTTGAGGTTTTTTAAGGTAATGAGTGAAAGACACATGAAACTAGAGTTATGTTTTACCAGCTTAATACAGCCATAAACTGTACTGCCTGATTTATAATGAGAAGATGTTAATGTTTCTTATAATAATCTGTGATGAATAGGAAGTGTTTTAGCCTATGGCTATACTGTGCTAGGGTTGGATTATATCAGAGATCATAAATGAAAAAGTTAGAAGGGGCCACTGTGATCATCTGGCTTGGCCTCTTTTATAATACAAGCCATGGGACTTCCCCGAATTAATTCCTGTTTGAACTGGAGCACAAAGTTTAGAGAAGCAGCCAATCTCAATTAAAATATTTCCAGTGATGAAGAGCCCACAGCAACCCTTAGTGAATTGTTTCAAGGAAAAACTATCCTTTCCCTTACATTTTTGAGCCTTATTTTTATTTTGAATTTCCCTTAATTCAGCTTCCAGCAATTAAATCTTATTACGCTTTTGTCTGCTAGACTAGCTCTTGTTTATCAAAATTGTATTTCTGCCATAGATACTTACGGTCTGTGATCATCTCAACTCTTAGCCTCTTCTTTTCTAAAACAACAGATGAAACTCTTAGAGTATGCTATAAAACTTCTTCTGGTGGTTTAATCAGTCCCATGGCTCTTCTTCATAGTCTGTGTAATCCCTCAGCATCCTCTATGGATTGAAAACATCAAGAATGGGCTGTAGGCCATCCTGAGTCCTACCAATGCTGAGTGTAGCAGTGACATCATCTTCCTCACTCTTTATGCATGCTGTTGGATCCCTTGGATCCCTTTTGGCTGCAGTGCTCATTGAGAGGTTATATTCAGGAAGTTACTGACCATCAACATTCAGAGGTTCAAGTCAAAATTAGAAATGTACTGAGTAATTTGGAAGTAAAAAAAAAAAAAAAAAAAAGAAATATTTCAGAAGATATTTTAACTTCCTTATGTAGGACCAAATTACATCCAAGCTGAACATAGCTGGACATGGGTGCAGGAAAAATTTCTGCTCACTCCCTGCCCCTCTTATATCTCTATGTGTGTGATTGTGCAACAGCTTTAGTGCTTAGAGAAGCAACAGGGTTGAGCTTCAGGTGCTCCACTCCAGAGCACATCAACTGGTGAAAGTGAGGCGAGAAAGAGGTGGGTGGCTCCACCCACAGCAGAACTTTCTCCCCATCTCTCCACAGTGATGTGGAGGTGAGCCAGGGGGAGGGAGGTCCTCTGGCATTCCCTTCCTGAATATCACCAGTCCCAGAAGATTGTAAGGAAGGAGCATATGAAGAGGCAAAGGGGTGCCTGTAGGTGGATTTCTCCAATCTACTTGACAGCAAAAGCCTGGGTTCATTCAGTTTCTAAAGCAAGGGTAGCAAGATAGTCAAGACCATTCAATAGCCTGGCAGTATTCCTTCAGCCTTGCATGCTGTTTTCTCTAACCAGCTTCCTCAAAGTAAGTTTGCACTTCATCTTGGAGAATGAGTAAGCATCCTCACACCACTTTAGAGAACATCATCAGTAGTTTGTGTAACTTGCACAGTTACCTACATAAAGCAGCCACCCATCCCCAGGAGATTAGAGAAGCTTGTGCTAAACCTCCTTCCTGTGTTTAGTTGCTGTTGTTGCATGAAATACTTACATAAAATCTGATGTAGATATTGTTGCTGATGCTTCCTTTGCCTTTACTATTGCAGTACAGATGGGCTTTAAATTCATAAAAACTCCTGATATCAGCCAACAGTACAGGGTAAAAATGGACATGTTTTATACAGTAAATTAACCTGTGACAATGTCCCTATAGGAACTATACTTATACTAATGTTCCATTTACTGCATTTATTTAAGATACCAAAATTAATTGCAACTACCACAGCCAATTTATGTGCTTAGCATTCTGTTACACACCCATGAAGTTTGAAATTCATTAACATCATACATATTTTAACACACTCATATGTCTCTTTCTCTTTTCTTAACTGCCTGTAGGATCTAAGGTATTTTCCTTGGGGCTTGGAGAGGTGTTGCTCCACACTGTGCTGTAGCACAGGGTCTTGGATATACCCCGTAGGAGTTTAATGAGTGTTTATCTTCTGATAGTGCCAAGAGGCTGTCTTGCAGTCAATCCTTCCGGTGGCTGTAGTTTCTCAATGTAGTGCTGATCATATCTCAGTGAAGGTGGATCTTACTATCCTTCATAGCAATGCCAAGGACCCAGTGTTGTAATAATGTCTCAGAGAAACACACTGTTGTACTGGATCAACAAGAATTTACTTCTTCAATGCCCTGAGTTTTTTCAAGGTCACAGTTCATCCTGGGGCGATCCCCAGGTAAAACAAAGTCTCCTGTTTAGAAGGCAGTCAGGGTTCTGGTTGTAGTGAATTCTCATCTTTTCACATGTACTGTTCTTCCTTGTCCTCTCACCACCCAGTGGTGCTGAGGCTATGAATGTAGAAATTTTAAGATGACACTGTGTGCAGCCTCTAGATGTTGTTCAGGCTCTTGGTACATGTATTCCTTTATTCGGGAAGGGCTGGCTATATTTTTTTTTGCTTTTTGCAGAGATAGAGTCTCCCACTCTGTTCAGGCCATTGCAACCACCCAAGCTAACACACTCCTGGGTTAAGTTACCATCTCTCAGCTGGGAAACTGTTCAATTCACAATACGCAGCTTGAAAATAAAGTAATATGTGCTAAATTTACACTCAGCCATGGCAGTGCTTTAACTTCACATTTGCAAGAGATGTACAAATACTTACTATCTTCTAGCTCAAAATTGTAACTTCTCAGTGCATTTTCTTAGAAGGTCCATTCCTACTATGCTGCAAGGCCTGCTAGGGTTGTTGCAGTTTTTCATAGCATCTTTTGCTGTTTGGACCACATTTTACCACATGTCTCACATCTGCTTACCAGGTTCCTGGATATCCTTGATGTAATTTGGCCAGTGTGCTGTGCCTCTGGCTCTCCAGATACAGAATTCTCTTCCAAAATGGCTCTGTACTATTCTTAAGAGTTTCTATTTTCAGTCATCCAACTGCCCTTACATACACTATCTTCTGTGCCCAATTCATCTTGATAGCTCCAATATATTTGAGAAGCAAGCAAAATTCTTACCCGATGTCTGGCTACTCTATCAGAAATCTAGACACAAGCACTTGTAAATCTTTGTCTTGTGAAGTTTGTTTTCAGATATTTTCCAAATCCCTGCCTTGAAACCATCTGCATAAGAATAAAAAGAGAAGGAAAACTATCCACTTCACACATACATTGGGCAGAAGCTCACTTTTTTTAATCCTTGATTAAAAATAGTATATGACTGGATTTTCTATCTGTCAGAGTACTTCTTGCTCATTTTCATTGTTTTCATGTTGCAGGACTTCTATGGCTAAAAATTAATTCTTTAGATAAAAAAAGTAGAATTGCTTTGCAGACTCAGAAGCTTTTGTTAAAAGTTGTTTATGACTTTCTGCCCCTAAACTTACATGGACGTCTCTATGGCCAGACACTCCTCCCAGTGCACGTTTTCATCTTTTGGGTAAGAGTCACCTTGACATTAAAGCTATGGAATATTTCTGTCTTCAGTGCAATGCCCCAGTTCTGTTTAAATTGCATCATATTATTTACTTGCCTATTGATTTTAGTTATCGCATTTAAAGGTGTGAGATATGTTCCCTGACAGATGTGATGGCAGCATTATTCTGAAGTTTTCTTTCTGGAGCATCTTTCTTCAGGAGCTGCATCAAGAGTTTCCCATGCATTCAAGATTCTTGGAATAAATATCAATAGATATTTTTATAATCTAATAAGAGAAAGGAGAGAAAACAGTAACGAAAAGCATAAATATAAGTAATTAAAATACGTGTAAGTAAGATGATAAGAATATAAATTGAGAATGTAATGCAGAAAAGGAGATGGCAGTCAGCCTTTTTCTCTCTTCTGCATGTCCTCTTTCTGGCCACTGCTCCCTGGGAGTCAGATCTCATTGGCATTGTCTCCACGCTGAGCCCAGCAGTGATCCCTCAGCTTGCAGGGAGCCACGTCAGCATCTGGCATGGCACAGAACCCTGCTGTGCAAATGAGCTAGACAGGGGCTGGCAGAGGATGGCGTAAGGGAGAACTTGTTTGTTCAGACACCTTTTTACCACTTATCAGCCATGCCAGCTCAGGCAAAAGTTTCTTCATCAGCAGTATAGACACATCCTAGGCTCCTGCACATTATTTAATGCATAAGACTTGTTAATGCAATGATCTTGTGGGACTTTCTGTGAGCTCAGACCTCAGTGACACCGTGTGCCTGCTTTTTCACACACATAATACAGGAGGAAGCCACTACTATGAAAATTTAAACCAAAGCAGTATCAAGCCCAAAACAAAACCCACTGGACAGGAATCTTTTCTGTGGCATAACTGGCATACAGGTGAATCAGTCTGGAAACTGCTTACCATAAGAGAAGTTAAATGACTGTAAAAAGAATGTGACGTCATTTTATGCAAATAATAACTTGATGCTTAGAATGTGACTGGCATTTCATTATGAAATGATACAAACACTTAATTGATGGTTTGGTTCAGTTGCTACCAAAGACTGGCCAAATATGGCTGGAAGACAAGCACATGGTCTCAGAGTTGCTGTCCAAGTCTATCTGACTTCCTACTCCTGCTTTATTTGTAAGACAGAAAACACTGACTTTCCTGGGGCACAAGTAAGGTGCAGGTCTTTCAGCATTGCTTGCTGATGGGCATTGAGAAATTCCCTGGCTGGTATAATGACCTGGAAACACTATGGAGATCCTGAAATTAAGGAAGCAACAGAACTGCATAGGAACCCCACATTAAATTGGGTTCTCAGTACATGTGACTTTCCTCCTCAGTTCCATTGTTTCCTCCATTGTCCATTACTAAGAAGAAACTTCAGCATCCTGTCCAGAAGAAAGCTGCCTTGTATTTTAACCAGATGCCCATTTTTGATCTGAGGAACTGAAACCTCTGGGACACGCCAAGCACGCACACACCCACCAGCATGTCTAACTGCAGTCTGAAGAGCTGAATACTTCCTTTTTCCTTGTAAAAAATTCCCAGTGCATCTGGGGAGCAAGCTAGATTGATGCTAGTTTGAGTGGGGAGCCTGAGAACAGCTTGAGGGCTGAAGGCATGTATAGGTTGGATCACAGGGCTCAGCTGTGTGGTGCAGGCCTTGAGTAGAGAGGACACAGGGCAACAAACAGTTGATAAAAAGTAGTCAAGATTCAGGTTTTAAGTATTTTGGAAGTAAAAAAAAGGAAGTCTCATGGGAGTTGAGAGGGCCTTGATGAGGGGGTCACTGCAGAGGCCAAGAGCCACAATTCTGAGGGGCTGTTGGCAAAGCACACCTTGATACACCTGTGCCGTATCTTCACTGGGTAGCTGGTGTGTGCCTTGTGCTGGGGCTCTGGCCCACCCCTCACACAGGTGCAGGGCCCAGCCAGGCTGATCTGGGACCTCTGTGAGTGCTTGCCTTCCCCCACCGTAGCTGCAGTTCTGGCACAGCTCTGCTGACTGGCAGTACGTTAGGCAGGCTGCAGAAAAGGGTTCCAGCACAAAGGCTGGAAGTCATGTCTCCACACTGTCGTTAACTGAGTGGGCAAGAAGAGGGCAAATTACTTGGAGAAAAGCAAAAATAATTTTCCCCAAGTCCTGATAAAATCAGATTCTCTATGGGGTGTGTCAGCCTTTCTGTGCCACTTACCCAGCCCTGAAGAAGGGTTGTACTGTTTACACCTCAGTTATAAGTCATGTAAGAATCAGTAGTTAGGGTTGTCCTTTCTTGCACTGCTTTGAGGAACCTCACTTCTGTCATGAAACTGCTCTTACCTTAGTTTTACATTTCTTCTCTGATGTGCCTGAAATCAAGGAAAAAAGCCTAAAATCAAGGGTCATAAGAGCATGCTATAAGTACTGTCCTTTGGTAAGTCAAATGAGCTTCCTCCTAAGATCAAGTAAGGATACTCTTCCAGCCCAGTTCAGCAAGATGCTATCAAAATCCTACTTTTCAAAACAAAGATGCTCCTTTCTTTCTTTCAGGGACAAAAAATTTAAAAACCCTCTCCTGAGAAAATCTGGAGAGTTTTTCCAAACTAGAGGAGCAAATCTGTCCCCCACAACACTCACTCAACTACTTTCAGTCCAGCTGATTCCTTATCACTCAAAATCGGAACGTCTTTATTTAAAAGTCTGAGGACGGATCTATCATGAAAGGAGAAAAGACATAAGAAGGAGGTTCTCTGCATATGTGGAAAAATGATCTAGAAGAAAGCGGGGAAGAGAAATTACATGTGTTTCAGTAGGAGGTTATATTACAATTCTCACATAAATTGGGTCTGGCAAGAACTTGTAAAGCAGAGTTCTAGATGACAAACACAAATAGGGAAAATGTTCATGTATCCCCATATTTGGTTTAGTTTTGAAGAGCTGGTGCAATGTCTGCGCATAGGAGACAACAAGAGCATGTGCAAGTGAAAGCAGGAGAGAGTCAGTTTCTGTGGCTATGCCAGCAGGGCCTGACTGTATAATTTGTAGTGTGGGAAGAAGCCAGCATAGAAGACCTTTGTGATGTTGAAAGTATGACGAAATACCTGGGTTAAAAGATTGATACAAAGAGAGCACATGAAGAGTCAGTGAGGAACACAGGAAGGTGAATGATCAATAAGAGTGATCCAGAGAGACAGGGAGGGAGAGCGCATGAAAGGCAGAGGAGAAAAGCAGGGGACCAAGTATTGCCCAATGCAAGAGGAAACACCTCAAAATAGAAGAAGATAGGAAATTTAAATAGGAAGGAAATAATGTGAAGACATTGAAGAAATACAAGGGACATAAAGCCAATTTTTAAAATTTTTTTGGTAAGTTGGGAGTTTTCTAGGGTGAGGACTTTTTGTTTGGGGGTTATTGCCCTTTTGGTATAAAATGCACTATAGAGACAGAAAAGTGACTACAGTCAGTACTGGCTTCTTGCTACCTCTCTTATGATTTTGGTTTGGGGTTTTTTCGTGTGTTGTAGTTTTTTTGATTGGTTAAATGCCTGGTTGGTTGGTTGGTTCGGGGTTTTTTTTGTTTGGTTTGGCTCTTTTGGTTTGAGGGGGGTGGCAGGATTTGGTTGGTTGGTTGGTTGGTTGGTTGGTTGGTTGGTTGGTTGGGTGGGTGGATGGGTGGGTGGGTGAGTGGGTGGGGTTTTTTTAGTTAGGACAAAATTTTTTTTCACTTCCTTGACAAGCTCTTTTGAAAAGCAGCTCCTTCTAGCTGTACCTGTGCATCCCTGTTACTGGCTAGTTTTCAAACCATTTACTTTCCAAAAAAGAATCCAAAAAATTTTCACAGATTTTGCCATCTTAAGGGAAATTCTCAGCTATTCCTTGAGCAGTTAATTCTCTTCANATGTTGAAAGTATGACGAAATACCTGGGTTAAAAGATTGATACAAAGAGAGCACATGAAGAGTCAGTGAGGAACACAGGAAGGTGAATGATCAATAAGAGTGATCCAGAGAGACAGGGAGGGAGAGCGCATGAAAGGCAGAGGAGAAAAGCAGGGGACCAAGTATTGCCCAATGCAAGAGGAAACACCTCAAAATAGAAGAAGATAGGAAATTTAAATAGGAAGGAAATAATGTGAAGACATTGAAGAAATACAAGGGACATAAAGCCAATTTTTAAAATTTTTTTGGTAAGTTGGGAGTTTTCTAGGGTGAGGACTTTTTGTTTGGGGGTTATTGCCCTTTTGGTATAAAATGCACTATAGAGACAGAAAAGTGACTACAGTCAGTACTGGCTTCTTGCTACCTCTCTTATGATTTTGGTTTGGGGTTTTTTCGTGTGTTGTAGTTTTTTTGATTGGTTAAATGCCTGGTTGGTTGGTTGGTTCGGGGTTTTTTTTGTTTGGTTTGGCTCTTTTGGTTTGAGGGGGGTGGCAGGATTTNTAATTCTCTTCACATCATTTGCAGGGAAAGATAAGATAAGGTGTGAATATCTTCCCTCCTAGTCTTGCCTGAGATATTTCCATACTATTCTGTCAGGATTTCCACGTACAGGTGGGATGTAAGCATAAAGGGTGCAGCAAAGGGGAGCACGAGCTAGAAAAGAGAAGTGAAGAGCCAGGCAGAAGAAAGAGGCAAAGATGAATGAAACAAAGCAAGGGCAGTCAGGAGAGAGTCTATGAAACGTGGAACAAAAGTAAAGCAGAATACAGAATAAAAACTTGATAGGTAGAGGAAATTAGGTGACATGCAAACTGCAAATAGAGCAAAAATATAACTGAAAAGGAGAAAATTAGTAAGAAAATGAAAATGTAACAAAATTTGGGCAAGAAATCTAGAATAGTGGGAAGAAACTAAAGGAAACTCAAGGGCAAATTAGAGAAAAGTAGTAAGAAAATAAGTAGAAGAAAAGCAGAAAAATAAGCCAGAGAGTAATTTTTTTAAAGAGTAAATACTGACTGAAGTCAGTGTCCTTTTATTTATAAGTGTTTTTAGGGAAGAGATGCACTATATCTTTATGAAACACATGGGAGGTTGGAAACAAATGCTGGAAACAGGCACTCCTGCTGGAAGACATATTTTTGTTTTCTTTAGGCCTTTCATAAACACATAGTTAGATCTCTGTAGCTAATCAGGCTGCTGCATCATTGATAAGAGTACACTGACATTGAAAAAGAGTGGACAGGAGGCACAACAGGTTCAGTAGCGTGTATATAAACACTTCTAGCTACACCCTCATGGGAAAAAGTTTCAACTCTCTCCATGCAGAAAACAAGTCACGACCTTTGAGAAAGTGAGCAATAGAGATAGGTCTAAACCACTAAAATTTTATTCCTGTCCAATAGGATAGAAAGGGATGCTACAGAAATTTGGCTTAGTTTCTTGAACTCCACTTCTGTGTGTACACACCTTTGTTTATTTTACCACAATGGTTCAGGTATTTGGGCTTTTCTTGGATCAATTTCTAACCAGAACCACATCCAGTTATTCTATATACTTTTTACCCCAGTTTCGAAGCATTGTCTGGATTAATATATATAGAGCCATTGACTTTACTCATGTGTGTAAGTGCTTACCTTTGTTACTAAGGCCTTCTAAACACTTTAATTCACAGAACAGATTGTTCTTTTGGTGTGAAACCATACTTTTTGTTGGTTAAACACTAGCAGCTGGATGGACTTTAAATGTCTTTTAATATGGACCATGAAACTGTCCTTTTGTTTTACATTTTCTTGTACTTAGATTGTGCCCTTATTCCTTGTATTTATTCACAGTATTTAATGTAGATGGTCAAAATGTTTATAAGAGAGAGAGAGAGGCAGGGAACAGTTTAACCTCTGACAAGGGCAGCATTTTTAAATTCAACTGTAAGCACTTAGTTTAGGAAAATCTGTTTCCACTTTCTTGATGAACCCTTCAAAAAAAAATTCAGGTTAACTATATACAGCAAAGAAATTATATTGGCCTCGCCACAAAAGGCCAAATCCTGCAGATCCCTATTTGCATGAGTTCTTCAAACTGCGAGTCCTTTTCAAGTGAAAGGAATACACATGTGACTTTAGGATTTTCAGAATTTGGCCTCCAGCTAATCACTTGGCAAAACTGTACCTTCACAAAATTTGTTGTCTCAAGTAAAACTTCGTAAGTGGTTTTTGATTCCTTCACGGTAGTATTAAGCTCCTTTAGGAAAAAAGACTGCCAGGTGATGAACTTTCCTGGGATTCAGAACATTTGCTAAAATGGTAACAAAACAAGGCCTTAATGGCTGAGTCATGGAATTTAGAAAATCAAAGTTTTACAACAGTGTAACCTAGGGATTAACGAATTAATCTCATGGATTGGAATAAATACAAAAATAGAATTTGTCTTGGAAAAGCTGATTTCAAATTGAAGGATAATCTAGTCACTTCAAATGGACCAAATTCTGTAGCCTTACCAGAGGATAATTCCCAATGTTGTCATTTGACATCAAAGGAGTATTACCTGACTCAGGGCTGTAGCTCTGTAAAAGATGATGTTACTAGAGCTGGCATTTTTATTTGCTTCCAGAAGTATTTTCAGAAGTGAAGCAAGGTTTCCCTTTCCTCTGTTGAAAGCAGAGAGGGATTCTTCTTTTCCAGCTTGTTCAATAAGAAGTGCTGCACCACACCACTGTCTCTTCTTGCCTGTTACAACAAGAATGTCTCCTGCTGCTTCGGCAGATATTTGAGGGCACTACGTGTGTCAGTCTCTCCAGGGATCCTCCTGCAGCCAATAATGTCACTTCATATGGCTCCATTGCATTGCAAGACAACACGGTATGGAATGGTATCCAGAATCCTACCAGAAAGGAGCAGATAAAATCCGCAGAGCAGGCATTCCTCAAGGAAGGTTCACACCAGAAAAAAAAGTAAAACAGAGCTACTGTAGGTCAACAGCAGAACTACAACTGTTCACAACTCCACGGCATCTCTATCCGATTATCCCAAAGGATTTGGCAAATGCCCAGAAGGAATGATATGGTTGTCTACTTTTGTAGGAAGAAACAAACTGGATAAAGTTAATTTCTTTCAGTGACAGACATCTGTGATTTTTTACTGGGTTTACAAATGAAATGTGTTCCAAAAGGCTGGGGGCAACAATATAGTCCTGAAGCCCTGCATCTGAATGTAAAATATTATTTTATTCTGAATGTATTTTCACTAAATCAGGCTTCTGATATTGCATGAGTTGAATTAGACATCTTAATAGAAAACTCTTTGTGGTACAAGAATCCTCTAAAATAACCCAAAAATAGCTGCTCCATGTTTCTTGATGCCAAAATTTTGCAGGCTGCTATCTCTAGTGCTCTCCCTCTCTTTCACTGTCCCCCCTTTTGAATCCATCCCAGATGCAACACTAAATACCATTTTATCCAAGACCTATGCTTCTTCTGCCTCTGAAGAGGAAGGGAAACCTTTATCTGGAAATATATATTTTTGGTTGTTTGGTTCTTAATGTGTTTCCAGCTGTTTCAGATTAGTCTCAGAGGCCTAGGTGGTATACAGAAGAGAAGGCAGGTGAGACAGTTCATGATAAATGAAATTTATCTCATGAACATCAGCACCTCATTTGTGTACAAGTGTGTTTTCCCCGTTGCTGAGTTAATTATTCTTGGTGATAATATTGAGTCAGACACATGACTATATCATTGCAGACAAACCCATGTTATTAATGCATTTTCACTAAAGTAATCCTTGCCACAGGCAGAATTTTAACCTTCTAAGGGGTTAGAAGCTGCTCATGCACGTAGTTGCTCTTCCCAAGGAACAGACTGTGAACAAACTTAAACTTGTAGTCCTGGTTTATGTCTTGTTCCCCCTCATCTCTGGGGAGGAATAAGAGACAGAGCCACAACCATTTTAATATCTCTGAAGAGTCTTTGATACAGATGAAGTTCTATGTAAAAATGATTTAAAAAAAAATCCTGGGTTAAAGAACACTTCTTTCTTAAAGTCACTGCAATTTCTTTATTAGGTACAGGAAGAAAGAAAAACACCAGCTCTTGTTCATGAAGGAGATAATCCCAGCTGTCATGCAGCCGCTCAGGAGAGTTGAGTCCTGTTTGCTCCAGTGACTAATTCCAACTGAACAGAGCACATCTTGTCTCTGCTGGCATTTCAATTTGAAGGACCTTGCCACCCAAACCCTGGTATCTCTGTTTTTTCCTTTCCCTGCCCTGGTGGCTGGCGGTGCAGCTGCCTGCCTCTGGCACGCCACCGAGCTGCCCCAGCACTGAGCACCAGCAGCTTAAAGCGGAGTTATGGGCAGCAGCGTTAAAGAACATGCTCTTACTCAACAGAGCAGTTACCTGCATACCCTGGAATTAGTGCTGCTTACTTTTCTGACCTGTTTTTACTGTTGTTAGCACTGTAGAGCCAAGGAGCTCTGGGAGGGCGAGCTGGCTTCTATTCTGTTTCGTACATCATCAACCAAATTCTCGGCTAATTTCCTATTGTGGAACCTTTATTACCAACAACGACCTATGAGGCAGAATAAATACTTGTTAGTTTCAAATCTCATGAGGAAGCTGCAGGTTGCCAGCTGGGAAAAAAAAAAATTCTGACCTGTAAATCTAGCAAATATGATAGGAAAGTAATCGAAAATGAAAAATAAGGATCTTCATTTTGTCCCTGCTAAAGACTAACTGAATTATAAAAACATTTTTTAAAAGTGTCTTTTTTCAGTTTTGTGTGTGTGTGTGATTTTTCCTTTTTTTTTTTCTTTTGTGTCTTTTTTGTCAGATGTTCTTTAAGGCTCTGTTAAATCCCTTGGTTTCAAATCATGTTGAAGCATATAATTTTGTTAACCCTAAAACTGGCATCCTAGAAGTGTCAAAAATGAGATTGGCTTTAAAATCTTAAGTTCCAGAAAAAATAAGATGGAATTTTTAAACTTCTAAGCTTTTATCACGCTTATATTTTTAGATGTTACAAATGTGAGCAGTAGAAAGGCACACAAAGAAAAAGCAGCTTAAAACGGTCATGGGTTCATTCACGTCCAAGAATGGCAGTTATAAAGGAAGAAGCAAATATTGAAACTCAAGATAAAATCTTGAGACTTTTCAAAACTGAGCACCACCATCCCCCCAATCCAAAGCAGCTCTTGTTCTGGAATTTGGATTGTAAATCTCTACTAAGAAGGTAGAGCAAAAATACAGCACAATGGTGTCATTTCTGTAAAGAAAAGTTAACCTTAAAAATATCCTGAAAGCAAAGCCACTTACAGCTCAGAAGCTGGCATGAAAAAATCCAAAGCACTGGAAGACTTGCAAGTGCAGATTAAGGTATACTTCTCCTAACCAATTTTGTCCCCATGTCTCTTTGCTCAGTGCATGTCCTTTTTGAGGTGAAGACAGTTAAAACCAAGTATCTCCTTATGCTTTGTCGAGGTCAACAGTAGTTTTAAATGTGAAAGGACTGAAGAACTTAGTCCTTGTTTAGGTAGCCATTATAGTAAGACCTGTTGATTGTATAGTTCCCTACCCTATGCTGATATTTTAGGAAGTCCACAGAACAGTTCAAATAATTCTGAGATTAATAAACTCATAAGCAAGAAAAGCATGTAACTGGAAAGCATCAGTCGTAGTGGAGAGTGGACTAAACCAAACCTATGCAGGAAAATAATTCAACTATGCTGTTAAAAATCAAAGGGGCGGGGGGGGAGACATTTGCACAGTTTGTAACCTACAGAACAAAACTCCATCCCAGGCAAGGATCCAGTGGCAGGAAATATAGTGCAAATAGAATTGGGCAGGAGGAGTAAACAGAGTTGGATTCAATTTGTATTAGAAAGCTCATAATAGCTCTAATTCTACAGAAATCACACCCACTCAACATAATAAACAGCCTACAGGTAGACATTCTAGTGCAACTTCAAAAACAACAAGAAAAGTGGAGATCCTCTGAACGACCTCTCTACCCCTGCAAAAAAAAGCACTGAAAATACATCACTGTTGTACTGAGGAGTAAGTGTTCACTCAAAGAAGGCATGAGAAGTGCAAAGATCTACAGGGCATAAGGTTTTCCTAAGTAATGCCTCTCCAAGGTGTAAAATACCTTTTCAAGAACTACTTATCTATTGTTCAAAAATGAGCTAATTTTGCTGATACAGAAGCCCATTTTATCAAAGCTTTTGCTGAAATCCAAATAAATTGTTCTGTGTGAACTTTTGTATTTTTATCAGCTTTGCAAAACTCTAAAAAGATAAAGTAAAGATAGAAGACTAATCAAACAGAGGGAGCTTTTTACCATCCCTAGATGCAGTGAACTAACACAAAGTTAGTAAAACTAACATGTGTGGAAGCAGTTTGCATGAAATTATTGTCAGCAACTTTGCTTAAAACACAGAGCGAAGTTTTTCTGAGAGTCCAAATGCCTGTTGCACTTCTGAGAATGATTTTATTCCTTTACTATCCCATTTGCTCCACTTACTTTTGGCTGTAATGTACAGAATGGCTTACTTGTGTGCTGAGTGCAATCTTAAGCCAAACCAGTAATAACCTTTTGTGACAGCTGGTCCCTTGAGTTTTCCCTCCCAGATCTTCATACTCATAGAACCTGAGAAGTTGGAAAACTGAGATTGCTGGGTGTTCTTTCAGGTTAAAGTCCTGAAAATTATTTCAGGGAAAACAAAATTAACATACTCTGTTAATTTCATTTCAGAATACACAACTTTTCTGAAAAAGATGAACAGAAAAAAGTGACAGAATTGGCCCATGTTTGAACATCTTTGAATTTGTGATGCCTTTATCACATATCACATACTTGATGAGAAATTATCTGTCTCCGGGGACAGTGGCCATTTTGTTTGCAGTTGCTGTTAGGCGAGAAAGGTGCACTCTGTTTTGTCCAAAAACAGAATTACTTTTATTTCTTGCTTTTTTTTCCTTGAAATTAAAAGAAAAACAACTTAAAGATCAAGAGAAAAGTGGAAAGGTTTTGTGTACATACATGGGTATAAAATACCCAAAACAAAACCAATATATATATAAAGTAAATAAACATAATCTATAACCATAGATGGTGTTATAATTTGGTACTTACCTGCATTTTCATATATATTTTGTTGGAGTGAAAATAGGAAGCTGCACCAAGAGATGTTGCAGAGCTGCAGCACAGTGTCCACAACACCCTTCTCCAGAAGCAGTTGAACACACAGCAATTCCAGGCTTGACCCCTCATAATTACATCAGGTGTTACCATTAGTTTGCAAATCATCAACATACAATATTTTAGTTTTAATC
This sequence comes from Falcunculus frontatus, assembly GCA_013398115.1. Taxonomy (NCBI): domain Eukaryota; kingdom Metazoa; phylum Chordata; class Aves; order Passeriformes; genus Falcunculus; species Falcunculus frontatus. Next base: position 20,816 of record VZRV01010927.1, on the reverse strand, counting down.
AAACATCTAGCTATTGATTGTAGTTAAAAGATGACTCAAATTTTGAGTAAAGAATCCAGACTTCAACTGGCAGTGCATAACTAAATTTTCTGTGGCAACAGCCAATCTCCACAAGGGCAATAAGGAGAACTCCAAAAGGCAGTGGAAGAGCCCCTTGCTCAGTATCCCTATCAAGCAAGCCCATTTTGTCCTTTGGAATAATGCATTGTATGGTATTTTCTACCTTGTTTGGTATTTAGAGTTGGAATTTATTGCCAGGCTTCCTGGCAGCAAGCTGTGCAGGTTGCAGGCGGAGGCTGATGGAGGTGAGTGAATTAATGTGGTGGCTGTTTGGAATGTCGTCCAGCTGCCAGGGAGAATTATGTTTGTTTGCCTTTGGCACAAGTGTGAAAGGAACAGCCGTAGATTTCAGAAGTGTGAGTCTACATTTTTATATCTCACACTAATGAATACATTTTTTTGTATCCTATACATTTGGGGAAATAGAATTTATTTGTAGATTTTATTTACCACTTGTGTGGTAGAGAAGGAATGTTTCCTCAGAGACCAAACTTGTACTTTAGAAAAGAAAAAGCAAAAGAAGAAAGAAAAGGAAAGAAAAGACCTGACTAAGCCAAAACAATGTCAGTAAAAGTTATCCTAATTTCACTATTTTTGCAACTGTATCTAAAGTCAGATCATAGAATGAGGAATTTCAGCAAGATTTGAAAATTTCTTCAAGTAAGATTGTTTTGATGGTGGAGAAATGTTGCTGAAAGACATAACTTCGTATTTGTTTCCTGCTGGAAATTTATTTCTTCCAATCAAACCTTTCCTTTACCTATAACCTGTCAGTTATCCCTACCCCATCCCCTGTGCTATCAACAGAGGGATGATAATGTTATTTGTAATGTGCTCTGATGTGAAAAGTTCTGTGGAAGATTGAATTGTTGTTGCTGATAGGACCAGAAATTTCCCCAAGCAGATCTGTCAATAGCTGACACTAAAACAACAAGGTACAAAGTACATTTGAAGACTGTCAGACACCATTGCTTTTTTGTTTTCTCTAGCAAACTATTCCTTAGATAACTGACTTGACCTAGCGTTGCTTAAAAAGATCAAGTGCTCAAAAGATCAAGCGTCTCAGAAAGAAAAGGCTGGAAAGAATAATATTAGTTACTCCGTACTATGTAAAGCCTAATGATCTCTTGTCCCATTTTAGTAAGTAAATAAAACTGTCACTTATACCTCTTCTGTTGGTCTTAATAATATAGAAAGGAAAACAGCTTTCTAGTTGTGGTACAGTAATGAACAAAAACCAATAATTTGCAAAATTATCTATTTTTAATAATTTGCAAAAACTCACACTATAGGACAGATTTTAAAAAAGACAATCATGAATACCTATACCTAGTATCTTAGTTTCTATGTACAGGCATGTAACTTACACATATGATCAGAAAAATTGTAATTTCAAGTAAGCGTTGCAGTTTAATTTTAATGATTCTGAATTTGTTGTCTATATGTTAATTGATGGTTGTTAAGACTGCAATATACTATAGCATACTTCGATGATTATTTGAGGAGAAGCAAATATATTAAAGAGAAAATAATTTGTTGAGTCAATATTCCTCAAATCCTTGTTTCATTCTAACCATTTAAAGAAAAATATTTGCAATCTTAATCAGAGCCCTTCAAGGAAGCAAAGATGTTTTAAGTGGCATATCCAGCAGAAGAAAGAAAAATAGATGTAAGCTTGCAAACAAGACTATTTTCTGGTAGGATGAAGATGTGAGATGTCGCTTTGGAGATGAGATTAGGAATGAAGAGGCAGAGACAAGAACAAGGAAGAAAGAAAAGGGGGGGACAACAAGAATAAAAAGAACAATAGAAAATAGGGAGTGGAGAGTAAAGAATGTGACAGAGAAGACTGAAAATAAAAGTCAGTGGGGACAGAGAAAGAGCATAAGAAGCCAAGGGGTGGGGGAGAGAGAGAACTACAAAAAATGGGCGTAGGGTTGAAAAATCTGTAAAGGGAGGAAAAGAATCTCACATGAGTGCTAAACTTAAGGAAGAATGGCAAGTCCCTCTTGGATGAATCAGTGCTTCCCAATTACCCATATGCAACCCCTCTGAGTCACCCTATGATCGTGGCTGCGCAGCCTTTATGCCCAGACAACTATTTGGAGCTGTGGTCCAGTGTCAGAGGGAGCAGAAAAGATGGCAGAAAGAGTCCTGTGGCAGGGAAACCTCACTTCTCCTCAAGCCAAGCGTTCCTGCCAAAAGACTCAGCTGCAGCTGGCTATGGCTGGAGTCACTTGGTACTTGCTCTGCACGCAGGGTGAGCGACCCAAGAGCTGCAGGGATGCCACAAGCAGCCAGACCTCTACAGCTTCCCCTCTGCTTTGCAAGCCAGTGCCTCGGGAACTGAGGGTAGAACGATATCTGAAGAACAGAGCAGCAGGAGAAATAAGGAAAAGGAAAACCAAAACAGGGCAAAAGAAGGAAGAGAGTAAAAGAGGAAAGCAATTAGTGGTCATGGCCTCTTTACAGCAAGAAATGACTCGTACTACATACATAAGTGATCCCTATGCGAACTGTAAGCAGGAGAGGCACAGCAAGGAGCCTGCCGTTGAGCTCATGAGCTGAGTAATATACATGAAAGCACAAGAGTGACACATTTCTGTCTCAAATCCAGCTACTCTTAAACATAGAAATACTTCTGCTAGAGCAGTTCAATGGCATATATACATATCAGTTCCTTTCTGAGCAGCTTTGACCTTTTCCAGAAGGCAAGCCTGGATTTATCTTCTTTATTTATTTTGCCAACATGGCTGTATTTTTCAGCAAAGGAATTAGTTGAGTCAGTAGAGCTCTGGGAATAGACTTCCAGCTGACATGCGCTCCCTCTTCTGGTTGGCATTTGCTTCTACACACCGAGGTCAAAGTAAAGACAAATTTGGGTCCTCTAGCTTCTTAAAAAGAAAGAGCCTTAAAACACTCTGTTTATTCTATTTCAATATGACTGTGAGATCTCTGCTGCTCACTATCCTATTGGACCGAGAGGATATGAACACTGATGAACTTGTGCCTTTCAGACAAAAGGTCCTACCATCCATGAAGTCTATTCATGGATTTGTTTGTTAAAATAGTATTTCTACTGTTTTACTGATATGACCATGCGTTAGTGCCACCGTTTTCTATCCAACAAGGAAAGGTCACTCATGCTCCCTCACACAGCCATTCCCAGCTGAGCTCTCGAACACAAGGTAACCAAAGTTTCATTTTGGGGGCGATCTGATACATGATTAGAGGGGCACTATTGCAGGAAGTCTTGCTGGTCCACTTCATTTGAATACACAGACAGTGGGAAAACGCAATGCTAAAATATATCCTTGGTGAAAGAGCTCAGTCTAAGAATTTCTGTGAAAAGCATTCGATCCTTACTCTGACTGTGGCCTGTTGTGGCATAACCACGTGTGCAAGTACCTACAGTTGGAAATGGAGTGGCTCAGCTGAGAGGGCCAAAACCTGCTGCCTGCAGGAATGGGGTTTTCAGGGCTGGCTCAGCACTGGTTATTGAACTAAACTCGACAGCAATCAACTCTTGAATTCTAAGCTTGTCTCTAACACTGACTCCTGGTCAAAATCAGTTATGATCTTTCTGATTTGCTTCCACATCTACAGAGAGGGAATAATTCTTGCTTATATTTACCAGGCATGCTGAAGCAGATCTTCAGCATTTACACCTCATGTCATCTGTTAAACTGCCTCTACTTGACTGGGGACTAGGTCATGCCTCTTTGGTGCTACCACATAAATGTTAACACTTAACCGTCATCTGGTCTTCAAAAAGAGCAGCTCCAGTGATCAAAAATCAAAGGGGCTTCTTTCTTTCTTTTTTTTTCTTTTCTTTTTTTTTTTTTTCCAGAGAGTAACTCTTTGAAATATTGTTCTAATAAAAAACAACAGAAGAAATGTCTACTTGGCCAGTTCTTATGTCAAGATCTAGGACAGATTGCTGGATAGTATTTAAAAGTCAGAGTGGAAGTATTACTCTGGCCCTTAGGCAAAATGTACCAAAAACTTGTCTAGGGTCATGCCAACAACAAATAATGAAGAAAGCAAACTTTTTCATTATTTTAAATATAGTCTTTGAGTTTTTTCAAATAGAGAGACTAAATTTGGACCATTGTCTTGGAAATAAACTCAGAGAAAATTTTTTTCCTGTTCATCAATTTTTTAAATATTCAAATTTAAAATAATCTGTCAATTTCTATTTCCTCTTCTAGAATTTCGTCTTTACTGCTTTTTAACTGTTTCCTACCATCTTCACAGTTCAGTGCTTGCAGACAGTAAAGCAGCTAAACAAAATAGGCACCCAGTAATATTTCCAGATTTTTTCAACCCACAGGCAAAGCTATATTCCATTTGTCCAGAAGAATTTCACTCAAATTTTTGGGGATTTCTTCGGGGTTTTTATTGTATGAAATCAATATTCAAATATATATCCAGTTAAGTTATCAGCTAACTCTTGCTAGAGCTTACATCAAATCTGGAAAAGTTAATTTTTACAGTATAATCCAAATGGAAATGTAATTTGTGTGATATTTGCTTTACTATCATTGTCTACCACATTATTGCAGAACAAATCAGCACATTGCTAAGACAATATTTACGGGACACAAAATGCTCAAAGTACACAAAAACATTTGTTGATTATGTGATACAGATATATCTCAAATGCATGTGTATCTAAAAATCTTTTTAGCAACACTGTCTTTTTTCAAAGAAACAAATCGAATAATGCTTACTTTCATTTGAGACCAATGAAATAAAGCAGAGCTGTTGGGGTTCATACTCTTTCTGACCAAAACCCATTCATCTAACTAAATATTTACTCCGTTGGATACCCAATTCCTTGTAAACCCAAAGAAAAGCTAATACTTCAGAAACATACATCTTAGGCAAATATTTTATAGCTATAACACACAAACAACTCCAGTGACAGGAACTCGTGTGTCACATTACAAAAACCTGAGATATAAAACCACCACACCCTGCCCTTTTGCTTATATCATTGGTCCCCAAACTCTGCTTTGTGAGTGCCCGCTGAGTAGATTGTGGCCTCTCAGGGAACACCATTGGGCACGGGTTTGGAGAGTCCTGAGAGGCAGCAGAGTAGAGCAGCATGGCCTGTCACCTCCCTTGTGACCAAACACACCACATGGGTCCCCTGGCATGCAGTATAGCTCACAGTCAGATGATGTTCCACTGGCGAAGTGCTTGGCCAGCAGTGCTGCCCGTCCTGCTGGGAGAGGACCAGAGTTGCCTACCTCAATCTTAGAATGGAATTTCACTCAAAATGAGGAGGAAGGGCTTCACTTGTTGTGGTAACAAGGAAATTCATCTTGCCCATGGCACATCCAAGTTTAAACCACTGGTCTCAGATTTGAAGCAGTGTCTGAAGTGTGGATTCACCACGACAGGTATATACTTAGCCCCAGTTATGTGTCTGTCGTCTGTCTCCTTTGTGGATTCTCTTGCTTTCAAAACATGCTGCAAAGTCTTGATTTCACCCTGCATCAGAATGAAACCAAATGCCAAAACCTCAGAATTTTTCACGAAACAGAATCCTTGTTTCCTGGCCAGCCTTCTTATTGAACCTTAATATGATACAACATGTGTCCATATTTGCACACATGGCCCACAGCCCTTACACATGTGTAAATCCTACTGAAGTCATGTATAAAGGATCAGGCTCTAAGGCTGTTATAGAAAAAGTTCATGTTTCACTGACTTTTTGGTATTCTTTGAAGATATTACATTTAGAGTAAATATAGAGAAGTACATGTTATATGCAAGATTTTCGGAGAACATTTAACTTCCACACCAGAAGGTCACATCTAAGGCAATATGGTCTTGGAACAAGTTCAAAGTTGTCACACTTGATAAAAATAGCTTAAAGGGCACATAACTGTGCTGGAATATGGGAAAACAGTGGAACATGAGAGGGGGAATGATTGAAGGCCCCACTACTAATTATGTACATACTTTGTTGCTATTGAAAGCTAGGTTTCCAAGCATGTACATGGTACTTAAGTTAAATAGAAGTCCAAGCAATTAAAAAAATATGAATGCTTTTGCATTACTATACCTAAGTAAAGAACCTTTCACAAATATAATTCCCTAGAATAAAGGAAAATCTTTTAAAAATAAACAAACACGATAATGCGTCTAGGGTTTTTTTCTGCTTGTTCTTAGTTTCAAAATTATGTTTATATACCTACATTTTTGCATTACTTGCTAGTATTTTTGTAATACTTTATTAAGAATCAAAACATATATTTATTTTGTTAATATAAGAAGCTACATTCACTTTTTCCATCTTTCACTTCAAACTGCTGCAATTTTGTTAGTTTCTTCTAACCTCCTGAAAGAGGGACAAATGTACACAACAAACTGAATCTCAGGAAAAGTTGAATCACACTGGAAGATGGGCTGTTATAGCACAATATGTGGTACATTATAAATACAAGTTTACATTAAACTGCCTCTTGAAATACACACCGTATTGGCAGTAATTAGCCCTTAGGACTGTGTTCTATATATTGGATACTTGTTAAACCATAGTCAAGTCTCCTGAGGATGCTTCAGCCATACATTTAAGTGAATGCAAAATAAGTTCCTACAGCCCCTCTGCAAACTGATTCACTTGCACCAAAGTCTCACTAAAGGGACAGTTTTTCATGACTAGGACATTCATTAAGTCATGGATCATATGTGTCCCACACACAAAGCCACAACATACATCTTCCAGTTTAATGTTGTGATTTATTTTGCTATCATGTTAATTTTGCCCTTGTAAAGAACATGTCATGCAAAGGAATCTTTTACTTCGCTTGTAACTGAGAAATTTGCTATATTTTGCACATACTTTTAAAATGATTGATGGCATGGTGCAATCTTTGCGCCAAAACATGAAAAAAGCTAATGTTTAATGGTTTTGTAATGCAAGACTCTTGACTTAGTTCTGCCCAGAATTACTACATGCAGGGCTCAGTCACGTCCTAATCCTTTTAATCTCAGTGAGGCTCTTCAAGATGAGAAAACAAAGTTGCTACCTTCCATGCTTAGAAAAAAAAATTTCATTCATCTGTATTCTTCCCTGTAGAGAAACTGTCTCAGAGACAGGTATTTTGGACCAGGTTTGGTCTCATAGGAGGCTTATGTACACTACCATGGAAGGTAACATTTTGTGGCAACAGTCAGCAAAACGTATGTTCTGTGACAGCAACAGGGTTTTTTGCTTCATAGTAATGAAGTGCTTAAGAATTGAAGATATCCCTTCAACCAGAGAAAGACACCTGAAAGCAAAGGTGCCCCGTGCCTCCTATGATGCAAACAGCTAACAGGAGGATTTTGTATCTTTGAGGATTAGGAAGTAAATGATCGGACGAAGTGCCTGAAAGCTGAACTCCAGGAGGTGCACTGGATACACAGAACTTTCTATACCTCCCTTTAAAAATGTATAACCATTGGGAAAGGTTATATTATATTGCAGCAGAGAAGCAACAATGTAATTTATGCTGCTCAGTTTAAAAGTGTCACATTTTTATACAATAACAAAGAAGTAGAGAGTCTGAGTCATTAGAAAAATACTTGCACAGCTGGTAAATTGTATTTTTTATGGACCTTATACATGTGATTCTAAGCACTAAGTATACACATTATTAGGGTCAATCTAAATCCAGGCTGATGAAAAATCCAAAGTGTTGGAGGATTTAGAATCTTCCCATGGATTTTGTTGTAACCTCCACATCTATGCTTTCATTAAAATAATATCTGTTCTAACTTCCCAGGTTTTAAAAGGAGTCTTTACAACTTTAACCAGTGCACTGTCTCACAGACCATACAATCAACAGATTGAAACAATACTACCAGGATATATGGAATAACAACAATATTCATTCTGTATTTTTGTCTTCCTGGAATGGATTGACCACTGATTCAGAAGCAAAGAATTACTCTGATATGGCCCTAGCTTTGCACTGAATTGGAGATGGGAATGTTTTAGTGGTTTTAGTGCTAACCATCTATGAAAGAGCACGAAAAAGCACAAAAGGTAGCATGCCCCAGGAGAGCAAGAAGATCAGGGTCTGTGTGGCTGTTACAACCCCGCTAAGAGGATTGTACTGCTCTGTTCTTTCATCTTTGTAAAGTGAGAGTGAAACAGTCCATCACAAAGCTCGGGAAAAAATGACTCATCTGCTGTCCATTCTTATTTTACCTCGGTGTCTGGAAAGAGATGCTTAATTTTTTTACTGCATCTGGACAAAGACAGACCTACTGGAAGTGCTCCCAGCTCCCTGAAGATACTAGGATGTTTTGGGTTAAACTCATACTCTACTCAGGCTTGGGTTCACCTTCTTTCCTAGTCATATTTACACACCACATCTCTTTTGGCTGTATTTCTCTGTGGTCACTATATCCCTCTCTTTATGTAGTGTACAATTCTGAGAACTGCAGTGAACAGGAAGGTTTTTAGTCATCTTGCCAGTCCACATCATTTGCTGCTGGAGAGCCCTTGAGCTGGTAAAGATTGGGAGGCATGCAATTCTCCATGAGCTAATGGCCATTGCTTTTATCTCAAATGGTTTTAAGGGCCATCCAAGTAATGCAAACTGGATTTACATTACTCCAGTCCAATGAATCGGATCTCATTGAAAGGATTTTGTCACCAACATTTCTTGCAGTGGAGCAAAACTAAAAGCTGCACTCAGGAATTGAAGTAATGTTTTACAAGACACTATACAAACCCAGAACAAAAAGATGATCCCTGCCTGAAAAATAGACAACATAAAGGTGTCACTTGGCTTCATGCTTTCCCCAGATGTAGCAGTTGGCATGTGTTTTTACATCAGCTTTGCTACATGAAAAATGGTTGCACCTAATTACGTCCTAAGGTAACAACATGGAGATATGACTGATGGATGGGGAGCCCAAGGACATAATCATATGACAGTGATCCATCAGACAGGGAGGGTATCAGTTCCCTCGCTCCTAGCTGTTGTCATATTGATAGACATCCTGGTGCCAGTGAATTTTATAGAAAGGAGATGACAAAGTATTGTGAGGGTTTTCAGAGGGGTTTAAAACATGTCGTCTCCATGTATGAAAGACTGCTTAGGTGATAACGTGCACAGAATAAAAAACTTGGTGTTGGGATGGTTGTTTGCATCTCTGCCAGCTCAGAAGGGCCTAAGTATCTGCAAGAGTAAAGGAGGGAGAGTAAAGGTAATGTGCTTGAAAGAACTGCAAAGCACTGAAAATTAAATCCTTCACCTCTATTGTGATAAACTCAAACAACTTAATGGAGGGATGCAACGGGGAGGTTGGTACTTTGTAGAGAAATGGTATAGATTTGCAATAGTCAAGTGCTTTAGAAAGGATGCTGTTTTACCTCAAGACAGGAGCTGATGAGAACATGAACTTTGCCTTGCTAATTAATAGCAGCTGTTCCACTTTCAGAAGTTTTCCATTTGTAAAGTTCAGGTTACCTCGAGAATTTTTTTCCAGCTTCCCTAAAAGAAGTATTCATCATTTCTCAGTATCAAATTTGTGTGTCTGAAAGAAGCAAATACACTTCTCTCCCATGAAATACCACTATTTCTCCCTTTTTACACAGATTTGTTTCTTGTTGAAAAAGAAGCTGTGTGAAACATGAGAGAAAGCAGAGGTATGAAGAAAAAATAGCCTAAAATGACTCAGTTTTTTCCAGGTACTTTGTGACCAGAATTAAAATCAGCAGCTGTCTTCTGTTGCTAAGAAAGTATCTCAGAACACTAAACTGTTAGGCCTAATTTACATTTCCAGAAATGTTATGTGTTTGTTTGAAAACATAATAAAGTTTATGACAAAACATGTGGATGAAAGAATGAGACCCATTACTTCAAAGCAGGTGATTCATGTAGTGTCAGCTTTTCAAATAAAATCTAAAAATTCATTTTGGAAAGTTCTTTCCATCTTATAGACCTGCTGATATTTGTTCCTAGGCACGAGATATCTATGGAAATCTTGAATAAACTATCAGAAACGTAGTGTCCGGATGTAAGCAAGATTTATTTTTGCAGCCCATATCACAAATATAAACTACTGAGAGATTGAGTTTGTTGTATTTACTTCATTTTTCATACAGACCTTGAAAATTACCAGTATCAAACAAGATTCAGAAAAGAGTGAGAGCCATCACTAACAAAAGAATTCGCAATATCTTACACAATATTTCAATAATCTCTAACTTACATCATGCTATAAACAGTTGCATACTTTATGAAACAGTCTTTCAAATTTTGGCTACCATTAACAACCTGGGGTAAGTCAACACTCTTCCCATCCTTTCAGGTTTTAGATTATATGGAGAAAATAATAGGTGTATATCATGTAATTGAAAATCCACACCATCATATCCATCAACTTTGGACAAATGAATGATATTAATCTGTAAAGAACTGTTCCCTGTATTATGGCTGGATGATATAAAATGTATAACAAGAAGTATAGCAAGAAGTTCTTTGCATCACATCAATGCATGTGGGATACAGAGCACCGCAAATCAATACTAATCAATACTAACTGATAGTGCGTTTCAGATAAGAATGGACTGACAAAAAAAAAGAAAGCAAGTCCTTGGAATGAAATGCAAGATATGCAATGCTGCCGACTCAGAGAATTTAAGATTGAAGGGAGAAGTGTCAACTTTCTGCAACTTCCAATTCATACCTAGATAACTGTTGTTAGCAACGCTGAATCTAAAATGTGGGCAGAAAATTACAAGAACTATAAGAAAAAAAGACAGAAAGCAAGCAATTGACAATGGCTGCTGAAACAGCAAGAAATGCTCATTTAAAAGCAAAAATAAATACAGAGTGTCTCAAAATTTGCAACCAAACCAAAAATGTCTCAAAATTGTAATGTGATGTGTGGCAAATGGAATTACAAAAAACTTGCAGGTGCAAACAAAGAACACAAACAGCATTGTGCCTGAAGAGATAGAAATGGACACATGTTTCGATCTGAGGCCTTGGCACCTTGTTTTCCAGGGGCAGAGGGAATTCTGAGCAGTCATTCTATCAAAAGTGGGATCCTTGCAGAGCTTTTAGAGCTATTGATTTTTGGAGAGGTGTGAAACAGCTACTTAATTTACTGACAAAATACATCAGAAAATCGTTTAATGCTACCATCTGTAAGTTCTTGGAGGGAAAAAATTAGCCTACCTAAGGCCTGTAAGTTATATGCTAGGACAAAGAGCTAAAAAATTACTAAAAGTTCTGGAAATGACAAAAAGCCTCCCTCTTATAAAAGATCCATGTATCTCAATTATCTGTTTTCCATGTTTTCTCTTTAGTCCTTTGTCCCTTTCACAGTCTGATTTCAATTTATACAGATTGATTTCAGTATTAGGACCCATGTTTACTTATCTATAAAGTCCAAGAAACCCAGGAGATCAGCCCTGAAATATTAAAGATTTTATTCATGTGGAACTGTGTCTGCCATTCAGGTTCCAAGAGTGACTTTGTGGAGCTGACACATTTTCTTGGCTTTACAGTTCTTGTTGCTGTCCAATATGCCTGATATTCATTAATATCAGCTCTACAATATGTAAATCAAATCTAAGATCATTATTGTTCACATGAGGAAGAAATTTTAGAACAGACTTCAGCTTCTGCAGGAATGTTCCTGGTACAGCTGCAGGACAAGCCAAAGAAAGGGCGTCACAGACTGTTACAGTTTCACCGAAAAGCTCACTTTGCCAATAAATAATGAAAGGAACTGGATTTTAGCATAGTTCCAGCAAAAAGGTTCCTGAGCTTTGCCATTTTTATCTTCATCCTCTAAACAACCAACAAATGACACAAAAAGAAGCTGTTGGTTACTTTTAAACTTTTGATAACATATGAAATTTTTTACTGAAGAAAAATTATAACAGCAGTATACGTATCAATATTTATTTGAAATATATTGATAGCATATTTATGCATTTCATATTTACTGAAAATAATTTATAGGTACAAGTACATATAAAATCATAGACTTATAATTTTTTGTAAATGAAAATATGTAAATACCAAAGAAAAGTGATCATTTAACTCCTGAAAAGCAGGACTATTTTAAAAGACGGAATGCTAGAAGTTGTCATTAGAAATTGACATTTTGCATGAACGGTATAGCAACAGTCTAGCAAAACCTGTGTGAAACTTTTAGCGCATAAATCTCCTCATACCCAGAGGCGGTAATAAGTTACATGTTTCTCTACATAATCAGTTTAAAATTGTCAAACATATATTTCATGTACTGGAACCAGAAATAACATCTTCTTGGCTGACTTTTTTGGATGTATTTCATAATTAGGTGTAGAAGTCAAAGATACCACTTTCTACCCAAAGGATACATAAATCCTTCAAGCATAACAGAAGAGGTCAAATATCACTATATACCCCAAAATTTCACTCCTGAAAGGTAGGCAATTGTTCTCCTTTGTTACCAATTCAACAAAAACTTGAAAAACACTTTCCAGTTTTAACTTTCCTGGTTAGATAGCCATGCTTGCCTCTCATGATTTACCTGAAAATTATACTCCTAGATGACTAAACTGTACATTTCTACCCTGTTCCGTTCAGGTTTCTTATCTTGTCTTTCATTCATTTGGGCGTGTGAATAAAACTCAGGACCACGCATTCTGGAGATGTAATACTGCCTCTTTATTTGAGGTTTAATAATTCCTGACGCAACCAAATGCATCTACAAAGAATTTATGCATGCAGGCTACGTTTTAAAACACCAGTTACTGTAGCTAAATCCTTACATTTGAGTGCACCATCACTGTCTGGACCAAATCGTTTCCAGCCCAACTCTGCTCACCTGGATTAAGTTGGCTGTTAGTCCATTGTTAGTCCCAACCTTGAGAAGAGGGATTGGACAGATCCCTGTTACCTCAGAGTGAACACTCACCCACAGGGAGACATCAGGTGAGACTGGTGAAGCTGGAGCCGGGTCAGCATCTGAATCTGCATAGATGTGCCCTGCTCCCCACTGCCCTGAGCATTCTGTCCCCAAAATGCTGCAGGGATTTAAATTCAGCAGAGTTAGTAAAAGCGTTTTCCTAAAAAGCCAGATGAGGCAGCAATGAGCTGGGATTATACATCAAAAGCTTCCAGAACTTCATGACCTTTGATCACTAAATTAATACTTTTTTGTTTTACTTAGAGTGAATGTAACTGTTTCAACAGACTCTTGCTCATAATCATAATTACAAATAATAAATTTATTTAAATCTTTTTTGGATACTAATTTTCCATTTTAAAGGTCCCACAATTAAATCTATTTTCCTTAACACTTGAAAAAAATTATTACTTCAAGACTATAGCTGAGAGCTTTTTCACTATGATTTTCAGGTACAATTTAGGGAATAGAAGAACAAATAAAACTTACAATAGACAATTGTTTGCACCTTAAAATTTAGAATATACCAAAAATTCAGATTACAGTGAAAGCATATGTGCAATATTTTTTTTAAATTTGCTTTTATTGTTTCCAAATTTCAAATCTATGTGCGTTTTGGTGAACTTGAAAATAACCCCATAGTAATATGGGGGCTGTTATAGTAGTAAAAGTGGCATAGCAATTTCTGTTTCCCGGTTTCTGATTGCAATATACGATTTAATAATTAGGTAACATGACATCACCAGTAACCTATTTACTTCTAATAGTAAACCAAATCGATTTACATTGTTTGTTTTTGTTGATGTGGTTTTTTAATGTTCAAAAAAATATTAGAAAATACATATTTTTAGTCAATTTAGTTTGAGCTCAGGAAATTCCCAGTAAAACAGAGAGGGCAAATCTTAATATGTTTATAGTATATTATTCTTATATATTACAATATATACACATTTATACACATATTTTACACCTATTTGTAATATACTACATCATTTACTACAAGTGTAATCTGTAGTAAAAACAGAAAAAGGAACCAACAAGAAATTTTACAAATCAACTATTCCATGTTTTAGCACCTAGAACAGGAGGGGAGAAAGAAGCCTAAGAAATTTTTATTTTCCTCACAGGTATTTCTGAAATATCTCTATTCGTATTGATAATTTATGATTGTGATCTCCCTCACGCTGTCAGTCTCATGCTGTCTACAGGACAGCTCAGGAGGCTCTAAAGAATCATAAACCAGCCTTTTTCGCCACATGAATAGACAGAAGGCTTCTGGGACCAGTTGCCCATATCCATGCTGCTGTACTTGGAGGCATTGGAGCAGAACAGACATAGACAGCAGTTTGCTCAGTAACCTGGTTAAAGTATCCAGTGTTAGCCGAGGGACATTGTGAAGGAGGTTGCAGGACTAAAAACCTTTTTCCAGTTAAAAAAGAAGATCCTCACAGGTTGTCTCTCAACCCTTCTTGTCAATAACCTCAGATTGTCTGATGTCCTGCAAACTGCCCAGGCCAAAGTTTAAAAAATTTATTTAGATGTCTATTTTGCTTGTTTTTCCCCTTGACTGCAGCCTCAGGTAGTTTGCCCTGGTTGATGCCATGCCTGGAGTGCTGTGTCCAGTTCTGAGGTCTCCAGCTGAAGAAAGAGCAGAAACTACTGGAGAGGGTCCAGTGGAGTGCTATGAATTTGATTAGGGGTCTGGAGTAACTCACTGATGAGAAAAGGCTGAGAGACCTGGGGCTGTTTAGCCTGGAGAAGGAAAGACTGAGAGGGGATCTTATCACTGTCTATCAGTATCTGAAGGAAGGGTGTCAAAAGGATGGAGCCAGGCACTTCCCAGTGGTGCCATGCAGTAGGATGAGGGCAACAGGCAGAAAACGATGCACAGAAAGTTCCAACAGAACATGAGGAAGAACTTTACTTGAGGGTGACAGAGAACCCAGGGAACAGGCTGCATAGTAGAGGTTGTGGAGTCTCTTTCTCTGGAGATATAAATTCCCCTCGATGCAATCCTGTGCAGCCTGCTCTAGGTGAACCTGCTTTAGCAGGAGGGTTGGACTGGGTGATCTCCAGAGGTGCCTTCCAACCTCAACCATTTTGTGATCGAGTAATTCTGTAACAGCCACTTAATCATCCTCTACCATTTCTAGATTTTCCTCATTTTTAAATGAACTCTATTTTTCCCCTCCATTTTGTATTTCATCAATCCCACCTCTGTTGCAGAAAATGGGAAATAGCCTATAGCAACAACAACACTGAAGCCAGAAACACATTGACAGACTTTTTTATCAAGAAAAAGTACTCTGCAGGTAGATATATTTCCTGAGGACCTCCTTGAAGTGCTATTTTTTTCATGTCTGGCCAAAAGTGACACCATTTTGTATACACTTTTTCAGTCTCCAGGTAAACTGTATCTCCTTTTGTTAGCTTTTCAGGGATTTCAAATCACTCAAGTTATATGATTGAGCAAGATTCGCATACCACTAGAAATGCAATTTTTAATCATACCTATCCTGCCTGTTTCACTGAAGTGTTGAAATAAATCGGACTAGCTCAAGGAGCTGACATTTCTAGAAGACATGCCCTTGTTGCTGTAGTGTGCCCAAGTTCATTACTGCACACCACCTGCCTATTACCTGCAAATGCCCCAGGTACTCAGTTCCCATCCCTCTGTACATCAGGGACCTTTATAACCTTCTCCAGCTACTCTTGTTTCATGCCACACGTTTCCTTTCCTTCAAAGATTTATTCCTGCATGATCCTTTCCTTCCATTTTTTTTCTATTTTTTTTCCTACTGTAGGAAATAAATTATTCAGGGTGTCAACACGCTTGAACTAGAACTGAGACGGAGGTAGTTATAATGAAATGCTAATAACTGCCAGGAAAATTACAGAGTTGTTCTCAGCTGCTAGGTCTGCCAAGCAGCTGCCAGGAGCTCTATGTGTTTCCTCTACTCTTCTTCTCGTTTACTGATTTTTCACCAAAATAGGGCGTTGTACTTCAATTCTGAACTTTCAGAAAACATTCCATCACTGATTGGATATGTCATTCAAAAGTAATAACATAATGGACAAAGAAACAGAGGAATGTGTTACTGTTGAAATAAAGGCTTTTGATGCAGGCTTAGGGTGTGCTTCAACATTACACTTATCTGTTGGCACATCCCTCTGTTGTGTCAATGCAACTCTGTGGGGAGGCTATGCTATAAATGAGATTGTTTCCATTAACATTGATTATTTCACTGAACTGGCTTGCAGTGCAGACTCCTGAAAAGCTTTACCAGTAAGCAGAGGGACAGAAAAGTATAACAGTTCTGCAAAGGAATTCTTCAGGAACATTAGTCCAAGATAAATTATTTAGTCAGAAGCATAACTTTAATTAAAGACCACTGACGCTGTTAAGATTTTCCTGTCCCTCATCTGCCTGCCACCACCTCTTAGCCACAGGTTAACATGCCATAGGTGCTGAAGAATGGTCGAACATACACTCAAGTATGAGCTGTGGGAGTGGTGACCACTGTAAGAAGAAAAGCAGTCCAAGCTGCTTTGACTCTTTATGAGGTGAAATACTGTCTTACGGGCTGTGATTCATGAGTGAAGATGGCACAGCAAGTGAGGCAATAGTGTACGCAAAATGAAGTTTGATTCATGGTTAACTCAGCATGTGTATACCAGAGGCAGAACAGACAGGTAATCCAGCAGGACCTGGAGCCTCCAGACCTTGATTAGCTCAGCCACATTTAAATACATGTACTGCTATAGGGGTAGGCTCCTACCCGAGCACTTGCTGTTTGGGCTTCGCATGAACTATCTCAGATGCTGTATAATGTTGTCTTTTCTGTTTTCAGCCATGTAACTACACTGCAGATTAAACACATGGGATATCAAATTTCCGGCAGGAATATGTAACTCAAGAAGCATATCCCAGGCTTTCCTTTAAAACTCAAATCAGAGGCCTTCATAAAAGGTTATTCATTATCCACATCAAAGCCATGCCCACAGGCACTGCTTACTGCACTTTTCCCTGACAAAAACGAGCCCAGCTCCATTCCAGATCACCCACATGCCAATATGTCAGCCTGCGAGGATTCTATTAATTCACCTTTCCAGGGCATTTTCTGGGTGCCACAAGCAACCCCAAAAGGACTCGGGGCTGCTGGAGAGGGCTTTTCTCTATGATCTAGAGAAGTGAGAAGCACTCTGGGCATGCAGAACATCAACGGCATTGCTGGGTGTCAGGAACTCCTCTCACATCTGAAATGGTGAAATTGAGAACCTAAGCAGAACCTTGCCCTAAACCAAGCCAGAAAATGCCCTTTATTAAGAAGAGTGGGAACAACAAGCGTTTGCCGCCACTGGGGTTTGCCCCACATGGCCATTTGTCAATTATAACAACATGAACCAAACCTTGGAGCTGGGGCTGGTCGAGGCAGTGGCACATCTCAGAGGTTCACGCTGCTCCGGGTCAGAGCCGCCATGCCCAAGCTCCCCACGGCAGGGGATCACACACCCCTAGGGGTGGCCGGGCCACTCTGCCCTGGGAGGAGACTGTGTCGAGTGCTGCGTCCAGTTCTGGGCCTCTCAATTCAGGAAGGACATTGAGGTGCTGGACAGAGTCCAGAGAAGGGCAACGGAGCTGGTGAAGGATCTGGAGCACAAGTCCTGTCAGGAGCAGCTGAGGGAGCTGGGAGTGTTGAGCCTGGAGAAAAGGAGTCTCAGAAGTGACCTTATCGCTCTCTACAACTGTCTGAAAGGAGGCTGTAGCCAGGTGGGAATTGGCGTCTCCTTCCAGAAAACAATGGAGAAAACATGAGGATATAGACTCGACCTGTGACAGAGGATGCTCAGGTTGCACATTAGGAGGAATTTCTTCATAGAAAGGCTGATTAGACACTGGAATGGACTTCCCAGGGAAGTGGTGGAGTCATCGTCCCTGGGGGTGTTTAAGTAAAGACTGGACGTGGCACTCGGTGCCATGGTATAGTTGACACGGTGCTGTTCGGTCACAGGTGCAACTCGCTGACCTCGGAGGCCTTTTCCGACCTCACTGATTCCGTTTCTCTCTGACTGGGGCACACAGTCCGCACGCTCCCCCCGCCTCACGGGAACGCCGGGACAACCCCAACCCCGCCCGGGCACGTGACCTTCACCGCCCTCAGCACCGCCCCTGACCCCGCCCCGCGCTCGCGCCAAACGCTTCCGGCCGAGGGCCGGCGGAGGAGTGCGCATGCGCTGGGGAACCCGGAAGCGGCCGGGCGGCGGAGCCGGGGCGGGAGGCGCTGCTGGAGGCGCTGCGTGCGCGGCGCTCCCGCGGCCCGGCCGGCCCGAGGTGGGCGCGGAGCCTCGGGGCGCTGAGCAGGGCCAGGTAAAGGGGCCCTGAGGGGGCGAGGGGCCGCGGGAGGGACGTATGAGGGTGTGTCCCGAAGGTACGGGCGCGGGGTTCCCGGGTTTGTGGAGGTGTCCGGATGAGGCTGCGGCGATGACGGGACGGAGAAGGGTCTCTTCAGGACGGCGGGAGTTTGGGAAAGAATATGGGGAGGGATGGGAGTGATGGCAGACCTTCATGTAACCTTAGCTCGGTTCATGAAGGATGTTGGTTTCTTGGAGTTCACGGTGGCACGAAACTGGCGGGGTTGCCTTGTACACGGTGCTGAGACCGGTGAGGTGCATCTAAGACGATATTTTAATGTGGAATCTTATCAGTTAGAAATTACCTTTTCTTGATGTTATCGAAGTTTATCCTTTTGATGACTCCAAAAAGTAGTTTTCCTGTCACTTAAATGCTGTGTGAAAGCATGGTAGACTGCTCGATCACCTTTTCTGTTTCTTCATTTATTTGTTTGGATTTTCTTTTGAACAAGCTAGTTACTAGTTCGTGTGTATGTATATACACACATATGTGTGTGTATATACATATATCTATATATATGTAGCCTGAAGATTCATAAATGCAAATAGATGTGCTTGTATCTGTCTGTACATTTTATCTTCATATGTAGTTATGTGCATCTCTGGTTATAAACAATGTTTAGAATTCTTTTCATACATTCAAACAATGGGAGTGTTGCATTATTGAAAATTAGACTGGAGATACATAACTAATATCTCAATCTCTTGTCCTCTTTTCGTAGTGTGTGACCTCTAATACAGAGATCTTCCAGAATGCTGGAGTCCTATGTAACTCCTATTTTGATGAGTTATGTGAATCGTTACATAAAGAACTTGAAGCCTTCAGATCTGCAGTTGTCACTCTGGGGAGGAGATGTTGTGCTTAGTAAACTTGAATTAAAGTTGGATGTACTTGAACAGGTATGTTATGTTTATAGCAGTTACAGTCCATGTCTTTGATTTAAAAGAAGTTGGCTGAAGTATTTTAGATTGGTCTGCACAGCTAAGTAATAACTTAGTGCTTGCTGGTTGTCTTCTTATGCAAGTATTTTTCCCCCCTGCATTTAGTTATTCTTCCTTTAATTTCATGCTATTTGTTTAGCAATGAATGGTAATTCTTTACACATTCTATAAGTTATGGAGTGTAAAGAGAGCCTTTTTTGTGGATGTGTTTCTTCTTTCAGTAACTATTGTTTTAGGGTATGAACATTAATTAAATTGCTTTTCCGGTCATATTTACTAGTTACATGTAGTAACTAAGTTGAAAGGTCACAAAGTAAAGTGGGACCTCTTTTTAATTATGCATACTGAACCCATTTGTGCTCTTTGTATTGTTTCTCACTCCAGATTTTGTCGTTCCAGTTGTATCTAAACTTAAGAGTAACTGAGGAATAGATTTGATCATCTGGTTTCTGTGGATTAAATCAAAGACTCAGTAAAACTTAGTCTTAAAACGACAAGCTTGACCAAGTAAAACACTAGATACAGAATTTGGAGCCTGCTGTCAATATGAACTGGTAAAGCCTTAGCACAGGGATGGTTTCCTTTTATGCTTATCTGAGTTGACAGCTTGAGTGCGTGAGACCGATAAAGCTGCTTTCTGTTGTGCTTGGTGTAGCAGGGTTTAGCTGGAGTCCTGTGGCCAGATGTAGTCCAACCAAGTGAAGGAGCTGATAGAAATGCAGCAAAGAATAGGACATTTGGACAATACCTCCCTTGAAAGAAAAATAAAACATACAGAGAATGTGTTTTTAATATTGACTAAAATAAGATGAGACAATATAGGGCAAGAATTGTTTGGATCTGACAAGAAGCAAGTGAATAAATTGCATGTTGGGAGACTTAGGTTAGACATAAATGGAAATCTCATTTATGTGTTGGATTATGAGGCATTGGAATAGACAGGGGTGACTGCGTGTCTCAGTCAGGGACACCTTTTGAAATGTGAAAGAAATATGTATGGTTAATTAAGACTCTCTGATCCTGTTCTGGAAGAGGAGACAATCTTACAAGAGATCTTGTCTTATTTTCTGTGCGTTTTAAGGAACTTTATTTGTCTTCCTTCACGTGTTTCGTAGCTGCTGTATTTTCTCTCAAGTGTATGAATTGATACATCTAGTCCATACAGCTGATGTTCTGTAGGATGTGTTCCCCTGTGAGCCTTTTTAAATGTATATGTTTTAGAGCCAAAGAAGGGTTGATCAGAAAGAAGTTCTGGACGTCATCTAGTCCAACCTCCTGTTCTGAGCAGGGCTGTCAGATCAGCTTGTGTTTTTCTTCAGCTGAATCTTGAAATCTCCTGTCTGGTGAGAACCTCCTCTCTCGGTGAGCTGTTTCAGTGCTCTGCTGTGCAGAGAGAAAGTTTAACCTAATAACGAGTGATGACTTGGAACGGGTATATCAAACTTGCTGTATTTCCTGACTGTGCCGGTTTGGGCCAAATT
>VZRV01010924.1:230229-269123 GCA_013398115.1 Falcunculus frontatus | reverse complement strand
GGATAATGGGATGGGATAATGGGGATAGGATGGGATGGAGTAGGGTTAGATACTTAATTCTATAATATTGCCTGAATTAAAATGATTTTTGGGGTTTTTTTCAGTTCCAAATGACTGCTCATCTCAAAACTCCTGTTCCAAACCAGTAGAGAAAATGGAACAGTAGAAGATATTTTGGGTGGCCCTCAGGCCGAGTGCTACATTTCATTTTGCTGCATCATCACCGTGCCGTGTTTCCCACTGAAGGAAGAAGTTAATCACCAAATTTCTCCCCAGAGAACCACTTTACTAATAATTTATAAAAAACATAATCTTAGCTCTAACCATCTCTTTTCCTCGGAAAACAAATGCTCATCTCTCTGGCCATTCTCCTGCTCTTCCCTAAGCCAGGTCTTCCCTCTCCTGGAGGATCCCTCTAGGAAAGGACACAGCCCAAGCCGTGGTTATTTCCCTGGCTGGATTAACTGAATAACACACGTTAGCTCAGAGCCAGTGCAATTTCCTTCAAGAGAAAAGGAGTGGATTTCACAAGAATTTGATGACTCGAAGGCTTTGAGAATAAATCTTTTTCTCCCACATGCTCGGGCAAGCTCTGAGGGCTGAGCACTGCCAAGAGTAACTCACTGCAGACCTTTCTTATGTAAATAAAAGTGAAAACAGCGCACGAGTGCAAACAGCCAGCGTGGAGTAAGAGAAACCCACTGAACCCAGTGGCCTCGTTTCTCTCCCAGTTGCATAAAGGACTTGCTCCTTCTTGCTCTGGTCCTTGTTGTTGTTGTTGCTGTGCTTGGCTGCACCCTGCTGGGATCCCTTCCATGCCCTGCCCTGCATCTCCCATCTCCTCTGTGCCTCTTTGCACATTTTCTCCTTCCCTGCTCCAGCCTTTTGCAATCCAGCTCAGTGGGGAAGAGCATTCCCATGCTTTTTGCTGCCCCAGTGAGTCCTTTGGAGTTCCCAAACTCTTCGCCCCTTTCCCTGGAGTTCCACAGACCTTTCTCAGGCCTCAGTGATCTTGAAACACCCACACATCGACAGGGTTTGTGAATTCAAGGTGCTTTAGAGAGGGGAAAACTTAATGGGGACGAAGGGGTTGGTTTATCCAGGTTCAGCCTGGATGAAGGGGATCACTTGGAGCAAAATGCACTATTTTAATTGTGCCATTACATGAGAGGAGTGCAGCTTCCACACGTGGGCACAAGGATAGCAAGAGCATGACATTCCCAATATTCAACAATGGGATTTATTGTGGAATGCAGGTCCTTGTGTCTGCCCTTCCTCTACCAGCAGTGCAAAGGGAACGGAGGTTGAAGAAAAAAAATCCTTTTCTAAGGGCGTTCATCTTTTCCACAAAAGATCTTAATGAGACAGCTCCTAATTATTTATGTGCCAAATCCCCCCATCAGAAGCGTTTTATTCTTCTGTAATCTGAGGGAAGGAAGGCAGATTTTCTCCCATTTCTACCCTCACTCTTTCAAAACATCCCCTCTTAGTCAAAACCAACACCACCATTTCACCATCCCCGCCTCCTCTGTGTTCACATATCCAACATTAGTTACTAAATTTAATTAGGTTTTTTCTGCCAGGCATCCCAATAAACTTTATCTCTGGGTAGGGAAAGTTCTCCCTGCCCTGCCCGTGGTGCTTGGCAGAGGTTGTGCAGAGTCAGCCAGCCCCAGGGAGCCCAGGGGAGCTCCTGCTGCTGTTTGTGCCTCAGGTGGGAGCTGGAGATTCCCTTCTGCTGGGAAATCTGGGGCTGAGCACCTTGAAAGACCTCTACTGGCCCTTGGTGAGCAGCAGAGTACACACAGAGTTCTATAAAACCCCGTCGTTCTCTCCCAGCAGAGCAGCTGCTGCCTCGTGCTGGTTTTATTCCAAATAAAAGGGAAAATCTCTCTCTGCCACTCTGCCCTTCCTCACCAGCACTTGGCTTCTCAATATCCACAGGGAATATTCCAGAGTCCAAAATATTATCCGGAATAATTATTATATTATTCTGTCCCTCCACAATGCACCTTTTTCAATAAATATTTCTATTGGTGGAACATCTTCGTTTTCCAGGAACTTTTTGTGGCCTGTACTGGGAATCTCTCTATGAAGCCTGAAGCTGCAGCATCATTCTTGTCTTTTTTTTTGCTTTTGTGCTTCATCTTCAGGGAAAACTGCTCCCAAACTGCCTGAAATCAGGTCTGCAGTCACACCTGTGCAGGTAGAAATAGTTTCCTTTCTAAGAGCAGCACCAGTTTCAAAAATCACTTTGTATTCCTTGAAAAATGCACCTAAGGAGGAGCAGCGTTCCCTGCACAACTATCACCCTGCTGGGTTCTCTCATCTTAAAGCACAACAGATTTATTTGCCACTGAATCTGAAGGTTCTAAACTTCTCAGAGGCCTCTCATTAATACACCCTCTCTATGGTGTTACTCAGCATTTTTTAACATGTACAAATCTGTCTTTTTCCTCTTTTATCTCTCTTTTTTTCCCATCCTTTGGATGGGGAACGTGTTGGCAGAACCACAACAGAGTCTGGAAGAAGCCTTTTCCTCAGAGGCACCCCAGAAATGCTCATTTGCCGTTTCACCAACCAGAGCAATAAACACATAAAACATTTCCCCAAGGGCAGCGTCGCACTCGGCGCTCTGAGACCTGAAACCAAATCTTCCCAGGAGAGGGCTGAGCTGAAATCCGGGGCAGGATTTCAGGCATTTTATCTGATGAAGCAGCTCTAATCCCTGCAAAAGCAGGAACAAGAGGAACCAGGATGTGGCCCAGAGGGGACTGAGTTCAGCCCTGGTGCCTCTTGCCTGACTAATGGCAAAGGCAGGCAGAGCTCAGATGTTTTCTTGTGGCTCTGAGGGAGCCAATGGAAGCCAAATGCACTCAGCTCACAGCAATCCACTGCTTAAAGTCCAAACTCATCTCTCTGGGGTTTGCCAGAAGTGCTGCTTGATTATTTGTATCTTTAACATATTTATGAGAGCTTTCAGCAGAAAATACTCCAAAGCCACAGGCAGGGTTGTTCCACCCTCCCTCTGCCCTGGGATGCAGCAGCAGTGCTCCTTGATAGTAAAAAACCATTTAAAATCTCCTAATTATTTGCAGTTTCTGAGAAATTTAGAGAGCAGGTATTAATAGCAAATAGTAGTCGTGGGCAAGGTGATGATAATATGAATAAGCAGCTCCCCTCCTCTCTGAACACGTGCAGGGACGGAGCTGGGTGTGTGTCACTGAGGAGGAATTCACTAAAATTGGCACAATCAGCAGCTGGGGCTCAGGGTTCTGTCACCAGCCTCACCTCCTGACCCGTGCTCCTCACTCCTTGGCAGCAGCTCCAGGTGCTGACCTCAGGAGAGCACCAGCTCGGAATTTCAGGGGCATTTGGAGACCAGATATTAATATCTGTGAAACTCTCGAAATATAACACGGCGTAATGCAAAAATAACACGAAATACTGTATTCACACAGTGGAGACTTTGTAACGTGCCAGCACAAGAACAAGAAATGTTTATTTTTGTGAGATAAATGCGAGCAAATGCCCAAACCCAACGCTGTTGCTGCCTTTTCTCTGACAAAGTGAATAGCAGCACCTTGCTGAAACAGAGCCCTCAAACCCCGAGCAAGTGGCAGGAATTTGCTTTCCAAGCCATGGTCTGAGGTCAGTTTTAGCTCTGCACAAACACATCGAGCAGATCGAAAGTGAAGTGATCTGAGCAAACACTGCAGCTTCATCAACAAATCCAGTAAATGGCATCAGCTCCAGTGTGGCTCAGGGGCTTGCAGAACCAGCTGGAGCAAATTCCTTCAAGGAGTCAGGCAACAGTTATTTTTACAGGCAATTAGACACTCACACAACAATTAAAACCTTCCTTTTCTAAACTTTATTTTAGAGATAGAATTGTATTTTAAATTTCAAGCGCTGATGCTCGACGTCCCCTGTGTTTGAAAGCTTCCCTTGCTTTTGGCAGACAGGTTTTGGTCACTCACATTGTGCAGTTGTTAATTCCACTGCAACTGAAAATACTGGGAATTTTTCAGTGCCATTACACAGGTGCTCCTTTGGGTGTTAATACATGTGGATAAGGCATGTAAATGTCATGACAGAAGGTTAAATGTCTGACTGCATATAAAGAATAATGCGAATTATTGCTGTTCAGTGCAGTTTTTCTGTAAGCAGAGTTAAATCAGGAACTTTTAACATGGGCAAAAATCATCAAGATTTTATATATTCATAGAATCACAGAATGGTTTGGGTTGAAAGGGACTCCAAAAATCATCTTATTTCCCCCCCTGTCATTGGCAGGGACACCTTCCACTGTCCCATCCAACCTGGCCTGGGACACTTCCAGGGATTCCTAAATGCTGCTGCTTTTTAAACTAAATAAATGTGCCTTCCCCAGCTCTGAAGGTGACAAAAGCTTCCAGACTCCTGTTCAAAGAGAAATATTCACCCTGGGACAATAACTATTGCACAAATCCTTCACTCCCACACCTCCCTTCCCTGCTCAGGCAGAGCAATATTGCTAAAAGAGACCAGAAACTGAAACATCCCAGAGAGTGATGCTAATTTTCAGGAAAAAATGCAAAACCTGCCAAGTCCTGAGTATTTCCAAGCTGACTGTCAGAGCATCTTGTGCTGGACCTCGATTTCTTGGTCTGTTCTCACAATTTTCTCCCTGATTACCCCCCTGTAAGCTCCCCTCTGGAGGATGCAGAGTGTGTGAAGCATTTCTTGCTCATCTAAAGCAGGTAATAAATATTTACTCACAAAAAAGGTGGTCCGAGTTTATTATTTTTTTTTTTTAAGCAATCTTTGCTTGATTTAAATCAAGAAACCTCTTCATTTTCTTGAGCCACGAACTTCTTTAGAGGCTCCTTCAGTAGTGGAGTGTTGCAATGTTTGTGGCTGAGGTGGGTAACTCCACACAGGTCACAGGCAGCTGGAAGATTCCTTGGCTGGTGGAATTTGAGCTTTTCATCTGTCCCTCGGTTTTTCTGGATCCCTCTCTCAGGATTACCTGGGGCTCAGTTTGCTCAGCAGAGTTTTATCTTCACACTGCTACTGTCATCTTGGAGAGGAGTGATCATCCAGAATGTGAGATAAGAAGAGAAGTTTAGTGTTAAAAACCAGTATTTGAGTAAAACTAGAATAAAGGTTTCTTTTGCTTTCATTTCACAGTGAATGTGAATAACTTGGAGATCTCAGTTTTCAAAGCCATTTCAGTTTCTCTTCTGGAGAATGGGAGTTACTGTACTTTCCCGTCAATATTTACAAAACTCTAAAATCCTCAGCTGGAAAGGGAATTAAAAGAATTAACACAGAATTTAAAATGTATAAACAGTCACAAGCAAACCCTTCTGTAACAACCAGAGTTTACAAGTTGCAATCAATTTGCCTTCCCCAAATTGTGAAACACCCTCCTGTGACAGACACTCTCCCTGTGTCATCTTCTCGTTCTCCCGTGGCACTTCAGCCTTTTGTATTCATTTAGAAAACTCAGAGACTTCACAAGAATTTTAAGGCCAAATTAGCAAAAAGCTTTTCCCGACCAGGAGACAGAGCAGAGGTCAGGAGACAGGAGTTGTGTAACGTGTCACAGAGCACAGCTCCTGCAGTTACAGCATTAAGAAGGAAAATCCACCACCAATTTAAAGCTGTCTCCCACTGAGGAGTTCTTTTGGTGATATTTGGGGTATTTGAAGTGAACGACACGAAAATCCTTCAGGTCACTTTGCATGAGCTCTGAGCTTTTGATCTGGAAGTTCAGATGTTGGTTTTAATGAGCTTCCCAAAGATACCTCAGTCTCCTGAATCCAGGGGAGGAGCTCTGAGTTGGATGGGATTTCCAAGCTTTAGTCAAAGAATATGTTACAATTGTTTGCTAAAAGGTAGAAATAGCAATTCCTTCAGCTCAGAACGCAGATCTAGAACTTGGACTTCAGGTACTGAGTGAATATTTAGGGGTGGAAAAGGTGTGAGCTGTGTGTAGCTGCACAGCAGATCTCCCATGGAAGCATCCCCCTGGCACGTGGTTCTCCAAGGAATGTCCTCACCTGACATCCAAGAGAGCAGAAGTCAAACCAAAAGCATAAGAGAAGCATAGAAAAATCAGCTCTTTAGTTTTGATCTTCAGCTATTTCCTGGTCTTTCACCTAAAAATCCTCCTTGCCACCGTGGAGATGTGAAAAGAGTTTTTCATTTTTCACTCACAGCTGTCATTTGCTGTTAAATTGCAAAATATTGGGAAGTCTTGTGGATGGGCATCTGTGGGACAGTGGTGATGCCTTCGCTGTTCCAGGTGCCTCAGTAGAGGGATACACCCAAAATTCAGCTCAAGGACACTGAAATGCTCTTGCTTTTCTCTTGAGATAACCCTTGATATGTTCTAAAGGTCACAAATGAAAATGGCAGGCTTGGGTTTGAGATGTCTTAAAAAGGAAGGGAGAAGAGAAGGCTGCAAATGCCCTTGGACTTGCACTCGAGCAGGAATTGAGGCAACCATCAGCTGTCCCAGCTCCAGGCCCAGCCGAGCTCCCAACACCCCAGTTTCCCTGCCAGGGACTTACATCACGGCCACAGGAGTTAAATACAACCTTTTCCATTCTGTAATTTAAAAACAGCTTCAGAGAGAGGAGATTTCATATTAACAGGGTGGTTTCCTCCCCATAGCTGTGAAAAACATGGAAAAATTGACCTGTGCCCAGTTTAGTCTTGACTTGCCTATTCCAGACTCTTCTAAAGACATCCTTTCACAGGCACGAAGCTGTGACCCTTCAAATGAGTTCATTTTCATTCCTTAAATAGGCAGAGGGCACAAATTGTCTCTTTTTGCCTGGTTTCTCAGAGCTTGTCATTGAATGGAGCCTGAACTGCCTGCAAGGACAGCGAGATGTGTTTCAGTAGTGCTGCTTCAAAGCAAACAAATCACAGGAATGTCAACTTGTGGTGTTCCCCCCCCAAAAAAACGCACACCTTTGAACCAGCTTTAACTTTAAAGCCTGCCTGGGAAGTGCTCTGACCTTGTGGCCCACAGAGTATGATCCCATTGCAGAAAATCACTGGGATGGAAGGGCAGGATTGGGAAGGATGTACAAAACTCACAGGAAAAACTCTGCAGTGTACATTTTCTTTTCTTTTGTACATTTTCTCTCTGCTGATCACTGCTGCCTTGCTCTTTGTGTTGTTATTAATTTGACTTGCAGACCTGTGCCTTTATGTGTCAGATCCATCTTCTGATCATGCTCTGTCCAACGCACCCATGGTCTGCCCTCTGCTTCTGTCAAACCCTCACATAGAGGGGATTAGAGCTGAGTCACAAAAGGCAGCTTGGGAAAGAAGAGAAAAGGTGGCGTGGGGTGCAAGAAAATCAAATCCCCACTGAAGCCAAACTGTCCTTCCTGGAAATCCTCTGGATTACAGGTAGCTCTGTCTTGCAGCAGGATCCAGTCCCTCTGACCTCTTCTCTTCTCTTTTCTCTTCTCTCTTCTCTTCTCTTTTCTCTTCTCTCTTCTCTTCTCTTTTCTCTTCTCTCTTCTCTTCTCTTTTCTCTTCTCTCTTCTCTTCTCTTTTCTCTTCTCTCTTCTCTTCTCTTTTCTCTTCTCTCTTCTCCTCTTCGCCTCTTCTCCTCTCTTCCTATTCTTGCACCTCTCCTGCCTTTTCTTAGCCTCAAACTCTTTGAGCATTGCTGTGCAGTTTCTGATTGAAAGACTGGGATTAATTCGTTTTTGTCAGGATTTAATGACTAAAGACACTCACGGAGAAGGGAATTTTGCCTTCTCCGATGATGCACACATTCCCTTTTCTGGTTACTCAGCTAGAGAAGGCAAAGGCAGTTCACACCCCACAACTTGTTCCTCAGCTCCCTAAACTTTTTTATTCCGTCCTTTTGAAGTGCAAATGTTGTGGGAAAACTGCACTGTTCTGCCACCTGTGCTCTGCGGGATGAACTCCCCGGCCCCACCACGTTCATGCGGGCGCTCGGACTCTAAAAACACGAATTAAAATAAAAAAAAAAAAAAGGAAAAATGGAAAAAAACTAAAGAGAGCTACGAGACCGCTCTCACGAACACCAGGCAGGGAGCGGTGTCTCTGCCTGCGGCGTGGCCGGCGCTGCGTCCCTTAATCCCGGGCACCGGAGCCGCGCATCCCTCGGCTCCCGGCGGGTCCCATCCGCGCATCCCCGCGCTCCCAGCGGGCGGAGGCGCTGGCTCGGTGCCTCCCCTGCCTCGCCTGAACCCTTTCATGACCCGCCTGCCCCGCGGGCTCGGCGGGCAGGGCCGGGGCAGCCGCCCCACCTCACCCCACCCAGGGCTGCCATTGGCGCGGATGAAAGTCCAGCACCTCGGGCTGCTATAAATGCACCTATGCGCGGCCGCGGGCGGGCACCGCGGCCATGGGCGGCTACAGCATCCTCCTCCGCCGGCTCCCAGCCCGCACCTGCGGCTCCGCAGCCGCCGCGTCCTCGCTGAGCGCCCTGCGGCCGGCGGAGACGCTGCCCGGGCCGCCCAGCTGGCCGCTGATGGGCAGCCTGCCCGACGTGCTCTGGAAGGGGGGGCTCAAGAGGCAGCACGACACTCTGGTGAGGCCGTGGGGATGAGGATGGGATGAGGATGAGGATGAGGATGGGATGAGATGAGGATGCTGCGGCCGGCGGAGCGCCCAGCACTCACCGCGGGGATTTTTTCCGCTCTCCAGGCTCAGTACCACCGGAGGTTCGGGAAGATTTTCCGCATGAAGCTGGGCGCGTTCGACTCGGTGCACATCGCGGCTCCCTGCCTGCTGGAGGCTCTGTACCGCCGAGAGAGCTCCTGCCCGCAGCGCCTCGAGATCAAGCCCTGGAAAGCCTATCGCGACTATCGCGACGAGGGCTACGGGCTGCTCATCCTGTAAGCGGCAGCCGCAGCATCCCCGCAGCCCCGGGGAGGTACCGGGAGGGCCCGGGGTGGAGGGAAGCAGTGCGGGTGCGGGTGCGGGGGTTTTGGTGCCCGGGGGATGCTGAGGACGGCGGCTGCCCCCAGCCCGGCTCTGGTGGGGACCGGGGGGCTCTGGCTGCGTTCCTGGGGGTGGCCGTGCCCCCGGGGCTCCTCCCCCGGCCCCGAGGATCCCCCGGTTGTGCCGTCGGTGCGATGGAGCATCAGTGGCGCACACGCTGCGGGTTTGGGGTTTTCTCCTGCTTTTGCTCTTCTTTGAGCCTTTCGCTCTCCAACCTCGCCGCCGTTGTTCCAACCCAGGGAAGGAAAGGACTGGCAGAGGGTAAGAAGCGCCTTCCAGAAGAAATTGATGAAGCCCGGGGAAGTTGTGAAACTGGATACGACGATCAACGAGGTACCGTGCTCTGAGAAATCCTTTGTGTCCCGCCGCTCCCCTGGAAGGCTGCGGAATTAAAGCAGATCCGGTTTATCTGGATAGATGTTGATTTGCTCCACGGTGATAAAACCACGAGTTCAGACTCTGATCATTAAGTGAATAACAAGTACAAACTGATTGCCAGGGTCTGAGACCACGCAGAAACCTGTAGTTGAGACTGTCTCCACAGAAAAAATAAGATTATTCTATCACGATACGGGCTCCTGCAAACAGCTTTTCCCTGCTTTCCTTGCATTCTGTAGTTTTTGCCTTTACCCCTTCATTCTTCTGTTCGTCCCCTCAGGGAACACCTCTGTCCTTAACCTCTGTGCTCCTCAGGGAGTTTGAGAAGCATCTGTGATAAACAGCTTAATCCCCTTTGTTGTGAAACCCCAGCGCTGTCCCGGAGTGAAGGATTCCATCCCCGTGCAGGGAAGCTCGGTTCATCGAAGCACAGGCAGTGGGGGCACGGGAATTGTGTGATCCAAACGTTTGTTCACACAGGGAGAAGTTGAATCTTGTTCAAAGAACAGGAAACAAAAGGATTCCTCTCCTGCGAGATTGTTATCTGCTGAAAAGGCAGCTGAAATGCTGAGTTACACCGGATTTTCATTAGTTGATGTAATTTTATCCCCTTCTTTTCTCTCTCTTCTCTCCACTGTTTAGGTCCTGGAGGACTTTATGCACAGAATAGATGAAATTTGTGACCACAATGGACAGATGGAAGATGTCTACTCAGAATTCAACAAATGGTCATTTGAAAGTGAGTAGCTTTTTGCCTGTGGTGCACCTGCCAGGGCATTTCAGCTAAAATATGGTCAGAGATGAATGTGTTGACTGATTATTTCCAAACTCTCAGCAATAATATCATGGAAAGGGAGTTGCAGAGCAGCCAGGGACTGTGCAAAATTCATCAGCATAAACAGAAACTTTTATCTAGCTACCTGCATGGCTTGTAAAAAAATTCAAACATTCCAGTGACTTCTAAATCCAAAAATTGGGGGGATTTTGGTTCATTTATCTAGAGTGGGATCAGATAACACAGGGTCTTTTTTGTCCATCTGCTATTTGTTAACTATCAGCAGTGCAGGATCAATGAACTATTCCAACAACAGAGTGCTTGCTGTAGGCAGAGATTGGAAAATCCCATCTCCAATGTTTACATCGGGGTTGAGAGGCACTGCAATGAGTTACCAAGGCAGAGCCTCATCCTTAGAAACCTTTCAGAGCACACTGAGGAATGTGCCAGGAATGACACAGGGCAGAAACTGGCTCAGTGATTCCCAAAAAAAAAGGGATGGTTGGATGTAGTGACTGAACCAGCTCTGCCAGACCTGGCTGCTCTTGGCTGCCTCCTCTCAGCAGCCTCTGCACTGAGCTCCTCAAAGTGTTGGGTTTTTTTTTCCACTGTCAGTGGTGATGGCTGCTTTTGGAAAGGGAGAAATAGGAAGTGACAGCTTGGAAAAAAAAGAGGGAAAAAAGGCAAGTGGAAAGAAGAGGAAAGTGGTGGAGTGTGGGATGTTGCCAGTGTTTGTAAGAGGTTTGTGGAAGGGAGTAGGGAATGCTGTGGTGGATGGCCTCTTCAAGCCCTGTTCTCCTGCCACTCAGTTCTCTTCAGTAAAATCACCAAATATGTGTTAGATATCCAGATCTGCTGCTCATGGGGATCAGTGGCAGCCCTAACTTGTGCACAAACCTTGCTGTAAGGGCCCCTTAGCTGGAAACCCTCCCTGGGGCCGAGGCCAACGAGCAGGAGGTGTTTTACAAGGGCTGCTCCTACAGGTCTGTGTCAAGGGACCCTTCAGAAGGCTCACCCAAGCCATTCCTTGATGATAAACGATGCATCCCACTCACCCTTTTGTTTATATCATTTAATTGTAATATATTGCCCAACAACAGGTATCTGCCTGGTGCTGTACGGAAAGAGATTTGGCCTCCTGCAGCAGGACGTAGAAGAGGAAAGCCTCAACTTCATCAAGGCTGTAAAAACGGTATGGAAGAGCCTCTCCTGGGGCTGTGGTGATTTTCTAGCCCCTAGAAAGGCTAAAAGCTAAAGTAGCTGCACCAGTTGAAATGAGTCAGCTGGGAAAAGCAGCTCAGGCTTCTGTGCTACGTATCCCAAATGACTCCTGTGCGTGCCCAGCTAATCCTGAGCTTCTGCCTCCTTTGTGAAATCCTCAGTGTGACAGGGAAGGTGCTGTGTGGCCATCAGGGTAATCCTGGAAGGAGAGCTGTCAGCTTGGCTGGGTGACTCTGCTCCCCTCGGAGGCACCTGTGGTGCAACTTTTTTTGTTTGCAGGGTGGGACTGGTGCCTTTGTGTGGGGTTGTGCAAACACTCGGGATTTGGGCTTAGTCACTCCTACAGGCAGAGCTGCTGTGCCTTTGGGGCTCTGGGGTAGGAGCCTGCCTAATTTTAGTCATCAAACAGAGCCAGCCAGCCCAGCTCAGTTTTTAGCTCTATCTGTTGTCAAGGGAGAAAAAGGCACTGCCAAAAAGCAGCTTGTCCCACCCTCAGCAGGTGCCTAAAATAAACAAGATGCATTCCCTACTGAGGAAGCTCCTGGCTGTCGCTAATTTTTAGCTGGATATGCCCTAAGTGGTCTGAGACCCATCCTCTCTGTCCAGGATGGAAAATCCACCAGAATTTTGCCTTCTTGAAAATTGCCTCCAACTTTCCAGCCTCGTTTAGTTCAGGGATTGCAAGTAGGTGGATTAAAGGGATTAAAGAGACATTTCCCAACCTCTGTCCCACCACAGATGATGGCCTCTTTTGGGATGATGATGGTGACCCCCGTGGAGCTGCACAAGGGGCTGAACACCAAAGTCTGGCAAGCTCACACCAAAGCCTGGGATGATATATTTAAAACAGGTCATTATTTAAACCCAATTTAATTCCTTTCCCTTTATCTCTGTTTTCTCCCCTGCTGGAATTGATTTTTTTTCACACTTTCTGCTGTCCTGTGCTGCTGTTAATCCCTGCCTTCAGCACGGATTAAAACACCTTTGCTGCACCTAAACAAAGATCTATTCCCATGAGTAACACCCAGGTTGTGGGGCAATATCCAATTCCCAGGGAAATGCCAGGATTCTGGGAGCCAGTAGTGTCATGGCACCACTTTAATCTGTCATAAAAGCAAATTAAAAATGTATAATCTCTTTAAAGGCAAGGGTATAAATGAAAAGGGACTTCCCTCAAAGGGACTTCCCTCAAATACTTGTTTTCTTGAGAAACAAGAATTGTGCATGCAACAAAAACCTGTTTGTTAAAAAAAAGAAGAAATTATAGCTTTTCTGAACAACCTGGAACATGGTTGTAAATCTTAGAACCAGCAGTAATTTAAATTATAAGGTGCAGTCTGGCTTTTTGACAACATTTTTTGACTATTTAAAATGAGCTGGCCTTCAAGGTTTAAAAATTACTCAAACTCCAGATGTGAAGCTATGTTTGTATTTTCAATATTTTAAAATTTCATTAATTTAAACAGTGAGAGGCATAACCAAAGGTTGAGAAAGCTTTTGGAAGGTTGTAACACTGAGATATTTCCCTCGGGTATTTGAGTCCTTGATACTTCAAGGCTTTTGGTCCTGCCAGCCACACAGACACTCCTTTTATTGCTTCTTAGTTTATGGGCTTTAGGAAAGACACTTCAAACCAGTTTTGCTCAGAAGAAAACAGTTTGACACCTTCACTTAAAATGAATAATTCCTTACAGGAACTGGTTTTAGAAGTTGGGATACTCAGAAGCAAAATCTATTTATTTTTATTTTAAAAAAACCCCAGCGTATTGAAATTTGGCATCTTTGTGCCTTCCCCTGGTAAACCCAAGGTTCCCATTTCCCCTCAGGGGGTCTGGGTGCTAAGTCCCTTTGATTTTTTTAGCACCTTGAACCCCTTTGAAAGCCCCAGGTAATAAATTTTACACACTCCTGTTTCTATTTGCAGAATATTTCCCTCAACGTGTCACCGATTTCCTCCCCTAATTTAAGAGAGCAGAACTCCCAAGAGTTTGCAGGAGCTCCTCTGTTGAAAAGTGATTTTGGGGTGATGCCTCCTGCAGCCACCTAGAAACAGAGACTAGACAAGAGTAAGGGAATAAAGACAGGTATTTATTTGAAGGGCCTTCAAGGTACACCCTGGGGGAGCCAGAGGCTGCTTCCAAAAATTGGACCCCAAGATGGACCCCAGGTCATGAGTTCTTCACACTTTTATAGGTTTGGATCATTTGCATATCAGGGTTAATTCTCCAATTAAAGCCCCAGTTTAACGATGTAACGCCCCTCAGCTTGCCCCCCTTAGAATCTTTGGTTTACACATTTTGGGCCTAAAAACAGCCTGGCTGTCCTTGAAGGCAAAGCCTGGAGAGGCTTTGTTCTGTCTGCCCAGTACGAGAGAGCAGGAATTACAGGCTCCAAGGAACTTCAGAGTTACACTCTAAGCAGTACAGAATTTGAAAATATAAAAGTTAAAACCTAAGGCATCAGGGGGACTGAGTTTTTTGTTTTAAAAGTGCAAACACCCTCCTTTCTTCACTATAAATACACTCACCATTCACCCACTGCTTGCAAACAGAGCCCAGCTCGGCACTTCTTTACAACCCTGCACGTGGGACGAGGGCTTGCTGTTATTTTTTATGGGATTTTGAGCGATTTTCCATTCACCCTGCCCTGCTCCTCCCTCCTCAGCCAAGCACTCCATCGACTGCCGGCTGCAGAAGCACTCAGCCAACCCCCAGGAGGATTTTCTGTGTGACATCTACTCGGGGGGACAGCTGTCCAGGAAGGAGCTCTACGCTGCCATCGCAGAGCTGCAGATCGCCGGCGTGGAGACGGTAAAGATGATTTTTTTCCAAGGGTTTAAAACCCTCCCAGCTCCCCCTTTCCTTCCACAACCTGACCACCAGCACACCTGGAAGTGAGTTAATCCCACAGGTGCCTCAGTGGTCCGAGTGCAGGTGGATTTTTACCTGAAATCACTGGATTTTTAATTCTGGAGGACAGCTGGGGCTGCTTGTAATCCCTTAGGCTGTCAGAATCCCATAAAGTTGTAACCAGCCACAAATGTTCCTTTGAACTTTTGGCAACTTCTTCTTTCTGTCCCCAAAAAAGGAGGATTTAACCTTTCTTTTTGCTTCTTTCCAGACGGCCAACAGTTTGCTGTGGGCTCTGTTCAACCTTTCCCGCAATCCACACGTCCAGCAGAAGCTTTTCCAGGAAATCCAGAGGGTTTTGGCTGCTCAGGAGAGCCCAAATGCTGAGAGCCTGAGGAATATGCCGTACCTAAAAGCCTGTCTGAAAGAATCCATGAGGTAAAATTCCCAAATAACTGGCAAAACAATCACTGAGTTTTTACTAGCTTCTGTGTACGAGGGAGAAAGAATTTTCCAGCACACAGAATTTTGTTCACCTCGCTGTTTGAGGTAAAATATGAGAGAAGAAGGAAGGAAAATTGCTGGGAATTTAACCCATTGTTCTCTTTCCTTGCAGATTGACTCCGTCAGTGCCTTTCACCACTCGCACCATCGACACAGAAATGGTTCTGGGAAATTATGTGCTGCCCAAAGGGGTAAGGCAATTAATTCAGCTTATTAGGATGTTTTTCCATTTATTAACTGCCCTTTAAACCACAGAAGCTGCTCATATTTCAGTCTCAAATTGGCTTTGCCAAAAGACCAGCCCCAGGATAAGGAATAAGGAATTCACCCCAAGGATTCCCATAAAGTGAGACCCACTCCTACCTGTGCTGCTGCTGGATTTACACAGAAATATTTGCCTGAGAACATTTTGATGTTCTATTTCAAAACATTTCAGATTTTCCCATGATTCTCTGAGGAAACCACGACCTTTTCTACATTCCAATTAATTTTTCAGGAATTCCATGACCTCTCCTGAGGAAGCTGCTGCTCTGTGTTTTTCCATCCCGGAGCCGATTCGGGAGCTCGGGACTGGTTCCTAAGGCTCCTCTCTCTCTTGCTTTGCTGCAGACGGTGCTGATGATCAACAGCCATGCCCTGGGCTGCAGCGAGGAGTATTTCAGGGGCTGGGCTGAGTTCAGGCCCGAGCGCTGGCTGCACAGGGGCTCCATCCATCCCTTCTCTCACGTCCCCTTCGGCATCGGGAAGAGGATGTGCATCGGGCGCCGCGTGGCAGAGCTGCAGCTGCACCTGGCCCTCTGCTGGGTAAACACCCGAAAAAAAGGGAATTTGGGGGGGGTTTTGCTCTTCCAGCTGATCAGATCCAGAGCCCAGCACGCTGATGGGAATGTTTTTTGTTGCAGCTGATCCGTAAATATCGGATTGTGGCCACGGACCTGGAGCCGGTGGAGACGCTGCACTCGGGAATCCTCATCCCCAGCCGGGCGCTGCCCATCGCCTTCTGCCCACGATGAGGTTCGTGCACACAGGAGACCTCAGCTGGGGTTTTTGTGGGGCTGGGAGTGTAGGACAGCAGATGTTTGTCTGATCTTCGCTCTCACGGTGCCGGAGTTGTTAAATGCCACCCCAGTTCCTTGCTTTGAACAGGAAATATCCCGTATTTCGCACAGCTCGCGGCTCTGGAGTTCATTTTATATCCGTGTTTTCTGTGCATAAAGCAGATCAAAAAGGGGGAAATCAAAATATACCCACTGCTGCAGAAAATAACAGCCAGTGGTTTGTTAGAACTTCTCCACTGCACTCCCAGAAGATATTTCCTATTTGAATTTGAGCATCAGTTTGCAGATTAAAAAGATGCCTTAGTGAAGGAACGGCTCTCTACAGAGTTAAGATTACAAAACTTGATTTGAGGCAGAAGGACAAAGAAAATCTATTTGTAAATAGTCAGGCAATGTTACAACTTATACATTTTTGAATGTAGGATTTTCTTTCTCCCAATTTTATACAAACGAGCTGACAAGATAACTTATTTGCAGAACAACCTAAATTGAAAAATCAAATGTCTGATCTGGAATTAAATCCTCCAATTAGAAATCAAGGACATTTCAATACTGGGAATGGTTTTTCTTTTTGCCACCCGACACCACAGGAAAAAAAATCCCGAGTATAATCTGAATATTCACTCCTTTAGCTGAAGTTTCTTCAGTGCTGTTTGCTTTGAAATAATCACTATAAAGATTCTTTTTTTTTTTTTGTTCAATACAGGTTGCAAAAAATACAGGACAGCCTTGCTGCTGCCTTCTCTTAAAAGAGAGAGACATCAGCTGGAGAAGGCAAAGCTTTGGAGGCTCCAGCAGCCAGGGAAGGATTGCAGCACATCCCTTGAACAACTGCTGAGCCAGGAACAGCACCAGGAAAAGCTCCCAGAATGTTTTATTGGGAAAATGTGCTTAAAAGGAAAGAAAAATATCAAGTGCTTACATAGACCTGTGGAAATCCAGGGATTTAGTGCAGCTGAGGGATTTACGGGATGA
Source organism: Falcunculus frontatus (assembly GCA_013398115.1). Taxonomy (NCBI): domain Eukaryota; kingdom Metazoa; phylum Chordata; class Aves; order Passeriformes; genus Falcunculus; species Falcunculus frontatus. The sequence goes on along the minus strand of VZRV01010924.1, from coordinate 252,378 downwards.
GGAGCCCTGGGGAGTTATGGATGGGAGGTTGTTTGACAGCCCAGTTTGGGGAGAGCTGCCTCCAGTTTGGGACCAGTCTTGGCTGAACTGGCCCTGGCAGCTCGGAGTGGGACAGATTGGGAAGTCAGCTTGAGGGGAAGGAAACTGCCTCAGTCCTTCTGGAATTACCAGTGCCATGAGAAGGGAGCTGGGAGTCTGGAAAAAGGCTAAAACAGGGCTGGAAAATCGGGATAATTGAAGAAATTAATTTCCTTGGCATTCTTCACTGCCTTGATAGAAGGGAAATAAGGACAAATGCACATGGCAGGATTTATTGCTTTGGTTTGAACGGCTGCAGTCCTGTGCCTGGCACACCCTCTGCTCTTCCCCTTGGGTTTCCATCCCTCCAGCTCCTGCACAACCCGTTTCATCCCCCTTTTATTGTAAAAACTCAGTGGTCTTTCATTGCATGAAAAGGCCTGACCCAGAAATGGAACCACTGGAATCCTATGGGTTCTGCCACTGGAAATGATGATTATCCTAACAGGATAGTTCCATTAGACTGAGAACATAAAATTATGCTTCAAAGCACAATTTCACAGGAAAAAAGGACCCTAAACATGTCAGAGGGGTCTGTTTCTCATGGAGATTGCAATATCTAAAGGTTAAAATTGTCACTTCCCAATGCAATACTGGATTTTGGCTGTTCTGGTCACTGGTTTTTCACTCTTGCAGTTTCAAGTGCAGCTTTATCTCTGTATATAACCCTGAATTTATTTTTTTACACCCTGAAATGATGCAAGTTCTCAGTATTTGTTGGTCTGTCTCTTGTTTTTCATTTGTTTGTTCTCCTCTGCTATGCTCAGCCATGTAAATGTACCCCCATTACAATGTATAAAGCAATTTGTGCATTATCTGACTATTTCTAGGCAGTTTTGTAAGAAAATAAAGAGTTATATTTTTTTCTCTAGAATCAAGTCTTCCATAATTTATTCTAAAGTCTTTGCAGCTTCACAAAAGAGGTTTCTGCACCCTTGGCACAGTCTGAACACATTTCTGCTGGGCATGGAGGTCCCAGAGATGGGATTGTTCCATTCCTCTGCCATTACAACAAGATAAAATCCATGCAAAGTTCTGAGGAAGGGTGAAAATAGCTTGAATTTTTGCAGAATCGGAAGAAATTATGCATATTTTAAAAATGCTGTCCCTCAGCCCCATTCCTGGCAGGGTGAGGGTGACACTGAAAGCCAAGAGGATGGGAGATCATCAATCCCCAGGGAGCTCGTGCTGAGGTGCAGGTCTGTGTGGGGGATCTACCCAAAATCCTGGGACAAAAATCCACACAAGCCTCTTTTTACAGCATTATAAATTAATATTACTGCATTAGAGCCAATGGAGCTGTGCCAATATGGAACAAGTGCTAAGAGAAACAGTTTGTTCAATTCCAGCCACCTCTCACTGCTCACAAATGTTCTGGTGATTTAACTCGTAGAGGCAGCCAAAGAGAAGTGCTGTTATCTCGTTGAACTGCCCTTGACAGCCTCGTTATCAGCTGTTTCGAAACCTTTTATTGCTCCTGGGCAGTAAATCACAGGTTGATATTTACTGGACTGCTCAGGATTTTTGCCATTTAAATTTAGTGGCCTCAAAGATCCACGCGGGTGTTGCTGTGAGGAAGGTTTTGGCTGCTTCTGCACCAGCTCAGGCACAAATCTGTGCTCTCTGCTGGATGCCCAACAGTCCAATAACCGCTGACCTGGAAAATTGAGTTCCGGAATCTTCGGAGTTTTTCAGGTTCCTGAAGTTCGCAAAGAACTTCATTAATCTGCTACCTCCGAGTAAATGTCCAAAGCAATTTCCCTAGGAAATGGGTAATTATCAAACTCCACAGATAATGAATGACCAAGCCAGACTTCCACATTCAGAAACCAGCAGAGCTTTCTTTTCCCTTGGATTTCCGGAGCACAAACCCAGCAGGATGCCCTGAGATTAATGAATGTCTGGGAAACCTTTTGCCCAGCGGGATAAATCCAGTGCAGTCCTTTGCTGCTTTGAAACGAGTCCCTCATTCAGAATTCCCATTTCAACACCACTTCCCTGGGAGCATTTCCTGCAGTCACTCCTCAGAGGAAGGCAACTGGATCATAACTTTAATGGAATTAATTGGCCTCCACCTTCCCTGTCTCAACAAGGAAGGGAGGGAGCTTTACCTGTCCAAAAGGAAGTTAATTCTGTTGAGGCTTTAGGCGTGTTGGAACTGACAAGGCAAAGTTGGAGCCAGCTAATCCATGCTTTTTTATGGATAAAGAATGCCAGTTTTCAGGCCTCACACTCCGGAATTTTTTGATCTGTGTTCTGTTCCTGACAAGCTGGTGCTCCACAGTCAGTCCCTGCAGAGGGGTTTAGACACCTTCCCCTGCTCTCATTAGTGACAGAGAATGCTCAGGTTTGTGCCCTCTAGCCTAAAAAGGACCTTTGTGCTCAACAGCCAGAGGCAGAATTCACATCTCTGTCAATACTTTAATTAATGGAGCAAAATAACCCAAAATCTGAAAAATTAATCCTGCGAATTGTTCATAGCTGAAGTTCATTTCAGGACAAAAGTTCAGAAAATTCGTCCCATGCCTCATGTTAAAGATGTGAAACATCAGTTTTAATTCAATGGCACTGCATGAATTAAAGTGCCATTGAATTGTGTGTGGGTGGGTTTTGAATGCATTATCACTTAGAAAAGGAGAAAGTTGGACAATTTTCAGTCATTTGTGGCACTCATCTTCAAAATTGATGGAAGAGTTGTAGCTTTAGCAGAAGAAGCTGGTTTTTTGGTTCAGATAATTGAAGCAAGGGGTTTATTGAGATCGAAGCTACCAGCAGCTCATTAATCCCTTACCCTGGATGTGTGTGTAATTTTTGGATTGATATATCAATGTGTGGGTGGCTGCATTCAAATTTTTTTTGGTGTGTCCTTGCAGGCAAGGCTTGGAGAAAAGTGTGAATATTAAATTATGAAATTGAGCATTGTATTTCTTCACTTATATTTATTCACTTATATTTATTCTTGGGTAGTTTTGAGTATCAGCTTTGAAGGGAGTGAAAACCAGAGACTTTCTTGTCAAACCCCGCTAATGCCTCATACAATTCCTGTATGGATTTTATCTCCTGTATTCCCATACTCTTCTTTTCTAGCAGAGGAAGGACTACATTGAATTTCACCTCTTGTCCATGGTTTTTATCTCAGTTCTGTGATCTTTGTGGCTTTGGAACAACCCAAGAAGTTAAACTTCAGCTGTAGGACTTGGATCCGGAAGGAATTTTAGAGAACTTTACATTGTAGGGTTTGGATGGAGCTGAACGCTTATGGAGCAATAATTCCTGACAGGAAAAGCAACAACGAGGCCTCTCTATAAAACAAAACATTTTTCTCCAAGCAACAATGTCAAAACAAGTGTGGAATGGAATGCATTTAACAATCAGGGAAAATTATCCCATGCTTTCTTGGGCATGTTCCTCTCAACAAGTTCGAACTCTTTGCCTCTAATTTTCCGTGTGTTGAGTGAACTCCAGGCAGTGGGAAGAGAAGGGAGAAGGGAAGGGAAAGTGCTGGAGTCAGCTGCTGGCAGGGACAAGAGCAGGGCCATAAAGGGGAGCCAGGAGTACAAAAATTACCCCAAATTGGAATATGCACGTCCATGGTACTTTACCCTCCACTATCACCTCAGCTGTCCCGAAACTGGAATGGAAAGCAGAGTCTCATCTGATTCATGCTGCTGCTGAACTGTGCTCCACATAAAAATGGAGATAGGAGAGGAGCAGGGGAATGGAGCAGGTCTTGTTTACCTCGGATTGAAGGGAAACACTGCAGAGAGACTCCCAGCAGCACGGAGTTGTCTCGAGGGGAAGAAAGGAGAAAAGTTCCCCAGATTTAATGGGAATAATGGAAGGAAATGTTTGAGAAGCCTCAGGCAGAATGGGTTGAACTTATCCAGGCTTCCAAGCTCCCTCAAAAAAGCCCTTCTCGTTATCTCAGTTCCACCAACGGGAATCTCAGGGAGTTTTGCAGATCAGGTCAATGCCTGAATTTGGCTCTGTCCCATTTTTCTCCAGGGCAAAGGTACCCAGATATCTGCTCAGGGGTCAGCCAAGAGCCAGCTCAGTCCGTGGGCAAAGGCCATCCCCTGCCCAGGCCTGGGAGCTGCTGTGGTGGCTTGGCAGGGACCTCCAACCTCAGCTGCAGATGCCAAACACGATCCTCAAACTGGTGGGATTGAACTGTCTGGGCTACCACAAAGCACAGGAGAAAACCTCAGCTGGGGCCCAAATTTTGGTCATTTTAAATGGGAGCAGAAGTAGAACAAGGAAGACTTTGGGAGCAAGATAACAAGATAACTGGGATCATCCACACCTTTTTCTCTGTTCAGGAGATGCCAAGGGTTTGCACTCTGGAAGGATCCTGCCTTCCCTCTGGCTGTGTTTGAAAGCCAGAGCAAACAGGAAGGAAAAGCTTTAAACATTGCTCCTTGTAACGTTCAACATCTCATTTCAACACAAGTGAAAAGCTTCAAAGCACACTTCAATAAAATAGAATAAAAAACCAACAAAGAGAAGAAAACAGGAGATATTTTATATGCAGTCAATGATATAAAGTTCTGAAGCAATTGGACACCCTGGACATTCTTATTGGGAGCTTCCCCTGCCACTGGAGGTGGCACTCAGTGCTCGAGTTTAGGTGACAAAGTGGAGATCTTTTCCAGCCTAAATTAATCTGGGATTCTGTGATTCAGGACATACGAAGGGAAGCTGGCTCCATAAGAGATCAGGCATTTGGCTCTCCTAAAAAAATTTAATTTTTCAAGGTTCACCTCTAAGTGCTCACTCTTGGAAGGGCTGATAAGAGATACAGGCTGAGGAAAACACTTGCAGGGAAGCAAAATGTCACTTTATCAGATTTATTAATTCCAGAAACAGTGGTGCATCCTCCCTGTCTGTTAAATACCTATTTGTGTGCAGATTGAAAAGGGTTTTCAGGGACAGAAAGTGCCAGAGAGTTACAGGAAGAACTCAGGCCCATAATTGTAATTGTCATTTTATTTATTGACCTCTTTATAGAAGATGCTTTCCTTTAGACACCACGGGCAGCAGTTAATGGGAGTCAATGGGAGATAAATTCTTCTGGAATGGAAAGAACTGGTCCCTCCAAGCTGCTCACACCAATTCCAAAGGAGAGGGTAGCTGGGGGAATTTTTTAGGTGTGGTTTGCTGGCCTGCAATAAAAGCCCTGTGGAGATTGCACCCCAAGGAACTCTGTGGTTCACAAAGACCGATTATGAGCCCTTGTCCTTCACCCCCTTTCGTGACCAGGGATCCTGGGACTTTGATCCAGACAAAAACCCTTTTTTGCAGGGTTGCTTTTAGCAGGATCACAGGGCTGCTCTGACTCACCCCTTGGCTGCGAAATCGCTGGAGTCAACAATGGGAATGTGGCACCAATCTGTGTCTGGGGATGAGACCTTGGGGCTGGAAAGGGCAAGACCACCCTTCTGTGCAGCCAAAGGAGCCAGGAAGGATCCCCAGGGTCTCTCTTAGGAGAGATATGAGTTCTGAATTGTTTCGTTTGAGATGCAGACCCTCAGGCTGTTAAATATTAAAGTGAAATCAAGCCATCTAAAACCAGCAGGATTTTAGTTTTTTGTTCTAAAGGCCAAAATTTCACTTTGGATACACGAGAACCTCTCGGGGACTTCCCTCCTGGTTCGAACGAGAAAAAAACCAATTGCAAAAGGTATTTTTGTTGCTGAACGGTGGCAAAACAACTTCCCAGCACAGGGCCAGGCTCCGAGGGAAGCCTGGCAAGGGAGGCATGGGAAGGTGTGCCCCAAGACATTTTCCAGACAGGACAGGAGCTTCAAACGCAGCTGACTCACAACTCTTGCAAAGTTCCTCTCGCCCAAAGGCAGAATTAAAAAGGGAAATTCACTGCTTAAGGAATCGGAGCCAGCTGTGAGCCAGCAGATAACCACTGCAGGGGGGGGAAGTTTCATTCGTGTGTGGATACAAATGAATGGAATAAAGGTTTAAAAATAGCACGTTTTACTGCCTGCAGGAGGAGTTGTTCAGAGAGGGACGTGGCCGGTGCCAAATATTTGATGTGTGCTTTGATCCAGCGGCGGGGCTCTGGCAGGTGCCCTCAGAAACACAGAGCTCACTTCTTTTTTTTTGCATATTCAACATCCCCTGGGGAAGCTGCTCCTTCCCCAGAGCCCCTCTGGGGTTGTGCTTGGCACCCAAAGCGGTGCCAGCCTGGAAAACAGAGCGGTGACATGGAGAGAGAGGAGTGTGCTATTTATAGAAGTCAATGGGAAAAATAATAGAGGGAGCAACTGGAATTTCTGGGGGGAAACAAGAGCCCCTGGGCAAATAGAGATGTGGAAATGCCGTTTTCCTGAGGAAGGTCAAAGCAGGGGGGGTCACACAGTGTCTGTGCCATGCTGTGGAGCCACGTGGCCATGCTGAAGGACAGTGGGAACCAGGTTTGCTGTTTTTCTAGACAATCCTGGAATTTAAAATTTTTCTGTGCTTGAAAACCCGATTGAAGCGAAGTTGGTTTTTTTTTTTTTAGCAGAAGTTTGGGAGAGAGAAAATCCATCAGCTGGATGCAAATCTTATGGGAAGGAGTCTTTTAGAAAAGTTGGAATTGTTTCTAAGATGAGCAGGTCTGTTACAAGAGCTTCCTCCAGGACAAAGATTTCTCTTCAGTCAAGCTCCAGACCTGCAGGCTTCAACATTATTATGTCAACAACTCTTCATTTTCATTTTGAAAGGGCATTTCATGAAAACCACCTCAGTCTCATGGCATGTTTTGATTTTTAGAAAGCAGCTCCACCCAAACACCTTCAGGCACAGCATCCTCAGGCCTAAACCAGCACCACGAAATGGTGTGAAAACCTTGGACTGTCTTGGTCTGAGCAGGAAACCTTCACTTCTGCCAAAAGTTGCACCTTTTTGGTGTGTGGATAACACTTCAATTTGCAGAAATATGCAGCCACTGCTCCCTTCCCTACCTGCTCTTGTCTGTGCACACAGAGTCAACTGATTTATTTCAGCTGCTAATCCAGAGATAGAGCTTTGCTTATCTGGCATGGGAGCCAGACTGTAATCAGGCATTGTCAGTCCTGGGAGAAACCTGCTCTCTGAACCACTTGCAGCAGTCTGGGCACGACTTTATCATACTCTCAGCTTGCACAGAAATCAGAAATATGATATTAATGGAAAAAGTTTTAAAAGCTCAGGTAACATCATAGAACTCCAATTTAATGCTGTAATTATCAAAAGCACGTGGGCTCCACCTCCTCTGCTCCTCCTCAGAGTTCTCTCTTCTCATTTCATGCTGCACCTTTCCAGATTTACCTGGTGCCATTGGTTAGGAATTGAGGATCCATTGATTCTCACCCTCAGGGTTCATCTCAGAGCCTGTCAGAGTCCTTTCCCTTCCCTCCTGGAATCTCCCACCCACCCAATTTTTGTCATTCCCTGGGCTGTTTTCTCAGCCTGCCCCAAACCTTGCTTGAGACAAGAGCAAGGTAACTGCAGGTAGCACCTTTTGTCATGTCCATCACCAGCCCAGCACACCGGGGCCAGAGAGGTTGGTTTGGGCAGATATTGCCCTGTGGAGAGTCAGTGCTGCCACTGCTGAGGGACAGACAGCAGCTGGGACAGAGAGAACAAAAAGAGGGGAATGTTCCAAGGAGCATCTCCTTTGATCTTCTCCAAGGAGAGGAGAATTTACAGAATGTGTCCAGACAAGGGGGTGATTCACAATCCTCACGGTGCCTTCCAAGTGCTGAGGGGAGCCAGGGCACAGCCACTGTGGCTCCTTCTGTTTGCTTCTGTCACTGGCTCTTCCTGTGGAAATAAAAATTAGCCAGGATTGTGCAGTCACAGGATTAATACTGGCACCTTCAAAACACTAAAACTGAAATCTATCATTTATTTCTTTGGTTGAGAATTGACTCAAGAGTTGCTTTATATTAATTTTGATTGGAGTTAATAAAATACGTTGAAACATCCTTGAGCTTCATTTCATCTCATCAGCTGAAAAGCAGGAAAAAATGGATACATAATAATTTTGAAATGCTGCCAAAAGAGATATTATAAATATAATAGATGATGGGGTTTTTAACACATTTACTCCATAGCTTCTGAGGAATTCGGACACGAGTGTCAGGGATCAGTTAGTTAGTATAGTATGTGGTTTTTTTTACTAAAAATAGTTAAAGTTTCATCAGGGTTGGACTTTTGTGTGTCTATTTTTGGCATCCCTCAGTAGGAGAACGCACTGGCTGAACCCTCACTCCCCCCTGTGCTCGATGCTCTGCTATAAATAGCAGGGGTTTAATGAGTAACCAGTGCCAGGGCACGGGGTGAGGGGGAAAAGGGGAAAACCTTCCCCCTTTCAGTCAGCTCCGGTGACCTTTCCAAGCAGAGACACAAAAACCAGTGCAGGGCTCTCAGGGTGGCTGGGGAGGAGGGACACAGCCTGGGCTGGCTGCTGCTGGAGCAGGAAATGTCCCCAACTGGGGATGGAGCAGCCCCAGCCTGAGCATCAGAACTGCTGCTGACATTGGCAGCCCCCAGCTGTGAGGGAAGGTTGGGAGAGCTGGGATTGTTCACTTGGAGAAGCTCTGGGGTGACCTCAGTGTGGCCTTGCAGGGCCTGAAGGAGCTGCAGGAAAGATGCAGAGAGACTTTGGACAAGGGATGGAGGGACAGGACACAGGGAATGGCTTCAAACTGCCAGAGAGGAGGTTTAGATGGGATCTTGGGAAGGAATTGTTCCCTGGGAGGGTGGGGAGGCCCTGGCACAGGGTGCCCAGAGCAGCTGTGGCTGCCCCTGGATCCCTGGCAGTGCCCAAGGCCAGGTTGGATGGGGCTGGGAGCAGCCTGGGACAGTGGAAGGTGTCCCTGCCATGGCAGGGGTGAGAATGGGATGAGCTTTAAGTCCCTTCCAACCCAAACCATTCCAGGATGAACTGTGGCCAAACTGCCCCCAGATTCCTCCCTCAAGCCTCCAGGGGATGTAGGAAAGAGGCAGCACAGGGCTGTGCTCAGGGCATGTCCCAGGGAGCAGGGATGCAGGGACAGGTGGGATGCAGGCTCACGGCTCTCAGCTGCACATTCTCCCCAGATTTCCCAAATATTAACATGTTAGGATCTGGTTTGAGTCTGGAAATCAGGGCAGATTGGTGGTGTCAGGAGAAATAAAAGATCCAGGTCATTTTAAGCTGCCTTGTGAAGATAATGAGGGTCAATGTGTGAACCAGAAATGCCCCCACGGTGCAGTAAGCAGGAGTCAGTGTCAGCATGGGGAACCAGCACATTGCAGCCGTCTGACCTTGAGGTAAAGCAGGAAAAACAGTAGGAAAAGCAGGCCAGGAGTGCTGCAGAGCAATGTGTGACACTCTCATGAGTAATGGGACTTTTACTTGAAAGGTTAAAGTGAGAAACAGAGCGGAGTGGTGGTGGCTCTGTTCCAAGGATAACATTTGGACTAATCCAGCAGCTTTGATCATCCCACCCCACGTCGTGTTTACTGGCAAAAAATGCCAACATTTGTCTAAGCTCATGTGGATTTCCCCTCTTTTTGATCTCGCAGCACCCTCAGCTTTCCTGTAAGGTTCGAAGGATTAATCCATATTTATGATAACATGAGAAATAAAGTGTTCTTTGTTTGTGCATTTTCCAAACTGGACGGGATTGAGACAAATAATAAAACCAAGCAGAAGGACTGGTTGCTCTTCCCTGCTTTCACAAGCTAAATAATCTTAATCATGGGCACCCTCAGAGCAAGATTTCCACCAGCTCCATCAGTTCAGAGCACAGCATTTCCTGGTTTGGCAGTGATGGTTAAAATGGTAAAATCATGGCTGGCTGTGCTGGAAATGACCATTTCCATTTCCTGGAGACATTATTAAAGCTCCATTAGCCTTCACCTCAAGCAGTTTGTTCTAGCAGAGAAGCTGGCATTCATTTTGGGTGTTAATTGCTGATTTTTTCAGGTAGAACTCTCAATTGGGAAAATTGTGGACGTTTTGTCCAATGGGGCTTGAGTCAAGAGCACTTTGTTTGCACTGAGGATATTGAAAATATTCTGAGACATGGAAGTCTTTGCAGCCACTGTTTTTCCTTTGCCATGACAATGTTGAGAGAAATTATCTCCCAAACCCATTTCTTCTCTACAATTTCACTGAAAACTTTTTGCTAGAACTGCTTCTGTGTTGAATTTCTTTCTCTTTTGCTCTCCCTCTTCATCTCACCCAAAGCAGAAGCATCCTAAATCCCACACCCTGAAGCCTGAGCTTGCTTTTGCATTTTCGGTTATTCCCCCACCCACCCATCCCATCTCCACATTGCACAAACTTTCAAGCCCAAGTTTGTTGCTGCCAACACAAACATTGGGTAGTCAGTGGCGTGAAAAAGCCTCACTGAATTTTCTTTAACATTCTTGGGCAACCTGGCAGGAAAAAGCCAGTAGCAAAGGGTGATTGGCTCAGAGGAACGGATTGCAAAAGGTTGTGCCTCCTCCTTACCAGCAATGAACTGCATGATCTGGACTGGAATAAATTCCTCTTGGAGAAGGGATGAGTGAGTTTGCTGGGATTATCAGGCTTGCCCATGAGTAAGAGCACTGCCCTGGCTTTCAGCAGTCGCTGGTCTGAAGGAAAGCAGTTCCCATCTTTTATCTTTTATTGGACACTATTACGGGTGGAAAAGAACCCACTGGAATTTGAGGTCTCTGAATGTCTGAGCTACTTCCTTGGGAGTGCTACAGCCCGTTTTAGCAGCAGGGTGATCCACCAGAGCTGCAGAAATTTCACAAGGAATTATACATATTTTTTATCATGGTGTGGCTCCTCTAAACACCAAGGTTTCCAGCAGAATCCCCTTTGCATTCAGCCCCCAGGAATGCAACCAGGCACTATCTGGAGCATCTGGGCAGTCTTGGGAAAGCCTTTCCTTGGGAGCAGGTTGGACCCTCCAGCAGCAGGAACAGCCCAGCCCTGGCTGCTGCCTCCTGCAGCCTTTCCCAGCCCATCCTGAAGGATTTGGAGTGAATGAACTGCCCTTACACGGCAAACCCAGCGCTCCCAAGAAAGCTCCGGCTTTGGGGAAAACGTGGAATATGAGCGTGGTGCTGTGTGTGCACAGCAAACCCAGCTCACCCTGAGCGTGCAGAACAAACACCCAGCAGGAATCCCTCCCGTGATAAGGGAGAGGCCAGCGAGTGCAGCCCATCCCAGCCCTGAGAGTACGTGACCCACTCTGCCCCACCGGGAAATCCAGGGCTTCAAACACCCCTTGCCCTCCTCCTGTGAGCTCCAACACCAGCAGCAGCTGCAGTACAATTACATTTTCCAGCTTTTTTCCTTTTAATTGGAAATTTGGAGGGAAAAAAAAAATATAGGTTGGGTTTTTTTCCCCCTGAGTGGCCTCAGACTGTGTAAACTTTCAGGTTAAGTGCTCAATTAAAAGGTCAAATTATCCAAATAGAACACTGAAGTGTCAGGCAATAATTGTCCACTGGACTCCGTTACCTGAGGAGTTCGTTGCACACTGACCTCGATTAAATATTACCCAAACTAGTGGTACGTGTAGTACTTCCTCCCAGTTATTTATGACTCCTCAAAATCCGGAGTTAGGGAAGCACCAGGATCGCCCTTCGGATGTGAAATTTGCAGGATACACAAATACAATAAAGATGCTTTTAGAATTCCCAATTCATTTTTTCTACAGGGCAAAAAAAAAAAAAAAAAATATTAGTCCCTATCTCTCGCCAGCGTTACAAAAAGTGACATTTATGTAACAGAATATTTAAGCTGTTACTAACATTTGCTGGAGAAATCTCATTTTACGGAATGTGCCCACAGTTTTCCTATGGGATTTCTGTTCTGACTCAACGCTTCAAGCTCATTCTTTATTTTTGGCCAAAAACTCAGCTTCTGTTTGTGCTGTGTCTGCCTTTAGCAAGGGACAGCGACATATGGAAATCATTCCCTCTGTGACGCCTGCTCAGCACCATTGGGAAGGAATTCCTGGCTGGGAGGGTGGGGAGGGGCTGGGATGGAATTCCCAGAGAAGCTGTGGCTGTCCCAGGATCTCTGGCAGTGTCCAAGGCCAGGCTGGAGCACCCTGGGCAGTGAAAGGTGTCCCCAGCCCATGGCAGGGGAAGGGATGAGCTTTAATGTCCCTCCCAACCCAACGCAGCCCTGGTTCCCTGATTCTGTACAATGTTCTCGTTGTCAATCCCCGGGCACTTTAAAGGTGGTTTCCAGAGCTGACTGAAATGGGTGGGTTCCTTTTTCTGGGTTTGGACGCGTTCTGACGAGACCTGGAGTGATTCTGCCTCGTGCACTCAGCAACCCCGAGGGTGCCACATGATCCAGAGGTCCCCTTTCCCTTCCTCCCCGTGTGTCCCCTCTGGAAGGCACATGCCAGCTGCAAAAACATTAACCACGGTGTCCTCTGTAAACCCAGCCCTGCAGCAGCCCATCACCTGCTGTTTTCTGGGACATGTGGTTTATCTCTGATAAGGGCTATCTAATCACCTCCCAGAGTTACAAACAGATAGTAGGGACACCAAAAAAAAAAAAAAAAAACCACCCTAAAATATCTATTGCTCCTCTTTCTTTTAGAATTCTGTGAGCACACATCATCTCAACACAATGATAAAAACCTTCCTGAGTCACTGCTGGGTTTGTTGTGAGGCCCGAGTGAGTGAGCCCTGACATATGAGTCACATGAAATCATTAACCACACCTGAAAACAGCAGCACGGACTCTCTGACCCCAGGGAACAAATTTAACAACACAAAAACTTGATCTGTGAAAAAAAAAAAAAAAAAAAAAAAGGAAGCTAACTTTAGAATGAGACCCGTTCAGAGCAAACAGTGGCAGCTGTGTGGCTTGAGACAGCCTGAGTCATGTGCTGGCATTTACCTCCCCCTCCACCTCTGGCTGCTCAAGAAGCGTCTTCAAAAGGTTTTTCATGCCTAAATCGGGTTTTTTTTCAAAGTGGGAACAAAGGGAAGAAGCTGGAGTAGGAGTCAATCACAGCAGCTGGTTCATTAATGTTAAAGAGAGAAATCTGGTAAAGAAATGTTTAAGTCACTCTTACTTAGCCAAATACCAATGCTCAAATCAGCTTCTCTTGGCTGTATTTCTTTATTTTAAAAACAATCACAATGATAACCTCATTTTTTGAAGGATGCATGAGTATGCCCTTGACCTGTTGACACCCACATGTTATTTTCCCAGCTGAGACTTAGGATTTTACCAGAGATGCTAAAAACAAACCTGCCCATGAGTCTGTCATGACGAGAACAGCTCTTGTGCAGCCAAACCCTCTCCTCAGTCACCACAGTTTGTCTATTTTAACAATATGAGGGCAACAGTTGGAGTTGCAGCAGCACGGAGGAAACCCAGAGGGCTTGAAAAGATTGTTTTTTCCAGAGCTGGCGGTTAAAGAGTAGAAATGTCACTTCCAGTTTGAGCTGTCCAAACGTGCACAGACAGGTGCAGTTCATCGGCCACGTTTGGAAGGCAGAAGAGAGCAGACAGAAAATTCCTTTCCAGGAGGGAGGAAGAAGCTGGAAGTACCTGGGAAGAGTTGCAGGGCACAAGGCTTCTTGAGAGTGCCTCATTTTGAGTCCCAGATGCTCAGAAACTTAGAACTGAGGTTGATTATCTCGTGGCACCTTCTCCCAGGGAGGAAAAGGGTTCAGAAACTTAGAACTGAGATCGATTATCTCGTGGCACCTTCTCCCAGGGAGGAAAAGGGTTCAGAAACTTAGAACTGAGGTTGATTATCTCGTGGCACCTTCTCCCAGGGAGGAAAAGGCAAGGCAGGGAGTGTTTTCCAGCCCTGGAAGTTGCAGGACACAGATGCCAGAAGGAGTTGTGTAAATAATGTCCGGAACCTCAGACCCCTCTGAGCTTCGGATTTGAGAACAGATGAGGCAAAATCAGCTTCAAACTCCCCTGTAGCTGTTGCCAGATGGGTCGAGATCCCACGGCAAGGTGTGAATTCCCAGAGGGATTTTGGACAGCCCAAATGTGTGTTTCCAATAATCTTAAATCTGATATTCCAGTTGGCCTTTAACGGGGACAGCACATGGCTGAGAGGTGGTTCCTGCTGGGGAAATGATGCAAATCCCACGGTTCAGAGAAATCCCGTGGGTTTATCCAGACTTCCCTGGAGCTCTCTCTAATCCCGAATTCATAAACGAACCGCAGGACAATTGCACAAAGATAAACACAGGGACAGCTCTGAGCCAGACCAGACACATTGGGAAAGACAAACTTCCAGAGCCATCCCCGCAGGATGAGCTGAAAAGGCTGGAATTCCACGTGCTCAGATCGGAATTACTGTAAAATCCTCTGGGAACTTGAGCATGGATTAGAAGAAAAGGCCAAATCCTGGACAAAACCGATGCTTGCTGCAATAATGGAAATTTTGGTTACAATAACCTCATTTAGTGGGAATAACACGAATGAATATTTGTTGCTGGGAATCTTCTTTCCGACAGTTGTCTGGATGCCATCTAAATTATTGAACAATTAGTGGAGCTGCTATTCCAGGTGAGACCGTGGAGTGCCCAGGAGTGATCCAAGACCTTCAAAGGAAGGCAGGAGAAGGGTGGTTTCGGCAGACACCAAACCCCATTGCTCCTTATTGGGGGTCTCTGAATCTCTGCTGAGAGATTTTCTTAAATGCTAAAATGTTTTATTTAATGTTATTTCAAAAGCACATCAGCAGCAACCGTTGTTACCCCAGATTTACGGTTTTTCAGGTGGCAGCCAACGTCCTTTGGAGGTGTCTGAAATCTTTGATTTGTTCACGTGTGCTGTGGCCCAGATTTTGCCAGAGGTTGGTCACTGCGTTCACCAACATCTGACAGAAGAATTTGAAGAGCAGCATTTGAGAAAAGGAAATGTCAAGCCTAAAACGTGAGGTGTAAGGTTGTGAAGGAGACAGGAGTGGCAGGAGGAACAGCAGCCACCAAACTGATAAAGCCTCCATTTATCAGGGACATAAAGCAGTGGAATGAGGTCACAGCTGTATCTGGAGAGAGCTCCAAGGATTCAAACCCAAAACCCCGAGTCCATGAGCAGTGCTGGTTGTGATTCCCGGCCCCATGACCTTTGAGGGTGACTTTCCCAAGCGGGAGGATGGGGAAAGTGAAATGCAGGGCAGGCAGAGCATCCCGGGCACTCCCAGTGAGTCACTGCACCCTCGGTGGGAAACGCTGATCGCTGCTTTTCCATCCTTTCTCCACGTGCTGCTTCCTTCACAGCACCCAGCACAAACCCTGAGCTGCTCCTGTGAGTGGCCCCTTCTCCTGCAGCTCTCCAGGGAGACTGAGGAGTGCCAGAGTCTGGCCCCCAGGAATCCTCACTGGTGTTTCAGAGAGCCCCAGCCCTTTCCAGCTGCCCTCACCACTCACTTGTAATGAGCCAGGCACGTGTTTTCCTAAATCCATCTGCAGAATTCCTGGACAACAGGCTTCCATGGGCTGGGGGCATTCCTTCTGTCAGGAAAAGTGCAGGAGTTCTGGGGAAGGGGGAAAGGGGAAGGAAAGGAAAGGAAAAAGGAAAGGAAAAAAAAAAAAGGAAAGGAAAGAGGAAAGGACAGGGAAAAAAGGAAAGGGAATAAAAAGGAAAGGGGAAAGGAAAGAAGGAAAGGGGAAAGGAAAGGGAAAGGAAAGGGGAAAGGAAAGGGGGAAAGGGGGAAGGAAAGGGGAAAGGAAAGGAAAGGAAAGGAAAGGAAAGGAAAGGAAAGGAAAGGAAAGGAAAGGAAAAGGAAAAGGAAAAGGAAAAGGAAAAGGAAAAGGAAAAGGAAAAGGAAAAGGAAAAGGAAAAGGAAAAGGAAGAGAGAGGAATGAGAGCACTGAGCATCTCCTCGCTGAGTGCAGCTTAACGCCGCCACCTGCTGACGGGCTGCCGAGCATCCCTGCACTTCCATGGACATCCCTGCACTTCCATGGACATCCCTGCACTCCCATGGACATCCCTGCACTCCCATGGACATCCCTGCACTTCCATGGACATCCCTGCACTTCCCGGAGCATCCCGAAGCTTTCCTGAGCATCCCTAAAGTTACCTGAGCATCCTGCAGCATCCCTGAATTTCCCTCAGCATCCCTGAATTTCCCTGAGCATCCCTGGGCATCTCTGCCAGCTGATGCAGAGAACGTGGTCAGATTTAAAGTTGCGATTGCTTTTTACAAGTGGGTAAAATAAAGGGAAATGTTAAATGTTCTATGGAAACTGCAATTCCCAAGGTCGTGGAGGACAGGCCAGGTCCTGCTCGAGAGTGTCAGGTGTGTCACTGCTGGAGAGCTGCACTTAAATCAGGTGAATCTCCTCCATTTAAAGCTCAAAAACTGATAATTGGGAATGAATCCAAGAGCAACTGCTCCAAGCTGCATCAGGCCTAGAAATATTCTAATATTTTAAATTTTTTTAATCAATTTTGAGTTCAGACTTGACAAGCTGAAATCAGATGAGTTTCACTTCTGCCCTGGAAGTCTCTCTCCTCACTGCAAAATCAGCAGCAGAGTTTCCCTCAGCATTGGTCCTCGTGGGAGGAATTAACCCTGGGATGTGAGAGCTGAGCTGAGAGTCAGGACTGAGGATGAGACCCCTGTTAACTCCTCACCTTCTTAAGTACAGCTCCCGCTTCTGCTTTTGAGGATTTACACTTTAAAATATTTAATTGAGTCACGAAGTTCCTACCTGGAAATTACCCCCTTCAAAACTGTGGAATATTACTGGATTTGAGTATTATTGATTTTACTGCTGGTGAGTTACAGTTAGCCTGCAGATCCTTGAATTGCACTATGAATTCTGAATATTTGATAGCTCCTCTTTGCCTCTTTTGGCAATATCGACAACTTTCTCACACCGATAATTTTAGTTTTAAACTCAAACCTATCAAAACATTTCTAAATGCATTCAAGCCAGGCAACACTGAATCAATAAAACAACAAAATCCCCAGGTGCATAAGGGGGTTTTTTTACATCAAACAAGTAGTTTCACGAACCAGGAGGATTTACAAATCTCCCTGAGCTGCCTGAAATTCCTGTTTTGTTTCTGCCATCGTGGTGTCACCCGAGGCTGTGCTGCTGCAATGTCACTGCCTGCCAGGGAGCTGTGCTCAAGGACAGGGCTGCTCAGGGAGCGCTGGAATTCTGGAATTAAGCTTTGGCTCACAACTTGCTGAGTAATCCAGCGGGGTCACAGAGCTCAGATGAGGAGTTCAGAAGGCAAAGGGACAGCCCAGGAGTTGGCACAGCTCCCATCTGATATTCCAGGGGCAGCTCATCTCCGGTGGCAGCAATAAAATGATACCAAATTCTCCTCCCTCACAGCCTTTCAGGAAGGTTTATGTTCCCTCCCACAGCTTCAAGCTTTTATCCCTTCAGTGGGCTGAATCAGGGATATCCATCCGTGTGTTTCCACTCGGCAGAAGTTTAGCAAATCGTATTTTCCCAGGGAGAAAAATTGGCTCCAGCTGCCCCAATCCTGCAGTGACCTGAGGGGCCTCTCCTGTGCTGAAGAGGAGCTTTAACCCTGTGCTCCAGGGCAGCTGCAGGAATTCACAGCTGGGATTGCACAGAGAGTTCTCCCAGGTGATGCTCACGGAGCAGGAAGCATCAGGACAAGGTGCCTGACACCAGCCAGTGCTGGTTTCTCAGGAGAAGTCCAAAGAAAATAGAGATTTGGACCTTTCCCTCGTGCCTGGATCCTCCTCAGGACAGGAGAACATCCTAGACCTGCTCCACATGGATCAAACACCCCCCCCCAAAATCATCACTTCTCTTCCCCTGCTGCTGCTGCGGGTCCATGCTCACGGACCTGCTACTTCCTTGCTAAAGGTAAGAATTAAATACAGAGTTTACAATAAGCATTTTTTCACTGCTTTTTCTTTTTAGTAACTCCAGCTCCTCAAATTTTCCGTATTTCAGGCCTGGGAAGGGGAAAGTGAAGCACTGACAGGGGAAAACAGAGCCAGGGGGATCAAAGCTGAACCAGTTGGGGAAAGTCATGACCCAGCCCGTGCAGAAGCTGCATGAAGGAAGTGAATATTTAACATAGTGTTGTTATCATCGCTGCATATTTGATAGAGGCTTAAAATGCTCATACAGGAGAGTGATTGTGGTTCAAATGCCTGTTCCACCCACTGAGGCACCATGTCTACAATAACTCTCTGTTCCAATCCTGACACAGGAACATTTCATCTGTTCTAGAAGCTCCCACATGGAGAAATAGCTGGTGTAGAGTCTGTAATTCTCCCTCTTTAAAAATAAAAGAACAGTGACAGCAGGAACCTGGGGGATTTTTGTGATGGGGGTGATGCCTTAGGTTTTAACTTTTATATTTTCAAATTCTGTACTGCTCAGAGTGTAACTCTGAAGTTCCTTGGAGCCTGTAATTCCTGCTCTCTCGTACTGGGCAGACAGAACAAAGCCTCTCCAGGCTTTGCCTTCAAGGACAGCCAGGCTGTTTTTAGGCCCAAAATGTGTAAACCAAAGATTCTAAGGGGGGCAAGCTGAGGGGAGTTACATCGTTAAACTGGGGCTTTAATTGGAGAATGAACCCTGATATGCAAATGATCCAAACCTATAAAAGTGTGAAGAACTCGTGACCTGGGGTCCATCTTGGGGTCCAATTTTTGGAAGCAGCCTCTGGCTCCCCCAGGGTGTACCTTGAAGGCCCTTCAAATAAATACCTGTCTTTATTCCCTTACTCTTGTCTAGTCTCTGTTTCTAGGTGCCTGCAGGAGGCATCAGGGGAAGAGGAGACAATCAGAGATCAGCAGCTCCCTTCCCTCATCAACACTGTGAGCCACAGTCTGCAGAAACTCGAGGCTGAAATATCACTTGCAAAACGCTGCTCAGGCTCTCTCTGGGAAGCAGAATGAGGGAATGTTTCCCATTGAGCTCCAGCTGGAGCGTGCGAGCCAGAGGCTGCTCCCACACCAGCGAGGGATTCCTCTGGGTTTGCTGGAGCTGTTGCAGAGCCAGACCACAGGAACAGGCTGCAGCCTCACTCAGAGCTCTGGGAAGCATGGGAATGATTAGGGGTGATGCTGCTTCCCCAGAGCTCCCTGCTCTGCAGCAATTATTCTCTCCTTTTCATTACCCAGTCAGACCACATGGGTGGAACACGAGACAGATTCAGCCATTAATGGGAACTCGGTAAGAGGCAGCGGGGAAATCCGACTTGCTGAAAACATAACTCTGGGCAATCACCAGGAACCACCAACTGTAAAGGAGCCAGATCCAATAAAGCTTCGAACTTAAGCAGGACTTAAGCAGAAACAGTTTTCCCTGGAGCTCCGAGCCGGGCTTTTCAGGTTTGCAGGAAGATGAGTTCAGATGTGCTTTCCTTTTCCAGTTCAAGGCAGCACCTGCTCCCCCAAAGAGGGGATGTTTGTGGTGCTGGGGTGATGGGGATGACTTTACCTCTGCACCAGCTTTCCAGCTGTCCCAAGGATCATGGATTTCATCATGGATTTCATAGCAGGGATCAGGAATTTAGGAGAGATCTTATTCTGGGGTCTGTCAGATGCAGAAGCCCCAGAGGTGTAGCGTCAGTCACTGCCTCTGGTTTTTTGGAAATCTTCTTCTATTGAACTGCCAGTGTGGACCTCAGAGGTGTCACTCAGTGTTTTAGGAATTCAGGTTCCACGGGAAGAACCAAACCCTGTGGATCTCAGAGGCCCAAACCTGCCAGGGGCTGGGCTGCCTCTGGGATTCAGGTGGCTCCCACAGCTCTCCCTGCCTGGGATCCAGGATCCATCAATCCATGCAAATGCTGGGCTCTCACCTGAAAGAACCCCTGATTCACTCCATCCATCCTCTTGGGAGTGAAACAGCAAAACGCAGTCAAATCCTCATTGATATTTTGTTCCAAACTGTCAGAATTCCACTGGAGTTATGCCCCATTTTCCTTTTTGCTCAGCTGTTCTCCTGCAAGTTCTTTCTCTCCTCCCTTTCTCGTGCTGCCAGAGGGGGTTTTTCTGCTCATCCCTCGTGCTCTGCTGAATAAACCTTGACAGCAGCAGCCAGATGGAAACCCTCACCTTAAATTCACACATCAGCCCCTCTCTGGACCACGTGTGGCAAAAGCAGATGCAGATATAGACCAGCAGTCATCTGCTCCTCGATTGTCAATATTTGAATGCTCTTGGCTCTCGTTCTGGACAGTAATAAAAGAAGCTGGTTAATCATTTATAATTGTTGGGAGCTCTGTGCCATTAATGAACAGGAAGTTTTATGCAGCTGTCAGATGCACGAGCCGAGCATTTCCTGCAGGGGAGGAAGATTTATTTGGTGACAGCTTCATTGGAGATTTTTAGAAAGAAAAAATAGCATTTTGAGCACTGAAAAAACATGAAAGCAGCACCGTTTCCTGTGCTTTGGAGAAGATTTTCTGTGGCTGCTAAATAATTCCCAATTTGGCAAACCGAAACTCACCGTGAGCCCATCTGGTCTGTCCTTGATGAAAACATGGGATGGCTTTGAAATGACTGGAAAACTATAATAAAACTGGAGTTGAAATACACCTCAAAGAATGGATGGTTAATTGTTCATTAGGACCACACAACTGGGAAAAAATTGATCGGGATAAAGCTCACTGTGAAGGCTCAGTTCAAGGAAAAGCCTTTTTTTGAGGAAGAGGAGCACTGTTACTGTTATAGTCACAGGTGAAGTATATGATCATCTAAATTACTTCCTTCATGATGAATATTAAGGTTTTAAAGCTGAATTTGAAGACATTTAAGGAGCAAATAGACCCATGGAAGGCAAAATACGGTGCAAGCTTATAGTGATTTTAACGACCTTCTCTTACAGAAATAAAGCATTCCAGAATTAAATATTTACATTTGGCATTTCAAAATCACTTCACGATAATATTTTAAGCCGAGGAGAAAGATCAGAAAATAAAAATACAAAAGAGAATTAGCCCAGCACTGTGGCATGGGTGAGTGGTTTCACAGCCAGGCTGGGATCTTGTGCCTTAGCCCAGACCATTCCCAAACCACATTCTGTCTCTGGATGGGATTTTAAGACTGAAATCGTGGGATATCATCAGAGCTTCTTGCAAGTAGGGATTTACACCGAGGAGAAAATGATAAAGATGCTTGACCCAGTGCCAGAAGAAACGAGGGAATCGGGAGATCCCCTCCCTGCCCAGGCACTGCTGAGGTGCTGGATGCAGATTCCTGCTCTGTTTCCATCCTTGCAGGTTCCTCATCATCCCCTGAAACACCTGATGCCCTCCACAGCCAGCACAGCCCTTGGGGCACATCTGTTTTCCTTTCTTTGTCATGGTTAATAACAGAATTATACCCAAACCTATAAAGAACACCAAAATAAAAGTGCCAGGTGGATGATACAAGTGAGTCAATGGGGAAGGAGATCCCAGGATTGTGATTGTTTTCCTTTCAAACCGTAAAATAAGGAACTTTCTCATGGTATTTTGTCTGCCTGTGGGAACCTCACCTTCCAAAGCCAGGTTTTATTGACTGAGGTGCTGTGAAAATTCAGAACAAAGAGCTCTCCCTGCTGCAGACACCCCCAGTGTGAGCGTGGGCTCTGTGACTCACCTGAAGGAGCAGCAAATTGTGACAAGGGCTTCAAAGTATCGACATTTAGTCAGTCTGCACAGTCTGCAGGGGATTAGGAACCACTCTGACTGTAGCAGTCAGGCCGGTAAAAGAACTTGGGGGTTTTTCTGCCATTTTGGGAAAAGCCCGTGTTGGGAAGGGGTTTGTGGGTGTCCAGCACAACGTCACCATTCCCAAATCCAGTGTGGTGAGGAGCTGCCCCAGAGCCACGGATCAGGAGTGCCCTGGAGCAGCTTTGGGTGGCCAGAGGGAACAGAAAACACCTGGAGAAGGCTGGGGAAGGGCACGGGGCTGCTCCAGCCCGGCTGTGTTTGCAGCCGGTGTTTGTGAGCACTCCCTGGGCTGATTGAGGGACAGGGACAGGGACGGGGACAGGGACAGGGACAGGGATGGGGACAGGACAGGGACAGGACAGGGGCAGAGCAGGGACAGGGACTGGGACAGGGACAGGGATGGGGACAGGGACAGGGGCAGGGACAGGGAC
>VZRV01010924.1:183101-230084 GCA_013398115.1 Falcunculus frontatus | reverse complement strand
GACAGGGACAGGGATGGGGCAGAGCAGGGACAGGACAGGGACAGGGACAGAGACAGGGACAGGGACAGGGACAGGGAGAGGGGCAGGGACAGAGACAGGGGCAGGGACAGGGGCAGGGGCAGGGACAGGACAGAGCTGTCAGGGCTGGGTGAGCAGCACCTCACCTGTCCCAGCCCCTTTCCCCCAGGTAACTCCTTCAGATCCTTCCCTAATGTGCAGCTCTGCTGCTGGTTTGGCTTTTCCTGGCTTTTGCTTTTCCAAAAGCGTTTTTTGCTTTTCCAAATGCATTTTTTGCACTTTTTGCCTTTGCTTTTTTCCCTGCTCTGCTCCAGCAGTCCTGTCCGTGCTCTCCTGCTCAAGGATCTTGGGAGCTCCTGCAGGTCTTGTTTTCTTTATTTTGGCCTTTCAAGCACCTGCTCTGCCGGTTCCTTTGCAGTGCCCTGGCTTTTCCTGCTCGAGGACAGCAGAATGGAAGCTGAGCTTTGTGGCAGAGCCTTTCCCCCAGCCAGGCTGGCACTGATTGTTCACCTCATGGCACTGTGGAGCTGTGCCCTCCCTGAGAGCCCAGGGTGTGAATGTCTGAACTATTTTGCTTTTCCCACTCGGCTCCAGTGCGGAGTGGCTAAAAGAATTATAGAAAGCTGTCCCAAGAGCTTTAAGGACCATAACTCAGCATGTCCTGGCTGCCCAGCCCCTGCCAGGCTGGATTCGAGGAGGTGTTGGGTGTTTCTTGTTTGCTGTAGGTGACTCAGCCCAACCCTTCCTCCTGCTGTCCCTTCCCTTGTCCCTTGTGTGCCCACTGCTCCTCCTCAGCCTCTGCCAGGGCTCGGAGCCACCTGGCCCTGCTTCCAGCATTCCCAGCACGTGTCTGAGGGGCCTCTTCTTGCAGGACAAGGCAGAGCTGCTCTCAAGGTAAGCAGAATTTCTAAACTCTGCCCTATTATTAAGTCCTTTCTTTACTCCACATCAATCAGAGCAGAAAATTCTGCTTTTCCACCTGGGCATGGTCATGGCTTCAAGCTCACCTGGGCTTCAAGGGGCAGGAAAATTGATTCTTTTCTATGATGTTTAAATACAACATATGGCAGGCTTTAGTGAGGAATTAATTGTGGACTTCTGGCATTAATAGACACAGGAAAATTGATTCTTTTCTATGATGTTTAAATACAACATATGGCAGGCTTTAGTGAGGAATTAATTGTGGACTTCTGGCATTAATAGACACAGGAAAATTGATTCTTTTCTATGATGTTTAAATACAACATATGGCAAGCTTTAGTGAGGAATTAATTGCGGACTTTTGGCATTAATGGACACTGGTGATTGCAATATTCCAGGCTGGTCAATACATCAGAAAGGTGAGGCTTGGCTGCCTTTAACCAGAGTACCCTGCAGATCACAGATTTTACTGTAATTTTCTCTCATATTTTCAAAGTTTTTACCACTCTGCCAGGACCAAAGCAATGATTTTTGAGAGAGAGAGGGAGAAAAAGGGATTTTCCCAAGCCCTGAACTTGGCACACTATGGTTCACATAACATTAAAACCAATTAAAAATACATTTTTTTTTCTTTTGAATTGTTTTCTGCTTTACAATGGAAGCAGTGAAGCAGAATTTGGGAAAGGGATTGTTTCAGAGCTGTAGAAGCTGGTAGTTCATGTTCCTTTTGGAAGCAGCTGGGCTGCATTCCAGCTGGCCCAGGGAGCCCCCCACGAGGATAAAATCCCTGGAACTTCATGAAAAACCTGTATCTAGAAAGCAAGCCTGAGGATGGGAATTGCTCCAGCTCCTCCTGACTTTTAAGGGCTTTCTTCATCTCTTGAAGAATGTCCTTGTGTCAGAATCATCTCTTTTCTCTTCTCAGTCCTCAAGATTTCTCTTGTTTGTATAAAAGTTGTTAAATTTTCTCTCCCAATGTGAGGAAGAACTTCCCATGGAGCCCTGGAATAGCTCCAGGGAGGGTGTGGTTCTCCCTCTCCGGACACATCCCAAACCCCCCTGGGTGAGTTCCTGTGTCACCTGCTCCAGGTGACCCTGCCTGGCCAGGGGTTGATCTCCAGAGATCCTCCCAACCAAATTATCCTGTGATTCTCTAATTCACAAACACACCAGGAGAGCCCCTTTATTTTCCAGAAAACCTCTTTGCCTTCACATTGAATAACCTCAGCTTCAAGGCATGGGATATCAAAGGAGAGAAAAAATGGATTTGATCATAAAAACAGAGGCCGGAGCACTTGGGGAAAAGCAGAACCATTCCATGGGAATGCCGGAGCTGGAATTTTTGTTTGCACAGCTCTGGAGCCAGGCTCGGGGACAATCAGCTGCCTCTGCAGCAGCGATTTGGGGCTGTGCTGGCAGCAGGGCAGAGCTGTGACATCACAGCTGTGGCAGCTGGAAACGCTGCCAGCCTGATTCCATTTTCTGGGTTGGTATCACCATTGCTGCTGCCGCTGCTCCGATTTGTCTATAGGTGGCAGTGACCTGTCATTTTTCTTTAAAATAGAGCAGAAGCAAAATATATATATTATATATATATATATCATGGTTTGGGTTGGAAGGGACCTTAAATCCCGTCCAGTGCCACCCCCTGCCATGGGCAGGGACAACTTCCACTACCCCAGGCTGCTCCAAACCCCATCCAACCTGGCCTTGGACACTTCCAGGGATGGAGCAGCCACAGCTTCTCTGTTCCATGTGCACAGTGGAGAGCTGAGTTTGGTGTTTTGGGATCACATCAAGGATTGGGCAGCAAGTTTTCCTATTTTTAGTCCTCCAATTCCTCTCCATCTTTCTATGAGAGAGTTCTTGTGAATGAAAGTGGTTTGAAATTCCTCATGGCCACTGTGTGTGTTTTATTTCAGCGAGAATTATAAACTGGATTTTAGGAAATGGCTGAGCTCCCCTGGAGCAAAATCTGCCAGAGATCAGAGCCTGTGCTCCCTGCTCTGCATCAGCTCCAGACAACTCAGAGCTCGTGAGGAAACCTGCATCAACAGGAAGCTGGAGGGGCTGAGAATCAGCTACAAATCATTGCTCAAATTTAAAAAAAAAAAATAGAGGAATTTGCTTCTCTCTCCCCCCTTCCCAGATTTTACAGCCCGTGTGAGAAAAGAAGCAAACCTGCAAATGTTCATCCTCTGCCTGAGTTGTGTCCTGGCACAAACCAGGCCCTGGGAGAGCAGAACAAAAGCAAATCCTCCAGATCCAAGCAGATTTTAGGGATTTTACCATCGAGACTGAGCAGCGGGGCTTGGATCTTGTTTTTTCTCCTGCCATAGGATAACCGTGGAAGTTGCCAGGAAACAGAACCCAGAGCAAGGACAAGAGGCCTTTGTCCATCCCCAGGGAGGCGCTGGCTGTTTTCCACCCCAAATCAGAACTTCTGATTTATGCTGGGAATATCAGCTGAGGGGATAAAATCCCTATGAAACACCTCAGCAAACAGAGCACAGCCGTGGGTCATGGCTGAGAGCTCTCCTGTTCCAACCCTAGGGAATGTGATTGACTAAAACAACAATTTTCCTTCTTTTCTCTGATGGCTAAGGTGGTTTAATTAAATTTAATATCATTTATTTAAAGGAGGTGTTCTCCTTTGCAGCGTCACTGATTCCCACAGGCAGGAAGCAGAGCAATAATAATTTTGGGAGCTGTGGTGGCTGTGCAGGACATCCCAAAGGATGAGCACAGCTCCAGCCCTCCTCCCTTTGGGCACCTCCCTCTCTCCAGGTGTGGCTCAGGAGACTTTTTCCTCATTGCTTATTTGTGCAGCTTTAACAGCAAATACACATTTATATCCTGTCAATAGGAACTCCCCTCTTGACTTGGGTCTGCTTTGCTCTTCCACCGTTTTCAGGGAGTGTTTTTAGCCCCAAAGAATTTACAGAGCAAGCTCAGAGGGTACATAAATGTATTCTAAATTAAAGAGAAAAGAAAAACAAAACAAAACCCCCCAAAATATTTATGTGAACTTGCACACAGGCTACAATTCAGCATGTGTGACTCCTTTCTGTGCTGCCCCTTTCCCTTCTCCCTGACTTTTATTAAATAAAACCAAACAAAAACACACAAGCTGTTGTAATTTATGCACAGATTCCAGCCTTGTTCTGCTGCTGACTCCGTGCTGCTCTCTCCTGAGCCCCGAGGAACGCTGCAGGTGTGACTGCAGCCAGTTTGCCTCCACAAACAGGAAAAGTTCCTTGCTTTGTGCCATTTTTGTGAGCCCTGAGCAGGATGGGGCTGGGGCAGACTGGTTGGAGCAGGTGCCTTGGGAAGGCAGGTGGGGCTCCTTTGGGATTTTAACAGCCTGTCCCCATTGGCTGTCTCTTCACTAAAACTGGGCAGTGAATTCATAACCATGACATGGTTTTTTGGGGTTTTTGTCTCCTCCACCTCACAGGAGCCATGGGGAATACCCTGAGCATGCCAGAGGATGCTGAGGATGACAGCACCTGCACAGTGAAGAGTTACCAGGTGAGAAACCCCATTCTCACCTCCCCTGGCTGCTGCCAGTGCAAATTGCAACCCCCTGGTGCCCTAAAAACTCTGGTTTTTGTTATTTCAGCCTCTCCCCGAGTCTCCTGACAGTATTAAAAATGGATCTGTGGTGTTTGCTCAGAGCCCTCCCCTGGCAGTGAATGGTGAAGGTATGGGCTGGGAAAGGGGCTGGGTGTGCCCTGAGGGAGCTTTGGACTGAGGGAACAAGAAATATTAAATATAATAATAAATATTAATGCATGGCTTTGAATGAGGGGATGAGCCCATGTTCCAGCTCTTCCTTGTGAGTGTGGTTCCACAGGAGCTGGAAAGTTTAAACACAACAGAGAGAAAAAACTAAGGAATTCTTGCTGAGAAATTCAAAATACTGTGTTACTCATTGTTAGGAGAATCCTCTCAGTCTGTCACAGGCACTTGAAAAATTGAAATTTAGGTGAAAATAACCAAAGGCTGGTGTGGGGATATGCAGATGGTTTTGATAACAGCTCAATCCCTGTTCCATGGCCCAAATTTCCCAGTGCCATCCCACTAGAAGTCACTTTAAGCAGTTCCCTGCCAGCAAAGTCTCTCTCTGTGGTTTTTTTCTGGCGTTCAGCAGAGTTCTGGGGAGTAAATAAAAGCCAGATGATTTGCACTGCCTGAAGGCCTAGAAAATACATGTACATTTTACTCCTAATAAGTAAAATGAAGCATATGGGACTGTTTTCCTTAAATGGATTACCTAATTAATGTAATTGCTAAATCAGCTTAAGTAGCAATTTGAAGAATTAGATGGTTCTATGTCGATGTTTCTTGTATTTTAACTTTATTCCTGTTTGAAAAGCAGTGGAAATCATTGAGATACAATTGAAATCTCCGTGTTTGTACAATGTAATCAAGGTCTTGGTGGGATAAAAGTGCTAGAAGTCATTACTATGGAAAACAGAGTTGGTAGCGTTTCTAAAATGAAATACTGCAATAAATAGCATTTTTGGGGCCTAAAGTGAGGATTTTGGGAGGAGCCAGAGCTGAAGAAAGGTTCCCTTTTTGTGCTTTCAGTAATAAAAGCACTTGGTGAGCAACAGGTGAAGGAGGGAAAGGCCAGAACTGGAAGTTTTCTGTCACTGATTTGCACCACACAGAAATGCAGCAGGAGGACACAACAAGAACAATTCCGTGTGGGGTTTGGGTGGTAATTACATGCAGATTGAAACAATGACCTGCTCCTAAAAAGAATTACAAAGGAGTTAAAACGATTACAAAGGGAGGAAAGTTGAGTGAAGATGCAGCTCCTTTGTCCCAGAGGATAAATCCCATTCAGCAAATCCTGCCAGCAGCCAGAACCCAGCAGAAATCCTGATTGCAGCAGCTCTGTGTGCCTCTAAGGCCTGAAATGTGATGTATTTCAGGTGTGTTTTTAGAGAATCACCACTGCTATTCTTGCTGCTGGCTCCTCTTCCCCATTTCCATTCATTTCAGGAAATCTGTAGGTAAATAAGAATGCAAGTTAAATTAGGGGAGTGAGATGATTCTTGGAGTATAAACTTTATTTGCATGGAATAGTAGAGCAAGATGGAAAAAGGACATCAGTGTGTTCTTTATTTTTTTTAAGGAAGGAGGAATATTTTATTTTGGATTAGTATTTGCTGCAGGAACTCGTTCAGGGCTGTTGTACCCTGTCCTGCCCTGCTGCAATTCCCAGTGCCAAATGTTGCCTTGTAGCCCTTAACAGTTTCTTCATGGCCATTAAAATCTATTTTCTCCACAATTATCTGAACTCCAGGGGAGAAAAAAGTGCTGTGTGACTCCAATTCCATGGCTAAGCACAATATTTGTTTGTTTGCTTGTACTCAAAACAGAGGAACGAGATGAGCTTTAAGGTCCCTTCCAACCCAAACCTTTCCATGATTCTGTGATATTCCATTAACCACTGCTCTTCTCATACAGTTTTCCTGAAGGAAAAAAAAATATTGGTCTAATCTGCCAAATTGCAGGAAAAAAAAATCTCCTTGAGTGCGTTCCTACAGAAGAGGGACTTTGTGTAGCCTCAAAATTTCCTTCTTAACACACCCTGATGAAAGGAAGGGGAAAGAGAGACAAAGCTTCTGGAGTGTGACTGTCTTTTGTTAAAGAGTTGAAAGGCAAATGCCTGTGCAGGAGGAGCCTGAACCGCAGTCTGTAAATTGTGTATTGATTTTCATTTCAGAGCAGCTTTGAATCTCAGTCACAAAGAGCAGCTTTGATCTGCTCGCTGATCTGGCCTAGAATTTGGGGGGTTTTCTTTTTCTTTGTGATTCTGCCTCTGGATCGAGGAATAAATCTGGAGAAAAATGGCATTTGTGTGTGTCTAAAAACGAAACTATCATGCAATTTTCACCCAAATACTGGGGTTTCA
The DNA here is from genome assembly GCA_013398115.1 of Falcunculus frontatus. NCBI lineage: Eukaryota > Metazoa > Chordata > Aves > Passeriformes > Falcunculus > Falcunculus frontatus. The sequence goes on along the minus strand of VZRV01010924.1, from coordinate 223,216 downwards.
AAGCTTTTCTCCCTGAGTTTGCTGTGCTTGTTCAGCCCAGCAGTGTCCCATGGGCAGTGGGATCTGCTCTGCCTCTGGAAAGACTTTCCTTGGAGCAGCTGGAGCTGTCCTGACACAGCACACACAGAGCAGAGCCCACAGCAGTGACATTTTCCAGGGCTCTTCCCTTCCTTCCATGATAACCAGAGATAAAAGGAGCTCCATAGGTTCATGAGCTGCTACTTGTTCAGCTGGTTTGCTTAATATATCCCTATTTTTATGCTGAAGACAGTTTTCCTGTTTCATTTGTTATCTGTTACATAAAGCAGAAGTTCAGCATCTATGACAATTTTTTTCCAATGGATATTGTTTCTCCTTTCTTTAGCTGAGGAAGGGGTTTTGATTTTTGCTTCCTTCCCAAATTTCCAACTATAATTAGAAGTTCTTTTTCAAACATACTACAGGAGGCTCAGGAAACTATAACTGATCCTTAGTGGCCCCAGCTGAGTGTCCAAATAGGTGCTGGAGTAGTTGGTAATTTGTACTTTTGCTTTGCCTGTCAGGGCACTGAAATTGAAATAGGTGCTTGTGAAATATCACAGGAGGATGTTGCTGGCCAAGGAGCTGTGCCAGTGGAGTTGTTTCCTTACAGGAACAGCAGCAGAGAGAATCCAGGGGAAGAAACTGGAAATCTCTTTGCCTGGCCAGAACAGGTTGTGCTGAGGAGCTCTGGCCACTCTGCCCAGCAGCTGGGGAAATTTTGGTGTGAAAAGCCAAGGGGTAGCTGTGAAACTGGGATTTAAAATGGTTCTGTTTTCCTAATCTTAAGGAATTTAATCAATGAAGCTGAGCACTGAAGGTCTGTGCTGTGTGCCAGAGATGTTTCAGTCAGGGTTTTTTGGTATCTTGGGTTTTCTTTCTCTTAAAAGAAAACGTGAAAGGCATAATATTGACTAGACTATTACAATTATAATTTGAAATTATTTCAATTTTGCATTGAAACTGACAATTTTCCCCTTCTAATTCAGCAAGTCAGTTTGAGCCTGTCAGTTTTTCACAGTTATAATTAAATAGATCTAAATTCAACCTTGAAACGTGGAGATGATTGACAGGGAAATGAGATCCATATTCCAGTCCAAGTAGGGAAGAGAAGCTGAAGCTCAGGGGGAGCTGGAAGGTTTAGCTCTCAACAAGACCCTTTTTTATCGGGGTTCCACACCACATCACCTGTGATTCTGCCTCCCAGCCACAAAACAGATCCAAGCAAGATTATTTTTCTTTTGTCTCTTGTCTCTTTTGTCTTCTGTAAAGCAGGAGCTGCCTTTTCCTGTCTGTGAGTCCCACACTGGGGATTTTCAACTCAGCTGTGTTATCAAAGTGCCATTGTTTCATAAAATCACAAAATGCACTTTTAAAATGAAAGATTTTTCGCACCTAAGGTGTGATGGCTGCGTGTGTACACATGGAATGATTTGTGGGAATTTTGGGGGGGGAATGTGATTCTGAGCCACAGTTTGTAGGTGAAGACAGTCAGAAATGTAAGGATAAGAAACCTGGCTCAGATATGATTTATAAGTATTTAAATCAGGCTTAAAATAACCAACAGGAGAAGGAGAAGTGCAGGTAGGAGCTGCACTGTGGAGAGCAGGCAGCAAGGTGAGAAAAAATGAATGAAATCCGTTCTGACTGCACAGCCCTGCTGGGAGTTTGGCGAGCCAGGACACGGGATCAATCCTGGTGGTTTCCATCCTTTTTGTGTCTTTAGCTTTGACTAAACACACAAAAAGAGGAGAGGTTAATATATGGATATGTAACTGTCTGGAGTTTTACTGGGGCTTTTTTTTGCATATCACTAATTTTAGTTCACTGCCCACTGGGCTAAGTGGTGAGGAACGGAGCTGGTATCTGGCAGCTGAGGGGGTTTTGCAGAGGGTAAAATTTGCACTGGTTCAGTGATGGGCAGCAGGGAAGAAAAAGCATCTCTGGGGGATGAGCAGCAGCACGGGGGGTCCCGGGCGAGCTGCCCGCTGCGTGCCCCTTCACAGCTCAGAACCAGCTCATCACAGCCGCGCTTAGCGGAGCCCCGCTGCTGTGGGATAATTCCCGTTTATCCCTCTGTTCCAGCGGATGCCAAGGCGGGTGCTGGACGGGATAATGCTGCCGTTTCTTCGCTGGAGACAAGGGAGCAGAGCCCTGCTGCCCGGGCGGGCGGGCAGAGCCGCGGGAGCGCTGCCAGCAGGGCTCTGCCAGCTGCCAGGCCCCGCTCCCTGCTCGCCTTTCCCTGGGCTGTACCAGGGCGTTCTGAGGAGCCACCAGCGGCTCCTGCCCCCGGAGCACAGAGCCTTGATGCCACCGGGCTGAACAAAGCCCCGAGTGAGGGCACGCAAGGGCCCGGGGCAGCTGTGCCCCAAGAGGGAAGCCATAAAAACCTGGGCCAGGCCCCGCTCCAGGACGTCGAGGTCGCGGGGACACCTGAGGGACAGGATGTGGCCACCCCAAAGGCCAAACAAGTGACCCTCTTCGACAGGATCTTCAAGCTGGAGAAGGGCAAGGAGAGGACACAAGGTGACCCTCAGGAGAAGAGGCAGGGGTTGGACGTTCCCGACGGGAGCATCACGGCTGGCGCAACCAACGGGGTCCCACTGGGCAAGGCAAGTGCTTCCATAAAATAGCCGCTAATTAATTCCATTTTCACTAATGAAACCTTGTGGGGGTGATAAAGGAGTGGGATAACTCCGTGTGGGGGTGGGAATGAATCAGTGTTGACCTTAAAATGATCATGTTTGGGGTGGGTGGACAGAGGCTGGGAGAGGAACCTGTGGCCGAGGGGCGAAGCTCTGTCTCATGCCAAAATCCTGGCACTGAGCTCCTGTTTAATTTAATTCATAATTTCCTGAAAGGTTTGGGCGAGACAGCTCCAGTTGCCAGGAGGAACAGCTGCCAGCTGCAAATGAAAGCAAAAGCACCTGAAATTAAAATGGTTTCTTGTGCTTTGGGACCTTGGAGTTTGACGCTGGATGGCTTTTTAAAAGTTCTTTGGTGTGTTTTGTGCCATTCTTAAAACAGTCCCACTTCCTGAGCAATAGCTGCTTGTTGCACACCCTGTTATCAAAATAAGGAATGTTGTGAAGCAACAATTTTTGTACTCCAGCTTATTTTGATGTTTTAGTCAAGGAAATGTGGTTCATTAGAAATGATTTTGCAGGATGAGAATGTGATATAAGAAACTATGGATCTTAACTGAAGAGCACTCTGGTTAAAGGAGCTGAAAGTTAATATGAGTTTAAATTTCGCACTTCCTGCAAAGTCTGATGTCAGCAAAGGTATTATAACATTAATTTTCAGGTAATTAACTACAGAAAACACCCATCCCCTGGATGGGAATAATGGTGTAACTGAGTTCTGCTGGAGAGGTGGAATACAGGAATTGGTGATCGAGTTCAAACCCTGCCCAATGTCAGGAACAGGAACAAAAACCTACATGTAAATACCATTTTAATAACAACTGCTTGTATTGGCCAATTCAGGCTTACAGATAAGACTGTGATCACTGATGCTTTGGGTAGTGTTGAACTTAACTCATGAGATACTCACTGCTTACACTGCCACCATTGCAGCTTGTCCCAAAAGTCTTTGATTTTTAACCTACTTTGTCTTCTCTATCTTAGACCCTCTCAAATTTGAGGATCGCGTTTCTTGTATAAATTCACACGTTGTAATATTTTTCTGAGGGTTCATTTTGAAGAAAAGTCATTCTCATTTTCCACCCCTGCCCTTCAGGAGTGCTCCCATCACTGGTGTTTCAGACAGCTCTGGATGCACATTAAAGAATCCATAAAGACATTCACCACCTAGGCAGGACAGGGTGGATCACTTGGAATGAATCCTCTGTTCAGGGCACACTGGCACTTGTGTGTGCAGCCTCTCAGAATGAAGCTTTTCAGCACCCCAAATTCCTGCTGATATTTTTGGCTATCACACACAAGTCTCCCCTGTGGATTGCAGGACTTTTCTCTTTTCCCATCAAATGCCAAATTCTCATTTCCTATTTTGCTGTCACTGCACTGCTTTCACTTCACAGAGTGGGGGTTGGTGCTGCTGAAGGAATAGTGAGAAAGTCTAAGGAAAGAACAATTTGGAGCAATTTTAACTAAAATTCGGAGTTAAACACTGCTGGGAGCAAACAGTCCTGTGGGAATCTCGGGTGAGGCAGAGCTGTATGAGCAGGATCAGGGACAGAAGAGAACCTAAATCATTCTCCCAGTTCAAACAGCACCTGGAAGCACAAATCCAGATCAAGCTTTGTTATATCAATAACACCTGGATTTCTTATTAATTCCTACTGATTTGGAGTTCTGCTCCAGTCCCCTTGTAGCCATCCACATCCTGGAGGTCCCTGATGGGAACAACCTGGAAATCCCAGGCACTGCTGAGCTGTGGGTGGTGTTTGGTCTGTCTGGGAATGTCTGCAGGATCCCAGCAGCTTTTGGCACTGGGAACCTGCCTGAGGACAGGTCTGGCTCTCAAAAATGCCCCTACATCTCCCAGGTGTGTGCTTAAAGCTCTGCACTGTGGAAATCTTTGAGGACTCACAAAATCAGGGTTCAAGTCCCTCGGTGTAAATAAATGGCAGAATTGTATCACAAGGGAGAGGAGTTTTAACCTTATGCTTGAATTTCTGGGCTATAATTTTGTCTTTGATTCTTCAGCTATGAAAAGGAATCTGTGGTGGGGGCAGAGAGGAGTTAAGCACCTTTTCTGGGGAAAATACAACAGCTAAACACTCCAATGTGTTGCCAAATTTAACTCAATCCCTAAAACAAAGGCTGTGGCTCTGCCTTGCAGCACAGTTGCCTTCTGTTCCCTCCGAAGTTCCAATTCTCCTGTAGGATGGGAGAATGAGCAAGCCTAATTTAATTACTGTTACTGTAGTAACTACAAACTGGTACCAAATAATCATACGAAAAATCAAGATATTGCTGCCAACAGCTCCTTTCTCTCTCTCTCTCTCTCTCTCTCTCTCTTTTTTTTTTTCTCTTTGTGGATTATGACTTGTAGTATCTGTAAACGCTAAAAGCAAAGCAAAGTTTCCCTGCACTGAGTGCCAAGACAAAACAAACAGCGTTGCTGGTGAGTAAGAGAGAGGCTCCACAGTTGTAGCTTAAGAGCTGCACAAACATTCTGTGTTTGCTGAGCCACTCTTTATTTTTGTGGTCTACAAAACTACATTCAGAGCGCAGCATAATTAAAACAAGGGCAGAATTCATGAATTCATGAAGCATTTACTATGTAAGCCAAAGAAAAGATAAATTATATGCCTGAAATGTTTCACTGAGCCATGATTCATGCAAACAAAAGTGCTGGCAGGAATACATTCTTTTGATATGTTTGGGGGTTTTTTTTTATTCCTGATGACTGAACTGAAACTACAGTATATTTAAGGTGTTTATTACCCCCAAATTTAGCTTCTCAAAGACATGAATTGAACATTTACATAGCATCTATTAACTTCTAATACTGCCCTTTTGTTATTCCTGGGGTTTCTTTCATTATTCGCCCCTGGGGTTTTGAGCAGGGAGCTGCCACAGAGGCTTTTGTGGTGATTTTGTGTCTCTGGAAGCCTGATCCTGTAGGGCTGTGTATTATCTGTGCCTGATTTCTGTGTGGATGGCCCGAGCCTGGGCTCTTCCTGCAGGAATATTCCATGGGAGCACAGGATGGATCCCAGCCCCTATCCCAGCCCAGATTTGAGTGGATCTCTGCAGCCAAGGACAGCCTTGGCTCAGGGAATCACAGCTGGGGATCCTGGAGCAGTGCAGGGTCATTATGGGGCACATCTGAGCTGCGAGGTTGGAGTTCAGGGATTTGGGGATGGCCTCAATTCTCAGAATCTGCAGGGGTTTTCTCTTCAGTGTGGCTTTGTCAGGGACATGCCCTGGATCAGCCAGTGCCAGGGGTGCTGCAAACAGCTGTGTGCAGCAAAGATCCTCCCTCCTGAAACACATCCCAAAGCCAGGGCTTGTCTATAATTTAAAAAAAACCCATCAAATCTGTTTATTTTCCTTGATAGCATCCAGCACTAAAGAATTTGATGGCACCAAGCGCTTGGGCCGTGAGCTGGTTTTGTTTAGCAGCACTTCTGCCCCCTCCTCCTCGTGCCTCAGTTGTCCCTTTCACACGTGGAGCAGAGCCAGCATTTTCCATGGGACCAGAGCTCTGTGGATGCCACCCCTGGATGTGGGGCCACGCGTGTCCTGCATGGGACACATTGTTCCTGGGGCTGGCAGCTGCACAAAGTGGTGTTCGAGCCATCTCAATGGCCTGTTGAACATTCCAGCAGTGCCGTGCTGCTCCCTGGGCCAGCTTGGAAAGCTGGGTGGGTGTGGAATCACACACAAGTCCCTTCTGGCATTTCAATGTATACTTTAACTGCCTGTGTTCTGTTGACACTGCCCACTCCACACCCAGCTGATCCCTCTGGAGTTTTTAAAGCATTTCAAGTCAATTCCTTCCACGGGTGACATGAAGAAATCCATATTATACAATTATTGTGGGATTTTAATCAGCCAGCATGGGGGAAAGGTTTTTTAGAACACTTTTATTCTAATTTTTCCCGCTAAAAAAAGCACTGAACTATAATGGGCTGCTTAGGAAAAAACCCTTTGATGTCACTTAGACCCTCTTTGATGTCACTCTCTCCTGCACAACACTTGTGTTGAGTTTTCCTGTGCAGGCTCAAGGCCAAGGTGGCCAGAGTGGCAGGTAAATTTGGTGTGAGAGGTGCCAAACTCTCCAAAACTGGTTCAAGAAGTGAGTTTTTAGAACCAGACCCTTGTTCAGGTGTCTGAACAGAAAAGAAGTACCTTAATATTATGTACTTGTGAGTGCTTGAGCACTGGAAAACGTTTTGGGGCTCTGGGAACTGTAATTCCATGAAGAGAAGAGGCAGCTCCATCTGTCTAAGGAGAATTACTTCAGTTTGCTGCCTTTTTCCTTCTTTTAACGTGTGTCATGTTTGTGTTAGATAAGAATTATCCCTAGCGTGACAAAATAGAGAATCAGGAGCAATCTTTGCGTGGTGCACTCAGACACAGAGCTGTCAGAGCCCAAAATCTCAGCATTTGCTCCCACTTTTCACAAGTTCAGCCTTGAAAAGAGAAAAGCAGAGTCTGGGAGTTGCCCGGTGTCTGTCATAGCTGAGAACAGCATTCCCCTGAGCAGCAGCAAGTGCAGAATCTCTGAGGAAAGAGGGGAAGGAGAGGCACAAATGCTGGATTGTTCTGGACCCGTGGGCTGGCCAGGAATGGTTGGAATTGCTGTTGTGACTCCGAGCGAGTCACAAAAGTCACTTTTGCATTCCACTGGAAATCAGGCAAGCTGGCACTGAGCAATCTCTGCCCCTTTCTTTTTTTTAGGAGATAGATGAGTGCACCCACAAGGACCTTGGGCAGGACTCTGCAGGTGAACAGGGCCCGGCTGCTGCAGCACCTGGGAGGGCACAGGTAGAGCAGGAAAATCCCCAGGCAGCTGCAGGACAGGGCTCAGTCATGAGCTTCCTCAAAACACTGGTAAGTTCTGCCTTTCTTTTCCAGCTCTTTGTTTAATTGCTTCCAAAAATCCCATGTGGGATTGAATAAATCGTATAAATAATGTCAAAATTTATGAAATAAATGTCAAATGTTCTCTGTCCTGGGCACTGGAGGGATGAGGTGAGAGGTTGTGGAACAGTGAAATGATCGAGTGGCACCTGCTCTGCAAAATTCCACTTCTGCACAGATACTCACAGATCTTTAACTGTCTCAAAGATTTTCTGCTTCATATTCATTTTGTACCACCTCTAAAAGTTCATTTTTATTAATTGATCGTAAGCTTGAATGGTAAATATTTGATCCAGGCGTTTTTCATTTTAGACATTAAGTTGTTCTCAAGAAATATTTACATTATGAATTTTCCCACTTGAGGGAAGCAATATTTGTATTTTTCCTTTGTGCAAATAAAACCCGCTGGTTGCAAACTTAGCTTTTGAAAGGCTGGGTTCAGTGACTGTTTTTTCTCAAATTCTTTTAAGGTCTCCCCAAGCAAAGCTGAAGCCAAAAGTGATTCTGAAGACAAGGTAGGCAACTCCTTGTTCACTGATTATTGGATGTTTTTCACACAGGGATTTCCTCTTCTTTTTGTTGTTTTTTCCCCAACTGATGTCATCATTTGAAGTAATTTAAAATATTTTTCCCCCGGATAAATTGGAAAGGAAGAAGAGAATAAACAGTGCAATTTTTTACATCATCTGTTCCAATCAAAATCTGTAGTGTTTCCTGCAAGCTTGGTGATGATTGGTGGCACTTTTGGTCATTGCTCTGACTTGTCCTGCCCTAAAACTTCAGATCCCTGCAGGGAAAACTCAGTCCACAAAAAAATCTGTTTGCTCATAGAACAGCTTTCCTCATGCCATAAAAAAACTTCATTATGAAACCAAGAATAAAACCCTAAAAATGGAAGTGTTTTTTCCATGCAGATATTAACCCAAATCACAACATTTCGGGGTTTTCTCCTATTTTTCTTTTACTCTTTTGTCCTATTCAATGGCCAGTCTTTGCAGCAAGCTTGGTGAGGACAATGGAGGATTTTAGCTGAGTAATTCTGAATACTCTGAAAATCATCAAATAGAATGAAGGTTTTTCCAAGCTATGCAGAAAATGCAGTTATTAAAGTGCCCTGGCTCAGGGAGACCTGCAGCTTTTCCCAGAGCTGGTGAAAAATCTGGTTTGGATGGAAACAATCCAGTTTGGATGGAAACAATCCAGTTTGGATGGAAACAATCCAGTTTTATGGAAACAATCCCGTTTCCATCTCTGACTCTGTCACCTGCCCTGTGCCAGGTGACTGCTGCTGTGCTGTAATTTGGACACAAATATTCTGGCTGGGTTTGGTTTGCTGTCACACCTGGCAGGGTAAATAAAACCCAGGTGACTCACAGGATGTGCAAACCCCTTCCAGGAGATTGAGTGGGAGTTCTCTTTTCCTGGGAATTCCTTTATCTTCACAATCTTCCTGATATGGCACTTATACTTTATTAAAGGAGAAATACATTTAAGAGGTTAATTGATCAGCTTCCAGGTAGAAAAGCTGCAGATTTTTCGCTGATAGGAAATAATGGTTTGGTTTTTTTTCCCCCCAAAACCAACTTGTGTGTTAAAGGTAAAGCTTTGCTAAGTGAAGTTTTTCCAAGTGCTGTGGGGCTGTTGGGTGGCTGCTGTGCCTTCAAATCACAGAATCATGGAATATCCTGAGTTGGAAGGGATCCAAAGGATCATCCAACCCCTGGCCCTGCACTGACCCCCCAACAATCCCACCCTGGGCATCTCTGGCAGCGGTGCCCAAACGCTCCTGGAGCTCTGGGAGCTTTGGAGCAGTGAACAATCCCTGGGGAGCCTGGGCAGTGCCCAGCACCCTCTGAGGGGGAAGAACCTTCTCTTTTTGTAGGATCAGGCTCTTATCAGCACTGGCTCTGGCTCTAATCAGCTGCTGGGCCTCGTGTGCTGCCAGCAGCTGGGCACACCCGTGGTGACTGCCCCTTGTCTGTGCCCACAGCGGGTGATGAGCCGGGCACACCTCCTCGGGCAGCTCCTGCAAACCAAGAGGGTGTTTGACAAGATCTGCCCCAAATCCCCGACCTGACCCCCCGATGGCAGACCCTGAGCTGGTCCCGTGCCACCCTGTGTTTGGAAATGATGGGGATTTTGCAGGGAAAGGGGAAATTTTGCTGTGCCAAGCAGTGAGGAATAATCCTACATCCTCCTTTGTGCCACGTAACCAAAGGCATGTTACTGCTTTAAATCCTGAGACCATGAATGGTTAATTAATTAATTAATTTCATGGACATTAATGAAAACTTGAACTATTTTAGGTAGTGCATAGCATGAATATTCACAGTGCCCTTTTCCTAAATAATGCATTATATAAAACATTTTAAAGTCAGTATTATGCTGCAATAAAAAGACTGAAGGCTCCTCCAAAGATTTATATATTTGCCTCTTTTAAAATTGTGAATCTCGAATTTCTTCTTCATGAATTGAAAATACAGAAGTTTGTGGGATTTAGGTTTCAGTTTAGTGGAGATTTTAGGGGGAAAATTTGGTTTCATTTGGAACCAGGTGGATTGCCTTGGCTTTTATTTTGCTGCTCATCTGAAAGAAACTCTGAGGAGAGCTGAGTAATCACTTGGGAAAAAAACCCCATGATTTGTCCAGGACTAAGAGGAAATATTTGCCTTTAATCCCACGTGTGTGAGCGATGGAATAATGCCTTTGATAAAGCAAATATCTGCAATAAACCCTCACCTCCCCCTGCTGTTGTGCCCAAGGGCTCCAAGGCAGAGAAGGGCCATGGGGGGCAGCCAGCCCCGAAGGCAGAGGCAGAATCCCCCTCCAAAGGAGCCAAGAAAAAGAAGGCAGAGAGCCCCAAGCTGGGGCACAGCACCTTTAGCAAACTCTTTAGGCACAAGGTCGGTATGAAACTCCAGGAGGAGCAGAACCCTGAGAAACCACAGAGGGCTCCTGGCAGAGAGAGAGAGGAGTTATTCCCCAACATCTGGCCAGATGTGCAGAGCTCTGGAAATCCCCGTGGGAGCATTTTGGTGCCGAGGGGATGGAAACCATCCTGACCTGCAGAGTTCCTCTCGTTGGGCCCTCTGTGAGCTCGGGGTTCTGGAGCAATTCCTGTGATGATTCCTGTCCCGTTACTAACACGGACTAAACCCTGCAGCCACTAAAACCAAATGAAATCCGAGGTGCTGACAAACGATGAATTGTGTAGAGGCGAACAGAGCCTGCAACTGTCAGAGAGGTTTTAGCTCAGCCCAGCTGCACTTCAGGGTTTATGTCATTAATGTGCACCATCCCTTGGTTAAAATTGGCATTTTGGGGCATCTGATGCAGCGCAGAGGAGGTTGGAAGATGGAATTTCCTGCAGAAATAAGGATTTCTTGCTGAGAGCGAGAAAAGTAATTGATTGTAGTCTTAGTTTAGTTTGGAGGGGAAAAAAAAAATCTGGTTTTGATGGGTGCTTTAAAGTGCTTAAAATGCACAGTCAAGCAAATGGCTGTTTCAGAGGACCTGAGCTTGTATATTACAAACCAAAAATCACTGAAAACTTTTGGTCTCAAACTCTGTATTTGGGGATTTCTGCACTCTCTGAAGATAATTCATGACAGGGAAGCAGAGAACTGCAGCTTTTTAGCCCAGAGAATGCAGAAGCAGAGACCCTTTCAATGGGGGAGGAACATTATTAATATTTAATGCTCCCTCCAGACACCCACGTGGAATTTCTGGTGAGTAGGGGGCTTTATAATCAAGGGCACAGGTCATTCTTTAATACGTTTTAAAACCAAAAATGTTCTTTCCACTGTCTCATTTTTGACAAAAAAAATGTAATCTGCATATTACTGAAGGAATATTAATATTCTAAATGAATTAAAGTGTGCAGTTCTTGCCAAAAGCTTAAATTTGAGATCTGAGCTTCATTTTTAAATAAAATTAAAATATTAATTACTTGTTCATAATGAGTTAAGGCTTCCTGGTAAAAGCCAAACCTGGTTGGCATTTTTTAACATTCAATTCCAACAATTAATCTTGTAATAAGTTGTAGTGAGAAAATTCCCTGGAATATTTAACGGAAATTGAAAGAGTTTTTTGTCTGGAATGACAGCAGTTATCTTGTAGGAATGCAGTAGCAGTAAGTTTTTACCCCAGTAAAATCTTTCTTATAAAATATCACTTTTAGAATAGCTTTTTCTTGTTTCTGTGTTTATTTTCACAGTTTTCTTTCCACGTACAAAATACAGAAGCAGGAACTGAGATATCATTTGTGACCTATTAGGAATCAAGGAGATGGATTAAATTGGTGCCACAATTTGCTTGTGAGGCTGATTAAAAGTGGGAATTCAAATCAGAGCAGGGACGTGACAGGTCCTGGAGTTACCACTTCCAGTAAAAAAAACCATTAAAAATATAGGTCATATCTTTAAATTTTAAATGCTTTCCATGATATGTGAATTGGATGAAGAGATAACCAATTCCTTTATTTGAAATTAACATTTTAATATCTATATTCATATTTAAACACTTCACTATCTCCTCTGAAAGTGCGTTCTCTGTAAGTCATCCAAAATACACTTCTCTACCCTAAATCCAGCTTAGATTGGCTGGGAGTTAACACAAACATTGTTTTTCAGGCTCCTGTGGTACAAAATACTAACTTTAAAGAAGCTTGTGATGCTCCTCCCATCCATGTGTATTTGCCTTGCATTACATCCTAATTCTGCAGTGTAACTGTGTGGATTTATGGAATTTCTCCTTGGAAGAGAAGGGTCAATCCCTCACTTCCAGCACTAACCCTGAAACCAGCCCGTGACATCCTCACCCTGGTTCTCACCTCCCATTCCGGTTGTTGTTTGTCAGAGATGACCACAAAAGAGTTCCTGGCTCCTGCAGAAGAATTCCTCTGAAAAATCCCTCCCCTGTTCTGCCAGGAGCCGTGGCAGAGACCCGCCTCAGGCTGTGGCTGGGTGATTTTGTTGGTACAGCTCAGGTAATTCTTCAGAGCGAGCTCTGCTGGGGCTGAGAGATGCTGGAGAATATCCCTGGCCAAGGAGGAGTTTAGCTGGCTCCTCCTGGCTTTGTGTATTTTCCTGGAATCAGGAGCCCCGTCACAGAGAATGATGTTTTTACAAAAGGAAATCCCACCTCGTGCCCAGAAATATGAGAGGATGGGTTAAACCAACCCCTGGCACCTGCAGGGCTGCTCTTTGAGTCACAACGCCAGGGGCTGTTCCGTGCCCTGGGTTTCCAGGTTTTCATGTGCTGCCTGTGTTTTGGATCCCAGAAATCACAGCCTCCTGCTGGAAGGTGATGGGAGCACATCCCTGATGGGATTTCCCACGGAAAACACCTGGCTCTGGTGTCTGTGAGCACTGGAAGCTGCACACACAGAAAAATGCATTAATACCTTAAAATTCTCTGTAATTATTTACCTGAGCTGAACGGGAGTATGTGGAATATGGGAATGCATATATAAAAATACCTATTTTTAAAGAACAAGTAGAGGACTGCAAGCACAAAGAATTCAGCACCAGGCTGGTGCAGGTACAGGATGGGACCTGGCATTCCCTCCAGTGGCCTCCACTCTTGCAGGGATCAGTTTCCATGGCTGCAGGAGCCAGGACTTGCACACCCATTCACTAAAAACACAATAATTGGTGACACAGACAATTCCTGGCCTGTGGAACTGTGAGTGCTGCCGTTGCCTCAGACAGACTCATCTTTGTGTTTTGTTTCCCTCCAGGCTGCGAAAGAAACCCCACAGACAACCAACACCAAAGTGAGTAGGAGGGTTTGAATTATCTGTAAGGCAGGAAAAGGGCAATTCCTGCTGGCGTGTTCAGCCTCTGAGTGTTTGAATTTCTTTATCTGTTTTCTGGGAGTGATGCCTTTTCTTGGTCTTAAACTCAAGAGCCAAACACGGTTAGAAGGGAAAAAGGGATTTTCCCTTGGTATTTATTTGAAGGATCCTTGGTGCACTCTGTCCAGGTGGAGCACGCTGGAATGGACATCCAAATGCACATCCAAATGCACACCCAAATGCACATCCAAATGCACATCCAAATGCACACCCAAATGCACCCCTGTGAGCACCCCCCGAAATGCACACCCACAATGGTTTGGGTATAAAATTCTAGGCTTTACCAATGAGCATCTCTATCAAAGATTCCCCAATGAGAGGCTGAGTGAATCCCCCTCTCTGAGGAACTTTCCCCCCCTGGACAGACCAATCTTAGTTTACAAAATGTGTTCCAGAGAAGACCTTGGTGTCTGAGGCTTCTGAGATGTTTGGTCTCCTGGTTTAATGGAATACTGGGCCTATGCTGGTTATCAAACCTGAAGGATTAGAAGTATGTGGGCTAAAAGGCCCTTAAGAATACATAAAAGTTATCCAAAAGGGTATATAGAGGGGGGGGTATATATAAAAAGCAAAAAACATCAGGAGGGGTGGCCTTGCTGTGCCTTTTGCTCCCCTGCTCAAGGCGTCCCCACAGCTGGAAGGGCAGCGATGCAGCTGAGCAGGGAGAGGTGATGCTCACCTGCACCAGGTGATGCCTGAACGTGCTGGAATTGCTCTCCACAATATCCACGTCCTTGTTTTTCCCAGAGCCCTGAGCAGCCTCCTGTTACCTGTGTAAAACCAGACAGAAATGTCCCTCCCTCCCAAGAGCCGCCGGCGAAGCAGAACCCGAAAGCGCCGGAGGCCGCGGCCCCTCCGCAGGGAGTGACCAGTGAAGCCCCCAGGGAGGGGACCAAGGACAAGGGCTCGGCCACTCCTCTGCCCCTGAGCAAGCTCTTCTGGAAAAAGGTACTGGATGTGGGAGCTGGGCAGCTCCCTGCAGGGATTGGAGTTGATTCCAAGCACAGATGCAGCAAAGCAGCCAAATCCACCAAGGGCAGAGCAGCTCCCACGTGCTAAACACGAGGGGCATGAATTTTATCTGTGGGGTTGTTTTTGTTTTCATGGAATCAGGAATGTTGTTCTCTCTCAATTCAATGTTTCTGTTAAATATCCCCCAGAGATCGCAGTGTTCTTTACCAATATTTTTCATTAATAGAGACAAAGCTCTAAAATCCCGTTTCGTTTCTTTGCTTTAAATGTCTGAAGAGCTGGGGTCAGGTGGGTCTATTGCTACTCAACAGAAAAAGTTCTGTGACAGAGCAGATCAGGCTTTAAGTTTGGGGTCTCAGTTGCTTGGGAAGACACATTATTCCTCAGGATAAATAGTGATTTTAACTTAATTTAGAACTAACTCTCAAAACACAGTTCCTGTTCCCACGATCCTTATGGTTTATAAACTGAAGTTTATTCATTCTTAATCTCATTTCATAGAAGGGCTGTATCAAACTTTACTGAGTCATTGCATGTTGAAGAACTGCTTTTCTGGGCTTCTGCTCAAGCTCAAATCCCAGACATTGCTGCTTCCAAACACCCAGATGCTCCTGCGTGGCTGCTGGTCCTTCTTTAGCTGTGTTTTCCCACTGGAGATAGAGTTGGGATATTTTATTTATGTTTAAAAAATGAAGGTGTTTAGATCTTTACAAAGAAAAGGTGCTTAAAAATAATCAAAGCTTCAAACATTTGCCACTTGGGACTGAATTTCCTGGGGAACTGAGTGAATCAGGTGCTTGGAATGAGAGGAAAGTTGGGAAGAAGAGGGAGAGGGAGGTTTTTTCTGTAGTTGTTATTGCTACAGAAACCTCCTCCTCTGGTAGTCTGGCTTATTGGAAAACAGAGCAGGGAAGCAGGATGTGTGCTGAACATCAGGATGAAATAAGGGAGAGAAGAGGCCTTCTGGCAGCTCTTGTGTGTAATTCCAGTGTAAAACAGAGCACTAAATCTGGTCTGAATTCAGTAATTTCATAAGGGAGTAATGAGGTCTTTAAAAAAAAAGAAAAAACACGCAAGAAGGGAAAATTTTCTTGCAGAAAAATAGTGAGAATCGCTCCTGTGGGGGAGAAATCAGCGGTGATGGTTGCTCTAAAATATTAATCTGATAAGCTCTTGGTAAGATTTCAAAATCTGATTTGGAAATTTTAGCCAAAATTAAAGTAATTATAGATATTTTTACTACTGTGTAATGTAGGCTCTGCCCACACCAGCTCCTCAGATCTCATATTAGAGCTAAAACAGGGCTTGGCACCTGCCCTGAGCACCTCTAACCCTGTAAAAATCTTTAGTTCTAGGATCTCAAACACCTCCAGGTATAAACCTTGTACCAAAATTGCCTCTCACTCCTGTTAATTGATAATGCTGGGTTTAATTTCTCCTGCTTCACCTTCAGTTCTTTGTCAGGGGATAGAAAGTTTTGTAGGGAATTCTCTACCACTCCAAGCAGATTTTGTTGCTGCCAAAAATATTAAGGGCTGATTGAAGCAGTGTAAAACTTTGTGCAAAGCATTTTCACAAATGCACTGAATTACAATAGTTGTGAAATCTGAACTTTGTCAAACGAGCTCCTTTCTGCTCAGTTAGAACTTCTTGGGTCTGGGATCATGCTGAGACCAAGTGTTTTTGCAACTTTTCTGGAGGGAATTTCTGCAGTAGAGAGCTGAATTTGGTCCTAAGAATTAAAAAAAAAACCCCTCTCTTCCTGTTTGAGCATTGAATCCTTTACCTGTGAAAGGCTGATGTTGCTTCAGTGAGTTTTCTTGGCAGAGAATAATATTTTATTTCTTTTTGGTGAACGACCCTGGTGGCCCAGCCAGCTTGAAACTAAATAAAATGAGGAGAGAAGTACAGAAAACAAAAAGACAACAGGTTGCACTCAACCTCAGCTTGGTTTGAAGATTCTGTGGAGTTTTTCTGCAGTGAATTTCTCTTTTTCTGGCACATTTAATGCACTGTCCTTTGCTAGGACAGAGAATCCAAGCTCAAATAGGTGGAGAACTCAGAGTCAGGAGCAGCTTTGCTTTTGAACTAACAAACAGCAACCACAACACTCAATAGATCCAGGATTCAGCTCCAGCTTCTCTTTCCAAGCAGTCTCTTAAATATCCATCTTCTGATGAGCTTTCACTTCAAAGTGCAGCTAATGAAGTGCCTGTCAACACGTGGCAGTTAATGCTGCTGCTCTGACTGCAGATGAATAAATATGGAAAGGCAAAATGAAAAATTCCTTATTCAGCTTCTCAGCTGGGAGCCACTTTGTATTTGCCCCATTTCCTGATCAGTCTTCACAAGAATTTTCAGAACTGTTACTCAAATATTTGCCGTGCCAGCATTTTTCTTTTTTTTTTCCTTTTCTTTTTTTTTTCAGAAGGAATACTAATAGGGAATTACAGTGGGCAATTTCCAATATTTGTGTTGGAAAGCTGCTTTCAAGGGCTCATAGATATCTGATCAGGGCAGAGAAACATGATGCTCCACATTTATGGGATCAAAGCAGGCCAGGCCGGGGTGGAAGGTGATCAAGGCAGCATTATTTAGACTGCTCTGGGAACTATCTTTAAAAGCAGATGTGTTTTCTTAAAAAACTGGAATTTTAAGCAATTCTGGCCATGTAACTGCAGGAAAATCGTGCTGTTTTTACTGATAGTGCAAACAGCAAATTGGTTAATTACTGGGTGAAGCAGAATGTGGAGTCACAGAGGGGTTTGGATTGGAGGGACCTTAAAGCCCACCCAGTGCCACCCCTGCCATGGCAGGGACACCTCCCACTGTCCCTGGGTGCTCCAACCGGGCCTTGGGCACTGCCAGGGATCCAGGGACAGCCACAGCTTCTCTGGGCCCCCTGTGCCAGGGCCTCCCCACCCTCCCAAGGAGGAATTTCCTTTATATATATAACCTAAATTTCCCTTCTTTCAGTTTGAAGCCATTTCCCTTGTCTCGGAGAAGAATTTCCTGAAGAAATGTGCAAAAAAAAATCCCTGATGCCTTTAACAACTCAACCTCTGAATAGCTGACTAACCCTTATTTAACTGGGCACTGCTTTTTGGAGGTTGGCATTTGTTCCCAGGGTGTGTTTGTTGATTGTGCCACCAATTCCAGTGCAGAGCCAGAGCTGCAGAGACAAAACTCCTTTGGGATGCAGCAGAGTTGATCCCAACCTGCCCCCTCGGGGTGATGAGCTCCAGGAGCTGAGCTCTGCTTTACTGAGCCACTCTTTCCACTCCTGCACTGAACCCTTTCCTTCCAGCAAATAGATGGGGAATTGATGATATGGATGTGTGAACAGGCAGAGATCCAGAGTAAAATTATTATAGATTGATTATCTCGAATCTGTTCATAAATATAAATGAAATCTACAATTCCACAGGGAAGTGGGGATGTGCTGCAGCCATCTCAGGCAGCAGGGGATAAGGAATATTTATTCCCTCATCATTCTTCTCCTTGTTGCCCCACCCCCAAAATGTTGTTTCTTTCACAAAAGGGGAGTTGGGAACAAAGCAAAATCTCCCCTGCTGCTGTAGGAGTCCATGGTGAGCCCCCTTCCTGAATGTGGGGTTCCCTGCAACTTAAAAATATGACAGAGCTAAAAGGTAGAATATTGAGTAAATATATTGGATGGCTTCCATATGAAGGATTACATAAACTGGGATTTTATTTGCTCAGAAAGGGAGATGACAACAGAAAAACTGCTGCACATTAAAAGAAAACAGGAAATATCATTGTTTGAAATAAAAAGTGGCAGAGTCCAAATAAAAGAATGTGGTGACAAACAAGAATAAATCAGTGACAGGACAAGGGGGAATGGCTTCACACAGAGAGGAAGTTTAGGTGGGATATTGGGAAGGAATTGTTCTCTGTGAGGGAGGTGAGGCCCTGGCACAGGGTGCCCAGAGCAGCTGTGGCTGCCCCTGGATCCCTGGCAGTGCCCAAGGCCAGGTTTCAGCAATTAATAGTGTCCATGATGTGTTTAAAATAATCTTCATTCTGGTTTTGTGTGCAAATTCCTGGGTAGGATCTTTCTCATATTTACTGGTTTTACTTCAGTGTCATCTCCTCAGGACACGAATTCCTGTGTGTAATTTCATTTAAATTATTTTAAAATTGTAATCAAGGTTAGATTCTTGTGCTTGGGAACCAGCAACTCAAGAAAGGTTATTCTTTTAATTTATACAAACTGGTGGGATTTTAACACTTATTTACTTTATTTTAAATTAGCATTAATTAAACTCCTGAAGCAAAATGAAGAGACCAGTGAAGCTGAGGATGCTTTTATGCCCCGTTTGATTGTAAAATTAAAAAAAACCCAACCAGCTCCTCAAGGATTGAGTCTGAATGTTTTTCCCACTCTTTCCCAACCCCAGAACTCCTCGGAAGAAGCAGAGGCCGTGAGCAATGAGAAGGCAGAGGTGGCTCTCGAGGCGGTGGCTCCCGACAGGGACGAGAGCAAGAGCACAGAAACCACCGAGGTGAAACCGCGAGGGGCGGAGAGCAAAA
Organism: Falcunculus frontatus; assembly: GCA_013398115.1. Lineage (NCBI taxonomy): Eukaryota > Metazoa > Chordata > Aves > Passeriformes > Falcunculus > Falcunculus frontatus. The sequence continues at coordinate 204,256 of VZRV01010924.1, read as the reverse complement.
CCCCCAAGGCAAACCTGAGGAAGTTTTTTAAGCTGGTAAGAGCAGCTTTTCCCTTCGGGAGCTCAGAGGGAAGCGATCGCTGCCGGGCTGGGGGGCGAGGCTTGGAGAAACACTTTGCTTTTGTCTGGGAGGACACAGGGACTCTCAGGGATGAGCGATGCTCACGGCTGTGCAGGGACGCTCAGGGATGCGCAGGGACCTTCAGGGATGTGCAGGGACGCTCAGGGATGTGCAGGGACGCTCAGGGATGTGCAGGGACGCTCAGGGATGTGCAGGGACGCTCAGGGATGTGCAGGGACGCTCAGGGATGTGCAGGGACGCTCAGGGATGTGCAGGGACGCTCAGGGATGTGCAGGGACGCTCAGGGATGTGCAGGGACGCTCAGGGATGTGCAGGGACGCTCAGGGATGCGCAGGGACCCCCAGGGATGTGCAGGGACCTTCAGAGATGTGCAAGGACCTTCATGGATATCCAGGGATCTTCAGGGATGTGTAGGGACCCTCAGGGACGCTCAGGGACCTTCAGGGATGTGCAGGGACGCTCAGGGATGTGCAGGGACCCCCAGGGATCTGCAGGGACCTTTAGGGATGTGCAGGAACCCTCAGGGATGTGCAGGGACGCTCAGGGATGTGCAGGGACCTTCAGGGATGTGCAGGGACCTTCATGGATATCCAGGGACCTTCAGGGATATCCAGGGACCTTCAGGGATGTGTGGGGACCCTCAGGGATGTGCAGGGACACTCAGGGATGTGCAGGGACGCTCAGGGATGCTCAGAGATGTGCAGGAACCCTCAGGGATCTGCAGGGACCCTCAGGGATGTGCAGGAACCCTCAGGGATCTGCAGGGACCCTCAGGGATGTGCAGGAACCCTCAGGGATGTGCAGGGACCCTCAGGGATGTGCAGGGACCCTCAGGGATGTGCAGGGACCCTCAGGGATGTGCGGGGACCCTCAGGGATGCTCAGGGACGCTCAGGGATGTGCAGGGACCTTCAGGGATGCGCAGGGACCCTCAGGGATGTGCAGGGATGTGCAGGGATGTGCAGGGACCTTCAGGGATGCTCAGGGACCTTCAGGGATGTGCAGGGACGCTCAGGAACGTGCGGGGACGCTCAGGGATGAGCGATGCTCAGGGATTCGCGATGCTCGGGGATGCGCGATGCTCAGGGATGCGCGGCTGCGACTTCTCCCCTCATCCCCCCGCGCATTCCCCGTCCTGCATCTCCCTCTCGCGGCTCCTCCCGGAACGTCCCGAGGGCTCCGGTGGCCCTTTCCCTGCCGAGGTGGCCCAGGGAGCTCCAGAGGGTGGCGACACCGAGGATGCTGCGCTGCTCAAACCGCATCCCGCGGTGGATGCTCCTGGAGGAATCCATCTCCGCACCCGCCTCCAAATCCATGTCCCGCTGGCCACGGCACTGTCAGACCTCCCTGTGCTGTGTCCTGTCCTGCACTGCCTCCAGGGAGTTGTACTTTCAGTAGCACAGCTGGTTTTGGCAGTTTATGTAGGTTAGGTAAAGGGGCACGTGGAAGGAAAGGAGGCAGTCGCTGCTGCAAAGGTCCATCAGATGGGAAAAAGGAGAGGCATAAAGTAGAATCTGGTCCTGCTTCCCAGAGGAAGATTATTCCCAAATCATCCAGTCCCTGTTCTGTCCTGCTTCCCCACATAATCAAACTCTTAGGCAATAAATAGCAGTTAGAATAGAAAATAACAAATTAATTTTGTTGCAAGTATTCATGAAAATGCAGCAAGCTATTGGCTGTCCCCACCCTCCTCCATTTCAAAACATCCCAATCCATCCTGACTGCTGCAGAAAACTTTTTGGGAAGCCTTGGCCAGCAGCAATCCCAAGTGACCAGAGGCAAGGATAAGAGGTCAGCAGTGCTCTGGAGAGAAATCCTTGGGAGTGTTTCATCCTCGTCTCACTGGCAGCAAGAGGGAGCTTTGTCTAGACCTCAAGGTCTTTTCTCTGTTATTTTTGGTTAAAAATAATAATAATGAAAAGAAGAGGTGGATTAGAGAGTTTGGCTAAAGCAAGGCTATTTTTATCTGGCTTTGGGGTGTTTGTAGGGGAAAAGGTAACACCGATTGCTGTTAGAGCAGAAACTCTTTTTGCTGAAGGCATTTGAGGACTTGCTGAAACAGAAATGCAAAGCAGATCTTATCACGACACATCTTCACGCACTCTGGACCGGGTTTCTCCCCAGCACAGACCACACTGTGCTTCCTCCCCTCCATCTCTGCAGCCTCCTTCACAGATAAAGCACCACGAGCACAAACCCCCACGGGCTGAGCAGCGGCACCTCCCAGAGACAAGAGTTTTCCCACAAAAGCCATGAATTGGCATGGAGTGGTTTAATTTTCTCTCCTGCTGCCGCCCTGCATTGATTTGCTGTGGTTTGATGGGTGAACCAGGGTAGGAGCTGCAGGAGCAGTGTTTGTGGGACCAGGAGGATGCTGCTGTGCTTCGAGTTACAAATGTACGAGCTGCAGCAAACCACGATTCCGCCCGAGCTATCTTTAGAACAAAAGTCACATCCTTTCATTGTTTTCATTGAACTTCTGCAATGAAAAATGACAGTTAAATTTGGGCACTCTGAAATCCTGGAGTTCATTTTACGCTTTGCTGCTGAGCTCTGTGGCTTCTGTGGCACCCAGGAAAATGCACTGAACCCCCCAACACATTTTTAATTACAAATGCTCATTCCTGTTGTTCCTTTTGAATCACTAATTGTAACTTGAGCTTAACCTATTTCTCCCAAAGCTTGTACTATTTACTCAGTTTGGTCAAACAGGGGGTTCTCATTTTTAAATCTAGGTGGAAACAGGGGATTTTACCTTAAAAAGGTATTTCAGAGTCAAGGTTTGCTCTGAGTGACCTTCCAGTGCAGCAGCCTGAGGCTCTGCTCGGATTGTCCAGGCTGGGAAGAGTGGGAACCAAGGAGGATCATTATTTAGAGGTTTAAGAACTGCAGGAATAAACTGGAAAGCAAAAATCAGGATTAAATAGATGCTGATGACAAAATATAGAAACATCCCTCTAAAGCTGAGTGGGCTTTAATTATTCACATCACATGCACTTAGTAGGGTGGATAAATAGAGAGGAAGTCCCACTAGGTCTTGTAGGACAGATTTGACTCTGAAAAGCAAGGAAAAGCTTTTTCCTAGAAAATTCCAGCAGCAGGGCTGACAGCAGGGTCTTGTTTAGGAGCTGAAATGATCCCTGCTCAGGCCTTAATGGAAAACCTGACTGGCAAGAGACAATCCCACAGGAAAAAACCAGCAAAATCCACCCTGGAGACAGGGATATTTCCAGAGTGGAGTTGCTGCAGTGCCTGGTTTTGTTTCGGTGTTGTAAAGAGTGGCTTAAACCCAAACCTTGATTCCTGTGAGTTTTCATCCTGACTGAATGCCTCAAACAGGACCCTTTGTTATTTTAGTCAGTCAAGGGGGATGGAGGCACACCCAGTTCACAAGAGGGAGATGGCCCCAGCCCCAGACCCCACGTAAGTGGATTTTTTCTATTTGGCCTGGATTTCTTCATCCTCTGGTGATGGGTTCTTGTCACCTCCCCCCACACAGCTCTGCCTCTTGAAATCACTGAGAGAAAAGTGCTGCCCTCACCGAGCTTCACGTATTTACACATCACTTATCTGTTTCTTTTATCTATTCGTAATATTAAACAAGATTTTAAAGAGTCAACATCATGTTCCTTTCCTTAAAATAATTAGTGGGTTTATGTTCAGTCTTCTTCCTCTCTCTTGCTGCTATTTGTCTTTCTGCAAGTGCCTTGGCTCAGGCAGTGGAACTAAATACACACAGAATTATTTTTACTTTGTTGATTTACTCGTCTTCTGAGGAAAGAATCATTTAGATGGAAACTCTACAAAAGAGAAATGAAAGTGAGAATGAAAACAGTTCACTGCAATGTAACAAAAGCCATGAAAATATTTGTTTCTTGTTCTGTTTTTGTTTCTTTCGTTCTATGTTCATGAAAGCTAAACCCAAACTTTGGGTGTGGTATTTGCATTATACTCTTCATGGCTTTAAAAATGCTTCAGAAAAATCATATTTTCATTAGAAATACAAATGCTGTTAATTTGAGAGGCAAACCCTCATCTGCTGCAAGTCATGATACCCAGAAGAATTTATGTCTCAGTAATGAGAGATAAAACAAGGTTCTGTGTATAGAGGGTTTCCTTTAAGAGAAAAACTGAAGTTGCATTCAAAACTGATGTTTCAGAATTTCCTTTTTTTAATAACGGTGAAATTATTTCTCTCTCTTCCTATTTTCACAATGTCTGATGACACTAAGGGTAATTTTTATGAATTATGTCTCTAAAAGCATCCTAAATATAGAAGGTCTTGTGACATTTAGTCCTTATTTAATACAAGAGTTTTGGGAAGGGATCTGGGTAAGACACCAAAAGTTACAGTCCTGGATCTATTTTATTATTTTAATGAGCAGCCAGTTTCCTTCCATTTTTGCAAATCAGTTTATTGCTCTTCCTCCTTCTCTCCCTCACCCTGGTGTGAATTAGAACAGTTTTATTGCACAGAGGTGCCCAAGGAAAACTGGATCTGCTGCTGACTTCTTCCTTTTTTGGGGATTTCTTTGAACGGATTTCCTTAAATTATGCCGTAGTGTCTCTGGAATGCTGTGATTCTTCTCCCCTTCCCATCCCTGCCACTCTGTCCCCTCCAGAAATTTCAGCACCGCTCCAAAATCTGCTGAAATTCTGGGCTTAAAAATCAGCCTTGGATCGAGGTCTCCTGTAAGATAACGGGGAAAATAGTGTCCATATTTTCTGGTTTTATTTCAGTGTCCCTGCTAATGCTGAGGGAGGCAGAGCAATCTGCCAGGAGCAGCTCTCCTTTGGAATAAGGAGCATTAACATCTTCCATTATTCATAGGCCTCACTCTGCATTTCCTGAGCTGCTCCCATCGATATCAAATATGCCAATTTCCTGCCTTTCAAGGTTAATATGAAACACCTCAAAGAGATTATCTGATAGGGTTTGTTTGGTTTGGTTTGTTTGGGTTTTTTTTGCCTGGAAAATGTATTATGAATATTTTTAACAAGTGTTTTTTCTGCCTGACATCAAAAGCCCAACCCGCTCTCAGCAATGGGGGCTCGGTGCTGTCCCAGGCACGTGGAGGGGGAGCAAGGCTCCAATTTGGCACCCACAGAGCAAAGGCACAGATTTCACAGAGTGTCTCTGAGGGTTCCAGGCTCCTCTGGCCCCTCTGAGCTCGGCTGTCTCTGGGCTCCATCCCAGAGCTGCCTTTGGGGCTCTGTGGTTGATGCTGGAGCGAAGGGGAACGTTTGAAAACGCCCCAAAGAATCCTTTCAAAGGTGAGCTGAGGCCAGTTTGAGTGAGAAGAGCCCTGGGAACCAACTGCTGGGGCAGCAGCTCAGAGCTCCCAGAGTTTCCCTGAGCCAGAGACAGCATTAAATTCACTTTGTGCTCATCCTTGTGCTGGGAGAGCTCCTGCACCCCTTGGGCACTCCAAAATGTCCTTTCCCAGGTGAGGTGACCAGGACATGGGGTGGGTGGTGTCTGTGCAGCCCCACACCACAGCCCTGCCCTCCTCTGACCCTACTGAATCTGCTTTAATGAGCTATAAATCTACTGATCCCCTCCATCTCCACAGCTTCGTGTTCTCCTGCACAAACACAAGCTGCTGACTGGATTTTTTAAGGCTAGGAGCAGAGAAATCCAGATGTGAGGAAATATTTACCCACATACATCTGTCTTTGGAAAAAGAAATCATTCAAAAAGCTCGTATTTAGTGGAGGAGTTGAGCCTCCTGGTCAAGCCTGAATGTATTAAATGGTTCTTTAATTTAAACATGGAGGTTTTTTTTAAGATTGGGCAGCAAAGAAAGGTGAACTGAGTGAAAAAGGCAAGCAGTAGGATTGCTGTGCCCTCTCATTCTTGTTTCCCCAAAATTAGACTGGATTGAACTTTTTATTTTTAAATACAAGAGGTGTATTTGCTTGTTTCTCTAGAGTTTCTGCTTTCAGGGTTTTCTCTGAAATCACGATATCTAAAAACGTTTTTGTTTTGAATGAAAGCTAAGCCTGTCGTGTGAGCACATAACCCCAGGCCTTTAGAAGAACACCAAATATTTCAAGACTAATGGTAAAATTCCCAAAGCTGGAAAAACACAGCATTAAGCTTGGGCCATGCCCTGAGGGCAGATGTGAGATTTCCAGCTTTTCAACATGGCAAATTTGTGCTCTTTTAATGATGGTAATAAATAAAGCCATATGGAGGGATTTTTTGCATAAGAAAAAAGAAAATCCCATTTGCAAACAGATTTCCTGGCAAAACCATCCTCATTTACTACTTTCCAAACAGTGACAGGTTCATTGTCTGATCCTTTGTTTGCCAGGTAGGATTTTTCTTGTGTGAGCTTCAAATGTATCCTGAACTTCTCCAAGTTCCAGAATCTTCCCTTTTACTCTAGATAGGTGCTTTGTGATTGTGGTTTTTTTGGAAGATTAAATGTCCCTTCTCTTGCACTTGCACTTGTACATGAAATTTTCTATGATGTTCTGGCCTTCCATAGCCAAACCCTGTGTTGTTAATTTTTGGACGGAGTGTTGCAGTTTCACAGGGAATTTCTTTTTATCCTTTGCTTTATGGAGTCTTTTGATTTTTTTTCCTCTCTCAGATCTTTTCCTTGCACTTTTTGGGTGCTTTGCCTGCTTGGGGTGCAAACCCAGGGGGTGTTTCAGTGGGCAGGGACTCTGTGTGGATGTTCTCTGCCTCCTCAAGCAGCTTCAGCACACACAAAAATGAAGTTGTCCCACTCAGGGATGGTTTGATCTCGCAGCCTTTGCTCATGTAATTCCATCAGCTCCCTGGGAGCCCTTCCCTTGAGCCAGCACTGCAGGAGCTCATCCCAACCTCTGCACATGAAAACCTGCTGGACAGCAGGATTACTCCCTGCCAGGTGGCCTTTCATTTTTTTTACATATTTTTTTTTTTTCTTTTCTAACATATTTATGGATCTCCTTCCAGACTCTTTCTATTCCCCACTAAAAATAACCCGTTTGAAACTGCTGCAGACTTTAAACGCCACAGAGAGGCCTCTTGCCCCGTCTGAGAGCGACCCTGGGGGCCAGAGGAGCAAAGAGGGCACCAAAGACAAGAAGTCCACGGTGGAGCTGGGCAAGCAGAAGGGCAAGGAGCAGCCAGAGCCCCGGGAGCAGCCGGCAGCCGACTCCGACTCCATCCAGAACGGCGGAGACACCGCCAAGGAACCCTCCTACAAGAAGACAGAGAAGAGGCAGTCCCTTGGAGGGTTTTTTAAAGGCCTTGTATGTTAATTTATCTTCCTTTTTTAGCCGTTTTCCAGCTGATTTAAGCACCCAGACTGTAGGCTCTGAGCTGGAGGTGGGGGGGATTTGTGCAGCACCTTCACGGGCAGGACTTGGGCCAAAGAACAGCGAGATTTTGGGAAAGGCAGGAAAATTCTGGCCTCGGGGTGCTGATTCAGGCAGGGATAGTTTGCCCAGGGAGGGCTGTGATTGTTCCCACAGTTTGGGGTTCATGCCTTGGCTATGGGGATGACTCAATGTCCCCACAGTGCTGAGCCACCTACAAATTACAGGGGGTTAATTAAGGAAAAGCAGAGGTGGGGCTGGTTTGGCACAGGAAGCTGCCTGCCCCTGATGCCTCCTGCAGGCACCTAGAAACAGAGACTAGACAAGAGTAAGGGAATAAAGACAGGAATTTATTTGAAGGGCCTTCAAGGTACACCCTGGGGGAGCCAAAGGCTGCTTCCAAAAATTGGACCCCAAGATGGACCCCAGGTCACGAGTTCTTCACACTTTTATAGGTTTGGATCATTTGCATATCAGGGTTAATTCTCCAATTAAAGCCCCAGTTTAACGATGTAACTCCCCTCAGCTTGCCCCCCTTAGAATCTTTGGTTTACACATTTTGGGCCTAAAAACAGCCTGGCTGTCCTTGAAGGCAAAGCCTGGAGAGGCTTTGTTCTGTCTGCCCAGTACGAGAGAGCAGGAATTACAGGCTCCAAGGAACTTCAGAGTTACACTCTAAGCAGTACAGAATTTGAAAATATAAAAGTTAAAACCTAAGGCATCACCCCCATGGGGATACAGCTGGGACATCCCTGCTGAACAAAATCCCTGCAAAACCAAATCCCTGCAAGGTAAAGATCAAGGGAGGCCACTGGGAAGCAGCACAGGGGTCACAAGATAACCTTGTGTTAGCCAACAGTTATAGGCTAAAGCACACCAAAAAATACTCAGTGTATTGTTAATTCTTGCTTTTTGCTAAATCTTAGGCTAAATTTGCCATGCCTCCTTCACTGAAACCTGAAATGTAGAGATGAAAGAATTCAGCTCACAAAAAAACCCTGAATTTCCGTCAGGTTTGGTGCTGTTGATCCAATGGTGATTCCACAGAGTATTAAACAGACGGAAATTTATTTTTTCCACTTGTTCAGGGGCTTAAATCAATTGGAAGGATGCTCCTCTTTCCTCACTTTGCCACAGCAGCAATGAATCCACAGCACCGTGGGGTCATTTTTAGCACCTTTTGGAAACCTGGTGTGAAAACCAAGCTTCATCAGCTTTCAAATGATGCAAAGAATTTTACGAGTTATCTGCAGTGATTCCTGGTGAATCTGACTGCCCTGAGAAACTCCCAGAGCTTTTTTTTTTCCTTCCTCATTTCAGGATAGAAACAGAACTGGGCAACCCTTCAAGTAGAAAAGGCAAATAATAGAGATGAAATGGTAACAGAGTTAAAAATCTGCAGCACACTGGGCTGTAAAGCTGCCACGCAGAGCAGGGTGACTCACAGGCAGATGTTTCTCCACATCCTAAGAAGCGTTTGATTTGCACAAATTTCACAGAATTGCTGTGGATCCTACAGAGGGAGATTTGCATCACCAAAGGAATGACATATTCCGAGGGAAATTAGGAACAAAAGGTAAAAATAACTTTCTGTAGGATAAATTAGCGCCAGCTCAGCCACCACCCTGGAGCTGTGGGGTAAAATCCTGGTTCACTGTGAATCAGTGGGATTTTTTGAGGTTTCTACAGAGCAAGGAAGTGCTGGAGCTCACCTGAACTACCAACTTTAATCAGCCTTCACTTATCTTGGCTCTCAGTGAAGCCACGAGGAGAAATCTTGCTTGACATGATATGAAAAAGTCAGGATATCATTTTACAGAGCTCTGGGAGCTGACTGAAGTTATCAAACCCCATCCTCATGTGCATTTTTCTTTCTTTCACCCCTTCTGCCTCCAAATTCTGTGTGAGTTTCCACCGTGCCCAACACTGGTGCACGTGTGGAATGTGATATTTAGGGACATAACAGAGATTTTTGTCTCTCTGGGCTGGAGATTTCTCAAAATGAAGCACAGAGAGCCCTCCCCTGTCACGGTTCTCACTGTGTGAGAAAGGAAGGGTTTCTCTGCTGACAGTGACACTTCCTGTCGTGTGGTGTCACCCATCCGAGGTGTATCCAAAACTCCTCCGTGGTGTTTAACAAAAGACACAAATTTAGAACTCTTCCAGAAAGGGAGATCTGAAGCTGTGCCAGCCAGTGAGGAAACACCTTCAAAATTCATGAAAGACAGAGAGAGGAAAGGTGTCTGAGATTGAAAGGGCGAGAAAAAGCTTTCAGATCAAGGGAGGAGATTGTGAGAGGTAAAAAGAACATTCGAGGAATAAAACACAGAATGAATGTAGAGGAAGTAGAGATGTTCTGTAGGATTTTTTTGCTTGCCTCATTGTGGTTGTACAGTGCCTTATCTTCTGAGGCCAAGAGTGCTCCTGCAGCTTCCCTCTCCCATTAACAGAAGATGACTCTTTAAAAAAAGGAGCTTTTGACAACAGTAAAGCTGATTTGGTCAGTTTATTGTCCTTAGAAAGTGGCAGCAAACCACACAACAATGAGGTCTGCATATGGGAAATCTCTCACAGAAAATTATTACCTCTCTTTGGATGTCTCCAAGATTCCCAAGAGCTAAGAAACTCATCCTGCAACGCTAAAAAACAATCTGCTTATCTCCAAGGTGATCAGCCAGAGCCCCAGGAAGGTGTAATCATTAATCTAAAAGTATTAGATCACACACCAAGCAATGCCAGCACTGCCATTTCAGGATAACAGCTCCGTTGTCTGGGAACAACCCAGCAGAAAAACTCAGCTTTTTGTGGGTAAAATGGGAGCAGGAGATATTTAGGAGGGGATCCAGCAGCTCACCCAGCCCGTGCTCACTGAACAACTCCTGTTCTGTACTTTACCACCACCCTCTCCTGGATCCTAATTTCCCTGGGAAAGGCACAGAGCAAGAGGATGTCATAGTGCAGGAATGCAGATGAGAACTTCAGCTCTGGCCTCTGCTCCCAGTTGGGCTAAAAATGATGGAATTTTGGCTAAAAATGCTGAAATTTTGGCTACAACTGGAGCCACTTATGCAAGCAAACAGCATCACTGCCTTGACTGCAGGGTCTGAGCACAGATAAGGTCCAGTGGTTGTTCCTACGGTAAAAGAGATTAATTTATAAGCTGTAGCAAATGTATTTAGGGAGTCTTTGAAAGATTAGAAAGAAAAAGAAAGGGGGAAAAAAAGATGAATAACATTGTTTCCTGAGCTGGAATAACTCATAGCCCAGTTGTCAGGAGCTGGGAGTGCTCAGCACATGGAAAGTATTTGGATTTATTCTGACCAGAGTATTTGCTGCACTGACCCAGGCTTCTCCTGACAAAATATGAGGAAAAAAAAATACCCCAGTGCCAGGATTTTGCTGTGTGTGCACTTTGAAATGCTCTGTCCAAACCAGCACGTGCCAACCTCACTGTCACACAAAGCTGTGAGCTGGTGGTACCCAAGCTCCTGAATCCCAGGGCAGAGCTGGCATTTGTCCCTTCAAAAGGCAGGACAAAGTTCTTTCTCTCACACCAGGCTCAGAAATTCCAGTCCAACAAGAATCAGCAGCCAGTCTCAGAGCTTCCTGCTTTAATCAGCAACCACCTTGGACACGGGTGCAGCAGGAGACTGCAGTGAGCAGAGAGCGTGACACCTCTGCAGAACGAGGGCTAAACGAGGCAAAATGGGGATTATCTCCAACCCTCCTGTCTCCTCCCTCCACCCATTCATGGGAAGAAAGGCAAATTGTATCACCTTATTTTCTGGATCAGTTTGGAAGTGACTTCATGGTGCTCAGACAGGAGCTGCAGCAGACAGATCCCATTGCTCCTGTGGTGTGGGAAATCTTTACCTGATGTGCAGGTTTTTAGGGTTTCTGGATAAATTTGGAATGAGTTGCTCACTTAGTTTTGTTTGATGGATAAATGATGGATTTGCTGTTACCTGTAAATGGCCAAACCCTTTTATTCTGCTCTAGGGCATCCTCCAAACTCAACATCAGGGGAAGCAGAAGCAAAGCCACTGCACCCGGCTGAGCTGCACAAGGTTACAGTCAGTTTAAGGTGGCATTTTTCAGTCCATTTTGATTTTTGGCTGCTCTCTTTCACACTTAGATCCTCCAAGGTGAAACATTAAAAGAAGATCAGTGAGGTGGAGCCTAATCAGGATAAAAACCCCTCTGTTTTTACCTCCCTGAAGGGGATGAGGGAGTTGAGACCTTTCACTCTCCACGTCTGACACAGAATCATCCCGAAGTGATGGCTCAGGTTTCCAGGAAAGGACAATTCACAGATGATTCTGCCCAGTTCCTACCCTGGGGAAAGCACAGAGCCACCTTCAGCTTTGTCGTGCTGCATTTTCTGCTTAGCATGGCACGATTTGGGCTGCAAACAGCACTGACACCCCACTGTGGTAACACTGACCTCAAACAATGTTTGTGGGTCTGTTTTGCTGAAGTTTTGGTAGCTTCAAGGCCAGCAAAATTAGGTCAAGCACCTTAAACCAGAGCCAAGTTTTTATCAGTTAGTGAAAAACATAGCTGGTATAACCAGAGCTATACATTTCCTTCATCTAAGCTGGATTAGTGCCTTGGAGCAGTTCCAAACCCTGAATTATACTTGCAGTGTAAAAAAAGCCTTATCACTCGAACATTGTCGAATACCTGTCATGCATAAAAGTATTTAATGTTCCTTTAACCTAGAACAGAGCAGGGCTGGCTATAATATACCATTAATCATGCTTCAAGGACTCAGCAGGGTTGCACTGAAGCGTTTAGGGCGGGGAAATTTTAGAGAAAGTTATGCCAAAACTACAATACTACAGGCACACAGCAGCCTGGCTCTGGTATGTGAGCCCAGCTCCTGAAAACAATTGTTTCCATGCCAATTGAGAAAATTATATTAAAATAAACCCCACATTTAGGCAGAGTCACAGGCAGTGCTTCTCATGATACAGATGGTGCTCATATATTCGTGCATTTTAAATAAAGGGCAAATCAAGAGAAACAGGGAGATTAAATCACTGGAAAATATCTGGTAGCAAAAGTCTAAGACCCAATTCCAGACTTGACCGTTCTGAGACACTCGGGAATGTTTCTAAAGGCGTCTCTCTTGTTCCACAGGGCTCCAAGAGGATGTCGGATGCAGAAGTGCAGACAGACCCCGTGTCCATCCTCCCTGCTGGGAAATCCAAGTAGTGCCCACCCTTGGCTGCTGAAGGGAGGCTCAGCAGCTCTCTGGGAGCTCCTGGCAGTGGAATTGACTCCTTTTCCTTCCCATGGCTGTCAGCAGATGCCCGAGGATAAAGCAAACCCTGGGGTATCGTTGCAGGTGCATCACTGGCACCGTTTGTTCCTCACCTGTTGGAAAGCAGCTCTAAAGTTCCCCAAGAAATGTGTTTGGAGGAAGGTCCTGTGGGTGGTTTGAAGTGTGTAGAGGGGAGAGTAAGTCAGGCACGAGGGTGGCAGAGAAGGAAAGAAATGGTAGAAAAACAAAGCACGTGGCAAAGGAGGGCAGCGAGGCACGAGCAGCAAATCCTCTGCTTTAGAGAGCTCGAAAGCAGCCAGGAAAAGCACCAAGCCCTTGGATAAATGTTCTACTTCAATGTAAAAACAGCCGAGTCACTTCTTGTGGGGTTTCAACAGAGCTGAAATTAGAGCTGAACCCTTCAGTCTGATAGAACCCGTGGTGGTAAAGTCCTCCTTCCTATTGGTTATTAATGTAAATTAAAACGCTAAAATGCAAAGGCTTGACGTGATTGAGGCAGCTCCTCTCTTGGCCGGGTGAGGTGGGATAACAAATTAAAAGCTATTTAAGGTTCTAATAGGACACAAGAGGGCACCCACGTCCCCTAACGCCGGGCTGTGCCTGCCAGCCCGGAATTAATGTTTCTTAGATCATAGGAAACTTAGTTGTTTATCCTGATATTTGTTTATATCCATACTTGTAATTAATCCTAATAAAAACCAAAATCGAAGCTGCCCAGGCAGCTCTCCGCTTCACAAGACTCCTGTAATAACTGTAGTTAATAAATTTTACAGAAAATTAAGATTTCTGTTCGTTCAATCCTAGCCTGTACAGGGAACCATGGGCCTGACATTTTAATCCACGCTGATCTTAATGATACAATACTGTATATTTTGACATCCTTATCTTTAAATAAACTAATACTTATCCTTTGAAAAGAAAATCATTTGCTGCTTCAATTTTCAAACAAAGTTTGTTATTTACATCCCTGTGGTCTGGTGATTGATGTGACTTTAAGGCATAAATCAGCACATTCAAGCCCTGCCTGTGGAGGGAATAGCTGATATTCTCTCTTTATTTCAGTGAAGATTATACCTGAAAACCAAGGCAGAATTCAGTAAATCCTGCAGAATTATGTTTCTAGCTAGTCAGAAAGGACAGAGGTGAAAAGCCCCTGCAGTTCAGTGGGATTTTTTCTCTGGGTTCTGCAAACCTGCAGCTTTGGGGTCCCCAACCAAAACTTGCTGCTGGTTCTGTGAACAGAGAGCACAGACCAAAGGTTCTTTGATTATAGTGGCATTTTTCTGCTCCCCTCCCTGGCACTTTCATGCCTTATAAAGAGATGTCACTCCATGGTGATTGCTCCCAGGTTTCCAGCCTGATTCACAACCCCTCCTTGTCCATCTGGGCAGGACCAGTGACTCCTGTGCATCCCTGGTTGGGCAGCGTGAAAGGAGAATTGGGGTTGTTATACCCAGCTGTGCTCCACAAAAAAAAAAAAAAAAAATTGGGCTTTGTCTACACAACATGGGATTAAATTAAATAAAGCACATTCAGTGAGACAACCCCTGTGGTTACACACATGGATGGAAGTGCCAGATGTGAGACAGGGGCTGTTATCAGAGCAGAGGGATAAGTTGTGAGATGTGTTGATTTCATGCTGCTGTGATTACCTCAGTGCTAGAATAGGATTTAAGTCATTTTCAAATAAAAATAACAAATGGGTACTCAATTATATTTACATAGAATCATAGAGGGGTTTGGGTTGGAAGAGACATTAAAGATCATCCAGTGCCAACCCTGCCATGGCAGGGACACCTTCCACTGTCCCAGGCTGCTCCAAGCCCCATCCAACCTGGCCTTGGGCACTGCCAGGGATCCAGGGGCAGCCACAGCTGCTCTGGGAAATCCATCTCAGTCCCTCCCCGCCCTCACAACCAGGAATTCCTTCCCAATATCCCATCTAAATCTCCTTGCTGGCAGTTTGAAGCCATTCCTGGCATTTCATCCCTTGGAAATTCTCTCCACGTTTCCTGCATCTCCTTCAAGCACTGCGAGGCCACAACGAGGTCACCCCAGAGCTTCTCTTTTCCAGGCTGAAGATATAGAATATATATCTCTATTACTATATTACAGACAGTAGATGTTACCATGATATTATGGGTAGGCCAGGCGTTGTCTGGAGGAGAAGAGCTCTCCCCCAGCCCCTCTCCAGGAGCAGGTCCGTGCTGAGAGCAATCTGTGTCCCGAGACAATCGGGGCTGCTGACCACGTGCCCTGACCCTATCACTTGGCAAAGGGGCTGATTTGAGGAATCAGGAAATCCTCTTGGCAGAAGAACAAGCCAAGTGTGGCTGTGGATGCCCTCATGGCACGGGGCTCTCGCTGCTGATGAAATAAAATAACTCTGAGAGCTGGCGCTGCCTCCCACGGAGACACTGCCCAGTTTGTTTGATTCCTCCTGATAACAGCAGCCACAGCAGCCCGGGAAAAGCCACTCAGCCCTCCCATAAAGCAGCCACACGTGGAGCCTAAAGAGGAAGAAGGGTCTTAGGAGAAGCATCCCCAGTTCAGCGGAGCTTCCTCATTCCACGGGTGACATAAGGAACATGGAAGTGCAGCTTTCACGTCCGGGCCCAGGAAAGCTGAACAAGTCCTTGGAAATCAAAGCTGTGGGAGAAGCTGCAGCCCAGGACAAAGGAAAAGAGCAGCCAAGGCAATACATTGCATTTAGACCCCGTTGTCAACAAATAAGCTCTGGTTTTGTGCACAGGATCTCTGGAGCAGATCACACTGTTCAAGGATCTCGGGGTGTGTTTTGTGTGGGTATTTTGGAAGGACTTTAAGCAGGTAGTTCCATCTGATAAATATAAAAGGGAACGGATTGAAACTACAACTTTTTGTGTAAGAAATGCTGGCTTCCAACACACAGATGTTTATCTGTCCCTCAGGAAGAGCAGGTCCCCGCGATGTTCTCTCTGCCAGGGAAATCCATCCCACTGTCCCCAGGAGCTGAGCTCACCTCCTGCAGCCTCTGCATTCCCAGGGAGGGCTGCAGAGCCATGGACTCCTCTGAGAGTGCCTGGAAAGCACTGACTCTCTCCCTGCTGGCCACACCAGGCCTGTGTCTAACCTCAGAGAAGGTTTCCAGCTGGAATCTGACCAGGATCTTGCCCCTTGTAAGTTTAAGATCCTTCACTTTCAGAGTTGAGTCTGCTCACACTGAGACAGGACCTGACTTCCAGGGTTTGTGTTTCACAGCTCTGCACCCACAACGTGTTCCAAGAGCACCTCAAGACCTTTTAATATGTAAACGTTTACAGCTGGCTTTGAAGCCACTCATGCAACAAAATCCATGGTTTCCTGCATGGAAGGATGGTGTGACAGGAGATAAACACCAAGGGGTTGTGGCTCTGGGGACTGAGCCCGTGTGTGAGGCTGGAGATGGAACAGCTCTGAATTCTCTACAGTCACACAGTCTCTGAGAATATCAGCGCAGAATCTGGATTTGCTATAGACTCCACCTCTTCTGGATAACACACCCTGGGCTTTACTGGCAACTTCAGCAGCTTCAGCAGTTCTGAGAACACGAAAACAGGAAATTCTGCAGCAGCCCTGGCGGAGGCTGAAGATGCGTACGAATTCCTTAAAGAAGTGTCGTTCTCTGAAAACAAATTATCAAAAGCCTCCAAGAAGAATAAACCTCTTATCACCACTCTTTGCTTTTACTTCATCATTTCCTATTAAAATTGTCACCTGCTGCAGGGCAGAGGAAAGCAGCCTCCTGCACAGGAAGCACCAGAGATTTGACTTCAAACCGGAAAGGGACAAAGTCCAAATTCCTTCTTTATCACATCCCAGTGTGAGCAGGTGATGCAGAATCCAGCGCTGCCCCTTCACCTACCTTTACACAGAGCAGCAGCAAGGTCCTTAATTCTTATCACAGGCCACAGGGAATGATAACGACAGACCCTGAACACGTTTTAAACACAATCAGAATTTTGCAGACTCATCTTTGTTCACCAGTTTCGGGGATGTCTGTGATTACTTCATTGGAGTTGTTTGGAAAACAGAAGGGAAGTGGGGATTAAGTTGCAGAGTTTTCACTTTTTTTTTGCTGTCAGCAGTTTGAAGTCAATTGGAGAAATCGATTCTGAGCTGGTAAAGGCTGAGATTTTATTACTTTGGTAAATGAAACTGAAGTAGCCCAAATGTTGGGACTTTGTCATCACAGGAAGCTTTCTCTCTGCAGCTTTTGAGCCCTGGCAATGGCTGCCACAAGTGAAGGAAAAGAATTGCTTGTGAAAAATTTGCTTGTAAAATTGAGCTGAAGCAATCTTTTTCCTATTTTTTTTTTTTTTTAGCCACTGCTTCACATATTGAAAAGGAACATAATTATCCAGTGATCAGGCATCCTTCATCAAATTCAGCAATCAGGGCTAGACAACTTTATTACTCCCCATTTATTGCCACAAAATGCTGTATCAATATTCACAACCCCAGTCATGGAGCAGAACCCCCCTTAGATATCATACAAAAATTTCTCTCTACCCCAAGAACCCAGGATTGGGCCACACCTGAGGCATTTTGGTGCTTCCAGCTGTGAGCAGGGCAGCCCTGCCAGAGACAGGAGCCACACAAATTTAATTCCAGTGAGGCTGAATCCATGCAAAGGCTTTTATTGGCATGGTGACTATGCTTGAAAATCATTTTTTGGCTCTCTTCTCCCACTTTGTTGCCTCCACACAGTGCTACCACAGCAAAGCCACCGAGTAAAAACAAGTTTTTGCCCCTGTCAATCTGCTGAGGGGGGTCTGCAGGCACTGTCAGCCCAGGTGGGCTCATTTGGGAGCTGATGAGAAGGTTTAATCCTCTGGAAGGGATGGGAAGGGAGGCAGAGCCAACGGGAGCTGCTGGAGGAAGGGCTGGGCTGTCACAGGAGCAGGTAGGAGCTGTGCCCAGCCACCTTTGGGGTAGATTTGTGTGTGTTTGGAGCCTTTTCAGTCTTTTTATGGCTTCCTGAGGAGTCAGCAGCCCTTGATGAGCTTTTCTCTGGAGTTTTTGGGGTGATTCCCCTGGCAGTGCTGTGCAATTCCTTGGCTCAATCCCCACTAAAGCCCACCCCTGGGGGCCGTTGGCCACCCCTGGGGGCCGTTGGCCACCCCTGGGAGCCGTTGGCCACCCCTGGGAGCCGTTGGCCACCCCTGGGAGCCGTTGGCCACCTCTGGGAGCCGTTGCCCACCCCTGGGAGCTGTTGCCCACCTGCACCCCAGTGCATCCATCTGCTCTCCCACCTCTTTGCTGGAAGCCAAAATGTGGCCTTGGCCACCTAATTCAACCCTGAAAGCATAAACAGCTCTGACCTCCTTAAATATCCATTTAAAGGTGAATGGCAATGCTAAAATGTTAATTTAGTGGAGCCTGGATGTACAGGGAAACATTTATCATAGAAATAATGAAGTTTTTAAGTGGTCTTTCCCTGTAAAATGTGCTGGGAAGGAGGGGATGTGACACTAAAGCCTCTGAGACACCCAAGAAGGACTTGTATTGAGAGTTCTGATGTGAAAAAATGATGGATTTGGGCACATCAGCACCAGAAAACCTTTCTTGGTGAAAGAAATGATGAAATACTCTTTCTTGGGTTAATCTTGGTGGGGGATTGTTTCTGTTTGATTAATTCAGAAAATTAATCAAACACACAAAAAATTGTCTACACCTCTTAAGTTTGTAACTACCTTGATTACTGCAAAAAGAGATTTAGCAATGGTGTAAAAGGAGGCTGAATTCTGTGCCCAGAGCAGACAGGAGCTGTGGCCAGGTGAGGGTTAAGGGAAATCTCCTTTTCCCCCTGGTCCTGTGTCAGTCACAGAGCTGACCTGCAGCGATGTAACACAATATGGACACCGAGGCTTTTACCAAATGTCACTTTGAGGCAAAGCATGTGCTTTTGGAGAAAGTTGTTTGTTTTAACTGAGCCCAAAATTAGGCATTCATCATCTTGTCTCCTGGAAAGCATATTGTTCTAGCTCGGAAAAAAATTGAAACTGAACCATATGCTGAAAGGAGGGGGGATTTAGGAAAATTTTCTCGCTTCCCATCCAGTCTGTGCCTCGTTTTTTGAGCTTCAAGGGGGGAAAAATGTAATTGCTGTAGACAGGGTAAAGATGGTCGTTGCTATTCCTAGTCCTTTACATAGAGTAGGTGCTTTCAAGAACTTGGAAACAAACACTGGACTAAAATTACTGCTGGTTACTGGCAGAATGGCTTGTAAATGTCTGAATTCTAGGCTGGAAATAGTATTTAGGAGTTTGCAGAACGTGTTCCTCAGGCTTTTTGTTCACAGATGTAGCTTTGTTCTTACGGGCACACGGCTGCCAAGAATTTCCTAAGCAACTACTGATTATGCAGACTTCAAATTTGGGGGGGTTCTGCTTGTAATTTCTCCAAGAACTGAATATTTTATGAATGCTGGTTCTTTGGCAATAAGATGTTGTTGAGGTCACCCCAAATTGACATTGTTAGTGTGTTTTCAACTTCTCCTTTATCTTGAATTTACTCCTAATTGACTCTTCATAACGTTGCACTGTTAGTTCCTACAAAAGGTGAAAAATATGATGTTAGTTTGGAATTGGATTTGAAGTTTGGGGACAAATCGCTGTTTTAGTGGAATATTGTCTATGTTTTCAGGATAAAAATTTATTGCTGGGCTCCATATATCGATCACATTTATCAAAGTACTTTTTTATGTCTGACTTCTTAATACATTTAGTTGATCTCTGCCCTGTCAACAAGGGAACACAAAGTTCTCGTGAAAGATCTCAGTTTGCAATCTGAGATAATTAAAACTAATGTAGCAGTCTGGCTGTTATCACCAACAGCCATCTCAGATATTTAAAGTGAGATTTTTATTCCAGTTGTTAGCCTGAATTTAGATTTTGCTGTTAACCATCTATGGGGGGGAAAAAAATTAAAATTAATTGGCAGTTTTTGCAAGTTAATGCAATGTTGATCTTCAAATCAGACACCTCCAGGAGGAGAATGCTTTATTCTTCCTACACTTATTTATCCTTCTTGGATGTCTTTGGGGTTTTTACATTCAAGGCAGAGATACAAAGAGCATACAACAAGAGAGCTACATCCACTGTTTAATTTCCTTTTTCCCAGTGTTTATTCCACCTGAGCTCTTTCTCCACAAGCCAGGTTTGGTGCCAGTTTCCAGCTTTGCCAGAGCCCTGATTCCCCCGTGGCTGCTGCTCAAGTGAGAGATGTCCACACTTAGGCAAGACAGGCTTTTCCTTTTTTGCCTTTTCTTTATTTCTTTTCTTGTTGCACATTGAATTTTCATCATCAGAAGCAGTCCTGAGCTGTTTCTGATTTAATATCCGGCCCACAAGGAGGTTTAGGCTGGGACCAGGTGATGAACAGCGTAGAGAAGCTGATGCTGCTGCACTGCAGAAAAACTCAGCTCAGGTGGGAGGGGGAAGGTGCCAGAAGAGAGGTGCCCACGCTCACCTGGGCTGCCCACAAGCTGCTGCAGAACCATCTGCAGGACCCGTGCTCAGCACTGAAATATTAAAGATTAAGCAGAGAAAACAATCCTGGCTATTGAAAATCAGATTACTGCTGTCATGCACGTGCACTGGCAGGGCAGCCCTGCTGCAGATGGACACTATTAAAGGCAGTAATCAAACACCAACATGTGTTCCAGGCAGAAAGAGACCCTGAGCTCGCTGGTGAGTGGGAGAACTCTTGGATTTATTTTTATTTCAGAAAGGTGACCAAGATTGGGAGCTTTTTTAGGCCGGTGCAGCACTGGTTGCTTGGAACTCTGTGTGATTCTCACAAATTCCAATCTAACAAATGCAAAATACAGTTGTCTTTTTCGTGAAAAAGTCTAATGCATAGACCTGGGCTCTCAGAAGGTCTTGTCACTCTTTCAGGCAGGTTTCAACGTGTGGCAGGATAATTTAGATGTCAAAAAGTGACTTGCTTTTACTGAAATTAAATGGGTTTACATCAGGATTCCCCGAACTGAATTCAGTAGAATCACAGAGTGCAGAACAGAAGCAACGCTGCAAACCTCTCCCAGGACCATGAATATTGCAGCTACTTCCTGAATTACCTGGGATATGACAATTCTGAAACTGATTCTGGGCAGAGCAGGGAGAAGGACCCTGTCCCAGACCCGCAGCTGTCACAGCAGTGAGTGATCCCAGTCCAGCCTGTTCAGGCTGTGCAGAACAGGCTCCTCCTCTCCCTGCTGGCACAAACCCAGGCAATATTGTCACTTCCCTGAGTTCCTCCTCCTGCAGCAGCTGAATCCCATCCCTGTCCAGCTCCCCTTGGAGCCTTTGTCTTGTGAGCATTTGGGACACAAACTCTGAACAACATCACTGCTGTTATTACACGATTGGTAAATTATCCCCCCAGAATTAGATATATATTTATCACCAGTTTATCAAAGTTTGCTGCTTTTTTAATTTTTTTTTTTTTTT
>VZRV01010924.1:153306-183072 GCA_013398115.1 Falcunculus frontatus | reverse complement strand
TTTTTTTTTTTTTTTTTTTTTTTACCATAGCCCTGCTGTTGTACTGCAGTTAATCTGTAATAGTTTGGTTAAGTTTTATGAACGCAGTTGAGAGGATCCTGTGGATTGCTGAGCTCAATAAAATCTCTGTACCCTACAGTTCTGTTTTACACAGAACTTCTTCACCCTGCAAACTCGCTCGATGTCAGCAGTAAAAACACAGATGCTGCTTTTCTACCAGGGCAGGAATGAGTTTTTCTGTGCAGAAATGTCTGCCTGAAACAGATTTTCCATGGAGGGTTTTGTCAGTGTGTGCACACACACGCTCCATCCCGGCATTCCCGGGACCTCAGGGATTAAATTCCCATAAACACACATGATATAATTTCTTCCAGGACCAGATTCATGTGGCAATGTCATTGTTACACAACTGCTTTTCTCAGCTTTAAAGCAACGACACGAAGTGCCGGATAATCAAAAGGTTTCTTCTTCCTTGCCTCCACCACTTATTTTTCCAATGGGAAATTGAAAAGGCAAAACTAATTAAAAAAAAAAAAGTAAAAAAATAGAATGATCTGCTGTCCCAGCAACACAACCATTACACCAAAAAAGAGTTTTGTTATCTCCACGAACCAGAAGCAGTTCCAGCACCTCGGCTGGCGCTGCTCTGTCACAGCACAAGGTTCTTTGGCATGTCCTGAGCATCAGAGCAGCCTTTGAGCGCTCTGCCGGCTGATCGCAGCCTTGGGGCCATCCCCATTCCACTGACACAGTTTCCTTCGCCTGTTTCCTCACATCACTTCCCTCCTCCCTCCCCCCGTTATCCAGCCCCAGCTCTCTCTCTCCGAAGCCAGTAGAGGGCACTTGGATTTAGTTTCTTGCATGTTTCAAGCTCTAAAAATATTCGAGCAGTTCCACTTTGTTTGGGGTTTTTTTTCCTGTTGTCCCATTCATAGAAACCTGGAGATAAAACCCAAACCCCGGACAAGCCAATAATCCCAAAGTGCACGATCCCAGTTTAGGATCCAGGATCCCATTTAGGGCCCAGGGACTTGAATTCCTACTCATCTGTTTTCTTGAGGGGGATCTTTCTCATCGTGGAGGGAGGATAATGAAAGGCTCCTCCGAGGTGTTTTTGCAGCAATTTCTGCACAGCTCTGGGTAAATAACACTTCTGCAGCCTCAGCGAAACCAGGGCTTATCCCAACTCCGGCTCAGAGCCCCCCCAAAGTTCCCTGTTCATCCTCTCTCTGCTCTTTTTGGGTATTTTGTTATTTCTCAGGATTTACAGTCCAGGCTGGATGTTGTGTCCAGTAATCGCTGTTCAGGTTTCCTGTGAACCCTCCCCTCCCTCACAAAGAATAAAGCAATGCCCCTGGATGGTTCAAATCCCAATACCTGGCTCAGAGAGCTCCTGTTGGGCACTGCTGGGGTGTCACTGGGGTTTCATTTGGTGCCTTGGTTGGGATCCCACCAGTTAAAAGCTGATGTGGGGCTGACAAAAGCTAAGGAGTGCTGGGAAAGGGCTGGTGATAAAGGGGAAATGAGAGACTGATCCTTGCAAAAACCAATGTGCTTAGGACAGAAAAAAATAATAATGCAGCTAAAACTAGAAATGTAACTGTGCACAGGGTGACAAGAATGCTAAGCAAGCACCACAGCAGTGCTTTTAAATTAAAAAGAGAGAGCATAAATGAGAATAAGTGCCTTATGTATATGAAGAGATATATTCCCCACTCCATTCTCCCTGTGTCTTTCAAATGCAGAAGAAACAAAAAGGTCAGGAGAGATTGGGTCAATACCACAACACAGAAGTCACTTTTTGTGCTGCTGTCAATGTGGGGTTGTTCTTCTCTTGCTGTCCCTCAGAGTGAAATTAAAACAATGCTACTGATGAAGGGACAAAGCCCATGGGGAGAGGAAACGTGCTTTACCTGTGAGCCTCACCACACTGCTTGGAGGAAAAAGTGCTGCTTGTTCTCACCAGAACCTCCTCAGGAAGCAGCTTGCAACCTTCTGCCTGAGCCCCGAAATCTCTCAGTGTGAGATTCCCTCCCAGCACTGCCATGCACCTGGGATGCTCAGGGAGCAGGGATGGATCCAGGCTCCCAATCCCACTCCTGGATGCTGTGTACCCACATGAGGAGCCCCTGCCCAGCCTGGGGACCACGGCATGGTCCCAACCTCACCCTGGGCAAAAGGAGCCAGGCTGGCAGAAACCCTGGCACTTTTGTGTTCAAGTTCACTGAGCTCAGGCTAAATGAGGCAGAGGGGGCCATAAAAAGCAGTTTGAGAGCAAATTTCTGAGTTGGCAGCAAGGAGCAGCTGAGTGGGGATGGAGAACCTGCTGAAGATTTGGTGATTGGCTGCTTCCAGCTTTTCCTCCATGGGGAGGTATTGATTTATTATCAGAATTTATTCCCAGAATTAATCCAGTGTAGGTGCTTCCCCTCAGTGGTGATGTAGCTGCATGGGAAAAGGAGATAGAATAGAAGTTGTGGTTAATAGGACAGTGAGAAGCACAGTGGAAAAACATTTATTTTCAGGTAATTCTTTTCTGACCATAACCTCATTATAATGAATGAAATCTTGAAGTGAAAAGCCCAATCAAATGCACATTGGACACTGACACAAAATGTTTGTTTGCAGGGCTGGCAGGACTCGCCAGGAGTAAAAAACAACCCAAAAAAACCCTCACACAGAGTTTCACATCTGCCTGACAAACTCTGTGGTGTTTTTTTGGTGCTAATAAAGATCACCCAGCAGCTAATTCTCTATCAAAGCTTAAAGACCAAATAAATGCAGCACTCCCAGGGCCTGTGCCCTGGTTTTATTGGTGTTCACAACAAAGGCAGGTCGGGAGGGGATGGAGAAATGAGAAATGCAACTTCTCACATGCAGCAGGGCTTTTTCTGGCTCGAGGTTTGCTTAAAAACACCTGTTCTTAGAAAGAGCTCTGAGAAATCACATATTTTAGGATGCAGATAAAACTCTGGAGGGAGAGGGTGAAAAAGAGAGACAATCTCCCTGTTTGGAAGGCCCAGAGGGGTTTTTTGGAGCTGAGTAATCGATATTTTGCAGGGTGATTTATTCTCTGAAGCAAGAACAGCCCTTCCTTCTCCAAAGCCTATCCAGTGATGACAGAATTGAGGCACAAACCCCAATTCTGGAACTTGATGCAGGAGGTTTGGGGATCTCTCCCCAGCCTGTGAGCAGGGACTGATAACCTCTGAGCTCCTGCCTGTTTGGGCCAGAGGCTGTTGGTATTTTCTGTGCCAGAGGGGGTTACAGAAAGCGAAACTGCTGATTTTGTTTCCACAAAGGAGGTGTTTGAATATTGGTGAGCTCAAAAAGAAAAAAGAAAAAAAAAATCTCACAGTGCTGGAGTAGGGAAGTGACATTTTTAATGTCAGGGAGAGCCAGGTTTGGGTTTGGAATGAGCAGGTTGGGCTGAGTAGAAGAAGTGACCCAAATCTGAACTGCAAGAGACTCAAAGCTTTGTTCTTCTTCACTTAAAATCTCCCTGTGTGTCTCACTTCACTTTTTAATACTTGAATGACTTAAACTTAGGCATTGGGTAGTTTAGCTGAAAAATAGTATTTTACGGAATAAGACAAAATAAGCCACTTAGAATTGATCACAGTCATTATCAATAATCTAATTTAACCCTTTTTTCATTTGAAATCACCTGATTCAAATTGATTTATTCACAATGGTTTGTCAAATAACTTCTGCAAACAGCCCCTGTCCTGTGATTTTTCCGTAGATGGTCCAGGAGCAGCCTCACATTGTTCAGCTTTTTGTCACATGATTGGCCACAAGTCACATTCTGTTATTTCTGTTTCCTGTTTGATGACAGAAATAAGAGATTTGCAGGCCTTGCATATTATCTGATCTATTATGCAAATAAACCCCAGCTTCTGAGAACTGACCCAAGAACACTTTCCCTGCTGTTCCACCAAAACGTGTTTGGCTTCAGGGCTCCTGCTGGAGCTGCTTTTCCTCAGAGTCCTGGAGAACAGCAATGCACGAATCTTTCTTCTTTGTGTTTGCACACCTTTGGTTTAAAGCTCCATCTGAACAGTTGTTTATTTGATTTATCCCATTCATTTCACGTATCTTGGGCCTGTTCCTTTGTCTGTCTGTGGAAAAGCAGTTTGAGGATTCCATGTAAAGCAGCTCCATGTACATTTGGGGGTGTTTTGCCACTAAATTCACACATCAGTGTGGAATCGTGGAATGGGTTGGGTTGGAAGGGACCTTAAATCCCATCCAGTGTCACCCCTTCCACTGTCCCCATCCAACCTGGCCTTGGACACTTCCAGGGATCCAGGGGCAGCCACAGCTGCTCTGGGAATTCCATCCCAGGGCCTCCCCACCCTCCCATTAAAGATTCCAGCAGGTCCCTGTGGGACTCCAGAGCTGGATGCAGGATTCCAGGTGGTGAATTCCAGATTTCGTCTGGACAAGGAGCTGCTCCTGCCAAGGCCCCAGGGACATCTCAAGGCTCTCTTCTGTACCAAAATAGCCCCTTTTATTTGCAGGCTCTTGTGGCCCTGGCATTGTTCATTAGTAATTGAGCTAAAATTAGAAAAAAGTAGCACAAATGGGTGATGGTTGAGGAAGAGATTCGTTTCCTGTAGCTCACAGAACCCTGCTTTTAACGAGCTCAGCCGCGGCGTTTAACATCACCTTGACTTAAAATCGAAGAGCAGAGATCACACTAAAAAGGAAAATCACTAAACTAATTCTGTGCCAGCTCATCAAAGAGATTTTTATAAAGGTATTTTAGCAAAGTAAATGTTCAAGCAGTGTCTGTCCTTTGGCCAAACTTGGACTTGCTGATCGTTGCTCACTTTCAGGTGCCTCTGGAAATTCAGAGGGTGGGGGAGACACAAGGAAAAACCCATCATGGAGAAGAGATACCAGCTTATGAGAACGATGCAAAATACCCAATAAATTCCTGTTTTAGACCCCCATAAACCATCAAGCAGTAAATAAGGACAGGCAGAGTGCTCTGTGCCACCCCCTCAGCAGCGAGGGGTGTTCCTGGGGGTGGCAGAGCTGCCTCTAATCCCCAAATTGGGTAATTCACCCAGAGGAAATCAGGAGCTGATTATCTGCAGGGCTCTTGGAGTGAAAGATTTGTGAAATCACACCAGTGTAACCAGAATTCTGCTCAGGTCAAACCCAGAAAGGTTTGACAAGGTTGCATTTAAGCTAATTTTGGCAATAAAACCCCCATGGTATTTGGTTTTGTCTATTTATTTGGTAGTTTAGACTACAGTGTTATCAATTCCAAAAGGGAAAATAGAGAGTTTTCAAGTCTAAATATGTGATACTTTTAAAACATTTGAATAGATCCAGAAATTCAGTGTCTTAATCCAAAATCAGACTTTCTGCAGAACTGTAGTTTTGTTTTTGTGGTTTAGGTGTATCTGGGAAGGAGGGAAGAACTAACTGAATTGTGTTGTAATTCAGTTAGAACAAAATACAACCCCTTAAAACTGCAGTGCCTGAAATAAATGCATCTGACTGGGTTGGATTCGTGCAACATACATAGAACGAAACAATGCCAGCAAACTTTGATTTTGTGACACAAACACAGACTTGGTGTAAATCAGTCAATGCCTCAGTTCATGTTCATTCAAGAGCCTGATTTTAAATAGCATTTTTAAATAGACTGTTGGTCTATTTTTTTTTTTTAATTTAAATTTTAAATCGCTATTTTTAAATAAAAAAGGAGATAAGTTTGGGCAAATGGTCCATTTAGTCCCCTGTCATTTCAGGATTCTTCTGTGCTCTGAACCTGTGATGTTATTTATGTGTGAAAATCAACTCTTAGAAAAGATTTATTTAATAATTCTGCTGGAATTAGCCCCTCTTTGGAGCGAGGAGTTTTGCTCAGAGGTCGGTGTGTGGCAGCAGCAGGGTCTGCAGTGGATTTCACAGAGCGTTGGATCGTTTCTGCATCTCGGGATCAAAGCTCTGCTGGGATAAGATCTCTGTTTATGGAGAAGCTGGGCCGGTGATGTGTCTGGGTGTTGTTTTCTTTATTCTTTCCCTCTCTGCAGTGAGTTGGCTGCATTTTGAGAGCAGAAGGAGCCATCAGCATCTCCCTCATCTCCTGCTGGAGCAGCTTTAGGGAACCTCTCGGAGGCTGTGTTGTTACCCAGCTTTATTTCATTTCACACCAGTCTCTAAAGCTTACACACATCACATATTTTAGGTTGCTATCACATCCTCCCTTAGCCATAATTTGGTCAAATCACATGCATTCAGCCTTTCTCTTGTTGTCTTCTTTTTGTTTTTTAATAAATTAATTTACTTAATTTACTTTCTATTCCCTGAGTTAAGGAATAGAACAGATAGGCATTCAGGGGGGAAGGGGGAAATTTTTGAAATAAAATTGAGTTCATATAGAAATATTAAAAATACTCAGCAATGTAGCAACTTTTTTTTAACTGAAAGTATTAAGATTATTTTTTTAATTCTGTGTAAAGATCACAACAGTTGTGCAAAGTAATCCTGGGGAGGGTTGTGTGATTTTGTTTGTTTGTTTTTGTTTTTTTTAACAATCCTCTCCCCTGCCAATTCAGAGCTCCTGAGCAATTCTAAAATTAGTTAGTGACTTATGTTATTTTTTTTCCCGGGCTCTCCAATGCTGATTTAATTTGAGCACACTTATGATTTATGTGAGACAATAAATTACCCCTTTCAAACAACAGCCTGGAGTTGGGGCTGGCAGAGGAGCGAGCAGATAATGCTGGAGAGGCTGCTTGGAATTTGAAGCTGATTTTTAGGATGGTTTTGGGGCAGGCAGGGAGGCTGCCCTGCATTTCCTCCACGTGTGGAACACGAAGTGTCCAGCACAGTGATGGGCTTTCCTGTCAGTGGGAATTGTTTAGCAGCTGATCACTCCTTAAAGCGCCTGAAATAGCCGGGAATAGGAAATTCCTGCCGCAGGGAGAAGCAAAACCCTCAGAGGCCTCCAAATGAGGAAGATGGAGCTGTGGTGGCTTCTGTCACTTGTCCCTGAGCTGGGGTCGCTGGGCTGTCCCTGCTGGGAGTGATGTGGGCTCTGGGATGTGGGTCCTGCTCCCCATCACGTGCCCAGCAAGAACAAAAATCCTGATTCATCCTTCCTCCCACAAAGCCTGCCTTTCCCCCCCTTTCCCATCTCTTTTTCAAACATCCAATTGTCAATTAAAAATCGCAGGTTTTCTTCAAATGGTTGCGGAAATGCTGTTTTCCAGTGGGATATGAGAAGCAAACTTTACGGGCTGGGGGAAGGGAGCAACAACAAAGCACTTATTCTTCCCTTTCCCCTCCCCCAGAGAGGGAGGAAGCAGAGGAGTGGTGGTAGAAGTAGGAAGAAGAAAGGAATTAAAAAGTAAAGAAAACTTGAAAGCGGAGTAAGGACAGGAATTTAAAGGAGAACTGTACGATTTTAGCAATTCTTTGGCGAGAGGGCTGAATTCTGGGAGAGAAGGACAGCTCTGCGTTCAGCAAGGCAGTTCCTTTAATTTAATTGATGCCTCCTGCAGCCACCTAGAAACAGAGACTAGACAAGAGGAAGGGAATAAAGACAGGGATTTATTTGAAGGGCCTTCAAGGTACACCCTGGGGGAGCCAGAGGCTGCTTCCAAAAAATTGGACCCCAAGATGGACCCCAGGTCACGAGTTCTTCACACTTTGATAGGTTTGGACCATTTGCATATCAGGGTTAATTCTCCAATTAAAGCCCCAGTTTAACGATGTAACTCCCCTCAGTTTGCCCCCCTTAGAATCTTTGGTTTACACATTTTGGGCCTAAAAACAGCCTGGCTGTCCTTGAAGGCAAAGCCTGGAGAGGCTTTGTTCTGTCTACCCAGTACGAGAGAGCAGGAATTACAGGCTCCAAGGAACTTCAGAGTTACACTCTAAGCAGTACAGAATTTGAAAATATAAAAGTTAAAACCTAAGGCATCATAATGTGTGATACCAGCTGAGTTACCGCGATTGATTCCGAGTGAAGGTGTGGCCTAGAGGTTTAGGATAAAGCACGGAG
Organism: Falcunculus frontatus; assembly: GCA_013398115.1. Taxonomy (NCBI): domain Eukaryota; kingdom Metazoa; phylum Chordata; class Aves; order Passeriformes; genus Falcunculus; species Falcunculus frontatus. Next base: position 175,043 of record VZRV01010924.1, on the reverse strand, counting down.
GAGGTGATTTGTGTAACATCCCCAGTGCTCACACGTTGGGGAGAGGTACCTCAGTGCCAGAGTTTCACCCCGGAGGTTTCATAACCTTTAATCTGGGCGTGTGCTGATTCCGAGCAGCAAAGGCAGCGTTCAGAATCGCGGGGCTTTGTGCGGTTTGGGCTGTTCTGTGAGGATTAACCCAACCACCTGTCACTAAAACACGAAACTCTGGCAGCCACACGAGGCCGTACCTCTCCAGAGATGCACCTTGGGGGGAAGGACGGAGGGGAGGTTTTTGGGAGGGGGCACGCTTTTTTCTACCAGCGTGAAACTTTTCCGCTGCCGGCCCCGCCGCCAGCTTTGCGTTTCTGTGATTTTTGTACCCTGCCTTCATGCACACACACGTGTGAGGACACATGAGCACACACCTCGGGCTCAGCCCACCGCTCCCTGAATCCTCTGTTTGAGCGTATTTGCGCAGCTCAGGCTGTTGATAAGCAAAGTTTATGCTCTGTGCTTGAAATCACATGCTTTTCCAGTTGTGGATGTAAGTGCAGCATAAGCAAAAAATATATATATATATAATATTGACCAGCGTGCTGACCTGGGGCAGAATCTCTCCTGACCGATTTTCCTCTTAAATCCTAGTTTTAAACACAGAGCTCTTGTTTCATTTGCTTGTAATTACTCCTGAGTACAGCTGCCTTGAAGAGCAGGGTTTGCAGTTCACAGGGTTTCCTTTCCCTTTTTTTTGTTTGCTTGCTCATTTCCAGCTTGCTCTGGGTCCCAGGATGATGAAGTTTTTTAATTTGGCTGCAAAGCAGCTCCACAGCCCTCCAGGAATATTGACAAGGACAGCAGGGAAAAGCCAGGAGCTGCCGTGGCCCAGCAGCTGCCCCAGCCCTGGGCTGGACCTGCCCCAGCCTCGGTGCCTGCTCGTCAAACCCAGGATGTTTTAAATAACATATCCCAGGCTTGGCAAATTGCGATTGCCCAACAAAACCTTGCTTTGTCAGAAACTTTCTGCCCAGCTTTACTTTTGAGCAACGTGCTCCATCTGACCCAAGAGTAAAATCCTCTTTCTTGGGGCAGGGAGTGTATGAATAACTGATAATGCACGCCCAAAGTTCTCCCGCTGGGATTAACTGTAGTCCATAAATATTGTTTCCTTGAATGAGATCCGGAGCTATCACTCACTTTTGAATAGAATCGAACCTGCTTCAACCAGATTTGTGTTTGGGCCTGAATTTCTGTTCTGGGAGCTCTTAAAGCAGAGGCTCAATGACGACACTGCTGAAAACTAAAACCAGGAGGGTTCCTCATTCCTCGTTCCTCCCTGCAGGGCAGAACGCTGTGTTTTTGACAATGACCTGGGACAAGCATACCAGCCTGTTTACTAGCTGTTGGAAACCGGTTGTAGAGCCTTTGTACACGGACTTAGCAGCTGTAACAAGAGACAGGGGTGTGTGGAAGCTCAGCCTCCTCTTCCTCGTTCCCTGGCAGAGCTGCACCAGGACACACTTTGCAGCACCAAGTTGTCACTGCCCGTGCAGCCTCAGGTTGGCTTTTTCCCATTTCCTGAACAGCGAGGTTTGGGGTTAAAAGAGGGGAAAAAAAAAAAATGTGCAGCTATTCCTATCTGAAAACCAGACCTTAGCTCCCGGTGGTTCTTTTCCTTTCAAAACATGAGCAAGATTAAAAATAAAGAAGTGCCAGCGTGCTAATGTTTCAGTTTCTAATCAGTTCACAAATGGCAGGAAATTAACTGGCTTTTCATGAACATCTGTTCCACTTCTGGCTTGAAAGGTTGGAGGCAAATGCTATCTGTCAAATCTAATAGTGAGAATCAGCAATAAATACACTTTTCATTCTCCACCCCCATTTCTCTATTAGCCATTCAAAATAGTACATTGTAGCCAAATGCCCTGGTTTCTTTTCCTCTTGTATTTTTTTTTGGGGGGGAGGGGGTGGTTGGCTGTTAATGGAGAGGATGAGGAGCTGCCTCAGAATAAGGATCAGGAAAAAGGTGGTGATTGCAGCCCTGCAGCGCTGTACACCTGCTGGATGTGTGTAACAACACTCATCCTGAGTTCTTCTCAGGTGAAATGTGCCTTTTTGAGCATTTCACAAGGGCTTGGGAAGCAGAATCCCTTTTTCCTGGTATTATTTATCTTGAAGTGACTTGAGGAACTAAAGGTCTTGTTGCTGCAGCAACAGTCTCTATGGGGATGTCACATCCAAGTGACTTTATTTAATCACCTTTCCAGGCCTTGTGTGCCCAGGTTCTCCAGGCTGCAGCAGCAGTGCTCCACAGGACAGGTGTAACTCACTTTGTGCTGAGTTTATTTTCTTCTGCTTGTGAGGAATCAATGAATATCCAACCACTCTGGGACTTTGCTGCCACCTTGCCTCCCGCTGGGACTGGGATGCTGGCACATTTTGCCCTTTTCAGTGCTGTGTACTGGGTCCTGTCTCCTCCTTTAAAACTGGACAAGCATCCCAGATTTCCTGTTCACTGCTATGAGGTGATAGGGAATTCACAAGCCCAAATTATCTGGAGTTTAACAGCTGTGCTTTCCTTAGTTCCCTGCACATGCAGGGCTTGAAATCCTTGGCTGAAGAGACATTGGGATATCTGCACTAAACTCCTGTAACAGCTGATTATTCCTGAAATTGGTTTCAGTAGCAATTCAAAGAAAAATTGCTCTGGACAACAGAGAAGCTGAGCAAAACCTTAAGCAATGCATAGACCACTGGGGTTTGAGCAATCCCCAGCCGAAATAGAGAATGGCAGCCCAGATAATGCAACAAATGGCCTAAAAAGCACCAAAAGCTTCCCAGATTCCCTCGTGGGGTCCGAAGAGGAGGGCATTAATCAGGCCAGACAGAGGAATCTGTAACCAAACAGGTTTGGCCATTACACAAGAATACCATGCAAACACGAGACTGGAGGAAAGGATCTTTATCAGCCCCTCGCATGCAAAACCATACAGGGGAAACTCAGAGTGTTCTGTGCACTGATCCAGCTGCAGGTGGAGGTGGTGCCTTGTTTTCTCTCCTTACTGGCAGCAGTCCCTGGTCCCACTTGGAACACTCAGTAAAAGTTCCCCTATTTGCCTGCTCAGCATCAGAGCTGCTTTCCCCCCCCATTCTGGTTGCTTGAATTGAAATAGGACTGGGGCTTCATGGGGCAGACAGACTCAAAGGGCTTCAGAACTGACAAATTTCTCTTCAGTAGAATTGTAATGTTTTAGAAAAATTGGTGCATGCTGTGTTTAACCGTACAATGAAGTTCCTGCCAATCTGCAGAGCTCAGACAAGGGGGCAAGGCTGGTTTGATATTTCAGGGTGCAGCAGGTGCCTTAAGCTCCCTCTGTGGCTGATGCTGTGTCTGTTACCCATGAGAGCACTCCCCTGATTTGCCTTTTTGGACGTGGTTTTCCTCAGCCTTGCCCAAACCTCACATCCCCCAGCAGGAGCGTGGCTGAGGGCGTGAAACATTTCACTGTTGCTTCCATCCACCCAAATCCATGCAGGAGCTCAGCCACTGCTGGTTTCCAGTTGGAAAGACTTCATAAAGAAGTCCTGTGGTGGAAAGGGATGCCACTGGCAAAAGGCACCCCAAAATGATGGTCACTGCCACAGCTCTTCTCCTCCTGGGACCAAAAGGCCGCTGGGACTACAGAGGCACCCATCCCTCTGGCCTTATCATCATGTCTTATCACTGCTCAGTGCTGCCTGGCAGAGCTTTAAAAAGGCTGTAAGTCATTTATTATTGCTCAGCTCTAAACTCTCAAAGCTCCCAACAAGGCTGGGGAATAATTGTCCTTGTCTGACTTGTGGGAAACTGAAGTGGAGCAGATGTGCTGAGAGATAGAGGTTTGCTCACGCCACCAGAGTCAGGTTTCCTCAATTTATTGAATAGTGCCAGGCTCATATTGTTCCTTCCCCAACAGTTAAACAAAAATAAAAATGTAGTGCTGCATGGCTACTGATTTATATATCCTTATTCAAACAGATGCACAGATCTGGTTTAATGAAAGGACAAGAAGTATTGCCTATTAATGAACTCTGAGTAATTATATCATGCTCTAAGCATTGAGTACAACAGTGCTCGCTAGGGGAGGAAGAATCATTGGGCAAGAAAAAGAATTGTCTCACCAGCAATTACCATTAAAGTATTAAAGAAACTGATGTACTTATCATTAAATAATCTCCCTGGAAGCTTTTGTTCCCTAATAAAGTGCTCATCTCACGGAGTGCCATCAGGAGCACAGTAATTTGATTTGATTATGAGCCTTTACCTGCTTACTGGAGAATTGCTTGTAAATATTAATGATGGATCCTCACCAGGGGAAAAGAAGGTGCAAGGGACATTCTGAAATTAGGAAGAGAAATCATTAGATGCCCTCCTCCTCTATTCTCAATATTTTCACAGCATTGAAAGCACAGTTGTTACAACACAGTTTTTCCTTGACTGCACAGTTTATCCCTCTGAAATGGTGCTTTTTGATTTGCTTTTGCTTATCAAGATGGACTGTCTGCAGTTTAGTGCTCACACTGAGTTTTTTCACCCCCTCATTACCTTCAGGGTTTAACTTGCAGGTGGAGAATCTTCCACTGTGCTACACAGCATCACCAGAACCTCCCAGAGGGGCTGGGTGGATGGGGAAAAGAGGTTTGCTCTGGCCAAAAATGCATCACAAATCTGCCATTTCCCCCATTTCACAAATCCTGAAGTGCTTCAAGCCGGAGAACAAACCCATTTATGCAAATCAAAATGCCAGGAGGTTTCTACAGCCGCCCTTCAAAATGCCAAGGCACTTGTTCCACTTTCTAAAGGCACCAGAGTCTCCTGTGAACACAACTTGAGAAACTCAGAGCTCTACAGATTTGGTCTCGGGTTTCTGCTGTGTCCCAGAACAACCTGTGAGTTCTTGAAAAACAGCCACAAAAATAGCATTAACCTTGTAGTTTCATTTTTCGGTGCTGTAGATGTGCAGAACGAGCTGAGAACGCCTGAACAGGAAGCCTCAGAGGGAGAATTAAAGGGGTTTTTTTTTAATATTAAGTGGTTTGAATATATTAAAAGCTTTGTCTAGAAGGCAGGTGACACATCCCTGTCCCTGCACACCTTGGGCTGAGCTTTCTTTGGACTCTGCCTAACACTCAGGTGTTGATATGATCAGCCTTTCATCCCTCCCATTAATCTTTATTTTATTGCAGTTGGTGGCAATAAATGTGGGATAAGATGCTACATTTGTCCCTAAATTATATCAATTTATGATTTCATGCTGCAGGGTCAAAGTTTCCTGCCTGGTTCTGTACTGAGTGTGGCCTTGTGGGGCCCTGAATGCCTCTTTTGTGCTGCAGTGGGAAAACTTTACCTGGGAACTCATGGAACAGCAATCAAAGAGACACTCTTGGGTGCTGCTGGTTTTTATTCTGGCAGCCATTGAAACAGCTCTTTGCAGAGAGAAAAAAAAAAGCTTATTGAAAAATAGGCAAAACCAGGAATATTTGTCTGGTGTTGTGTGGGTGAGGATTTCTAATGAAAGTTCCAGGAATTTTTAATGTGTCTTTTCTGTACATTTTATTTCCCCGTTGCTTACAGGTGTTTTTTCTGAATAATATGAACACGAACCTTTGTGTCACCCACATCCTGGTATGCATCACCACATTTTGTGTGTGAAACACATGAGAATCTTTACTTATCATCCGAAACACACAGAGCAGTAATTTCTATTTTCTTTCTTTTTTCCTCTGAAAATGAGGCTGAGATACTTGTCCTGGAAATGTCCTACACAAAACTTCTCTAAAAAAGAACTGTCTGTGGAACATGGAATGATCCTCAATCCATTTGAGTGGGGGAAAGGAGCTGGTCAGATCAAATTCTTCTTTAAAAACTGCCTTTCTCAGCAGGGTTGGTGTTTCCTGCCCTCACCTCAGTTGGAAGATCACTTGGGGAATACTGGGGATCACCAAATCATGGAATGGTTTGGGTTGGGAGGGACCTTAAAGCCCACCCAGTGCCACCCCTGCCATGGCAGGGACACCTTCCACTGTCCCAGGCTGCTCCAAGCCCTGTCCAACCTGGCCTTGGGCACTGCCAGGGATCCAGGGGCAGCCACAGCTGCTCTGGGAATTCCATCCCAGCCCCTCCCCACCCTCCCAGGAAAGAATTCCTTCCCAATATCCCATCTAAACCTCCTTTCTTCTACTCTGAAGCCATTCCCCCTTTTCCTGTCACTCCAATCCCCTGTAAATAGGAAAAGTTCATTTATTTAGGCTTCTTCACTTTCATGAATCTTGACCTATGGGCTTTGTCCTGTTTGGATTACTTTGGGCCAGGATAATTAGGATTTTAACTAGAAACTTAATCTACATTTACACCAGAGCAAGGGAAGAATACTACTATGGGATATAGCAGCTGCTGGGTTTAGTTCAGGTGACACAATTAAAATGACATGAATGTGAAGAGTCAGCAGGAAGAAAATATCTTCTGTATTCAGGATATTCTAAAGCATTGCTCCTTGTCCTTCACACCTCTTCTTCCACCTGTGTCCATGGAGCTCTGCTCCCAGACCCCAGGAAAGAGCCAGGTAAGGCCAGGAGGATGGGATGAGCTCAGGGGGGTTGGCCTGGGATGCAGACAGAAGGATAAATTTCAGGGCTCTGTGCTGAAGTTTTCCAGCTGTAAAATGAAGGCAGTGGCATTTATTTAGCACTAACACTTATGCAGAAGAGGTGTGAAAGCACTTCATGGAAGTCTGCACTTACGTGATTACGGCTGCTCTGTAAAAAGCATTTAAAAAAAAAAGTTTTAAGTACTTAAAAAACCGAAGTTACTAAGCATTAGGATTCTACAAAATGTTACAACCCACCGTGGAATTTCAGAAATTTCATTTTATCCAGAAAACAAACAGAGGAGGGAGTGGAGCAAAAAGAACACAGTTTTTATCTCCACGCTCCTCGTTTCTGCAAGGGGGAGGTGTGCAGCAAAAAAAAAAAAAAAAACCCAGGCCCTTCACACTCACCAATTAGAACCTTAAACTCTCATTTGTAGAGCTTTGAATGTTTTGGGAAAGCGTGTCCCAGCAGTGTTTTCACATCAAATTCAGTGTCTGACCACAAACCAGCTCCACACTCAGTCCCAGACAATCACCAAAACAGCACCCAGGATATTTAATGAAGTCATTCTGTCTGGAGCTGGGAGAAATCCATGAGATGTTGCAGCTCTTCTAAGAACCCCAAAGGTTTTTGTCAGAAATTCAGCACATACCTGACCCAAAAAAAAAAAAAAAAAGTTGTCTGACTGGTTTTGTTGTTTCAGCTGTGCTGAAGCGGGGGAGCAAACAAAGCTTCAGCATTTCAATTAACTTTCAACTCTGACGATATTTTCAAGTAAATATTTATCAGTGTTGATGCCCCCTCCCCTCCCCCCCAGTAGCTCAGCTTCAGCATTTTCTATCGAACAAATTGCTCGTTGTTATCAGAAATAAGTATTTCTCTCGAGGAGGAAATGTGTCATTCCATCCTTCCCTTAGCTCTGGATTTCTTGTCTCCTCTGCTGGAATTTGTCCAGCAGGGGAGGTCTCACATCTCTTTTTTAGCACTTGACGAATGGGTTGTGATGCGAGAGCTCCCCGATCTCAGCACAACCTGCAGTAAAAGTTATTTTTTCTGCTGTCGGGAAGGGGCTGCCAGGCCCTGAGCATCTCTCTGCTCCCATGGTAGAAACAAGCACCAAAGGATGTCAGATCAAACTCTCATCTCTCCCTTTCCACTCCACGCTGGCCTGAAGAAGAATAAAGTTTTACTTTGCTGTTTCCGGCTGATTTTAGCAGAAATCTATCCCAATGCATCTTTTCTTTCCAGTATTTTCAAAAGATCTTCCAATTAACTGGTAATAATCCCAAATGCAGCACTCAGAGACGTGGGGTTTATTGGGACTTGGCAACTTCAAAGTAGCAGCAGCCCCGAGATTATCCAATTGCAGTTCCTGGCAGCAGCTGTTAAATCTTAAATTGCTGAAACATTATCTCCCATGCAGGATGATAGAGCCCGGCAAAACCGAGTGTAAATGCACAGGGACAAATGTGAAACTTGCATCCTTTCATACTTGAGTAAAACTAAAAGTTAACTCTGGGGGGGGAAAGGCCTTAGGAAAGTGGTGATCAGCAGACAGCATGGAGACAGCTTATCTCTTTGATCACAAGATACTGGTTTTAAATCACAGGTAAACAGGCTTTTGAAGTATAGCACACTATTTAATCTCTAACCACCAACATAAATTATATATATATTTTTTTACCCGTTTTAATCAGGAAAAGCGACTATTTCAGCTTTGAGGGAAAGTGTCTTTAGCAAGGTGACCTGGTTATGCTGCGGGGTGACTTTCACCACACCCACAGCAGAGAGGCACTAAACACGGGTAAAGAACTCCAGAACTACTGCCTCTAGAGAAGACCTTTTATAGATGTGCCTGCAAGAGCTAGGAGTGCCTTTATTGGTATTTATTCAGCCCAGTTATTCAGTTGCTATGGTTCAAACACGTGCTCATGTTTCTGTATTGCCCTGCACCGGTTTAAAATCTGCATTTCTCATGGTGAAAGACCAGCCTTGCAGAATTAAGGGTCAATGTGTAATCTTTCCTATCTCTTGGAGTAAATTTGCCTCTTGATATCCCTCCCCGGTGCATTCTTTTCAAGAGTGTGATTGTTAAAATCAGGCAGCAATCTCTGGAAGAAAGAAAAGCTAAATGCGATTAAAGTTTGAGCTGGGCTTTGATTTGCATGCAGATAGCACCATTGAAACCTCTCTTTCTTAAAGATTTTTTTTTTGTTGTTTCCTGCTCTAAATCTGTGTCTATCGAAGTTCTAACAGCTCAGGGGAGGTGAAGTTGATTTATTGGAGGCTTAGGGCTGTTATAAATGCAGATCTCTCTTTCAGTCACTCAGGCTTGAGGTCAGGTTGGATGGGGAACAGTTACAATTTGTCTGTGGTGATGAACTTTCATTATCTTAATATCCCAAGCAAGATACCTGCTAGCAACAAAACCACTTCCTTTGCATCACTGGGTTAAAAAAAAAAAACCAAACCTGGGTCTGTGTATTATCTGCCAAAGCTTAAAATCTGCACTTCCTGAAGAAAAAGGAGCAGAAACTCTGAGCTTGGTTCTCAGCTGGGCAAGGGGATGGATATTTGACAGGTTAACCTCACATTCTATTTGGTAAAACCCTCAAAAGTTAAATAATTTCATTCCTTTTATCTGGGTTTAGTGGGCAAAACTTCAGCAAAAAAGTGGAGGGGAAGAGCAAAAAGTAAATGTAAGAAATTGTCAGGCAGCAGCCTGAGCTGGAAGAGGGCTCTGATGGGAAGGAAGTACTTTGGGGGAAGAGGTTCAGGTCTGACACATCTGTAATCATTGCAAAACTTCTTTTTCTCACACTGAATTAGAATAATTTCATCCAAACCCTCTAAATTCAAGAGAAGGCAAAAGGTATTTTTGCCTCAGAACATTTCTACGTCCCTGAAAATGATTTTTGATTGGTTTAAGGACATTTTATGGCTTAGATACTGAGGTAAGAGGAGGAACAGCAACCATTCTTTTGGCTTCGTGTTAAGATCTTTGTGGTTCTGTTTTGACTACAAGCAATTGAATACAATGGTGCTCAGACTGAAAATGTTATTTAGGTTAAGAACTGGGGAGAAAGTGAGAGATTTTTGAAGGTTAACCATAAAAGCTCTGTCTAAAGGCATAACACAGCAAAATTCTTCCACCCAGGCTGTCTGGAATATCTGATTCTATGTTCAGTTCTGCAAGGACTGAGCAGCAGCAGGCGAATTTGGAAGTAAAAAGCAAGACCTGAGAACTTTGCCCTGTAGATTCAGGTGTATCTTAGAACAAAAATAGACACAGAGCTGTCAGTGCAGCAGGGGTGGTTTTTTTTTTCTGCCCACAGATGTGGTGTGCACTGTCAAGTCATCTGTAAAGCAATTAAAAGCTTTTTGTTCTAGCTCAGAGCGAGGGAAGTTTGTCCATGTATTTTTCATGTGGGAATAGATCCGTTACATCCCTGATGTGGACAGGCACTAACATCCAGTGGCATCTCGATATTGATTAAATATCAAAGCAGTTATTATTTGTGGCTGATCCTCACTCGAGGAGCACAAAACATTTTGGTGAGACAGCTCTCGAGAGTGACGTTTTCATGGATAAAAATGCCAGTACAGCGTGTGTGCCATGAGATGTTGTAACACAGCTCCCAAATATTTAAATAAAATCATAAACACGGCCCCCTTAGAGCTGCACTGTTCCTTTTTTTTTCTGAGCTGTACAAATACAGAAGTAAAATAACATCTTGGTAAATACTTCTGCAAACGCCACAGTTCGGGGGCTGTAAATTTGTGCAGAGGGGTATTTCATGCACTTTTATTTACAAAGTGAATATTGATCTCAAGGAGCAATGGTGCAGCTGGAGGAGCTGTGACTTTAAATGTGCTCAGTTGGGGGAAAAGTGTGGAAATCTTCAAAAGGGGTGGTGGGTGGTGTCTGAAAGGGGAGTAAATGTCTTGCAAGGTTTCATTGTGCAGTCGCTGGTCTCTTTCACTGGATGTTTTGGATTATTTTGTCTAGACCAGCTCGCACACTGTCAAGAAAAGCACCTAGCCAAGTGTTCTGATAAGGGATGTGCTTCTCATCCTTCCGTTTCCCTGCTTTTCCCTCCTCCTCTGGCCCCGTGTGTCCCAGCCCTGGGAAGAAGCAAGGGGGCATGGCAGAGCTTCTTTAGGCTGCTGCAATTAAACCCTTCCAACACTTTTAGAGAAAAGAAAAAATTAGGAATAAACCAGGATCCGTATTACTGGGCCCATTCCATGCTGGAGGTTTCACTTTACTCTTCTAGGAGATGCTCAATATCTCTCCTTGTAATGTTTAAGCATTTCAAGGGTATGGAAAAATAGGGAGTTTCTGAATTTCCCACTCAGTGCCCATCTGCATCTTGCACTGCAGGGTGTAAAGATTTCACTCAGCTTTCTCCAATCCCAAGGTCACAGCACCTGAGGGAAATGGATCCTGGAATGAATCCCAGAATGGTTTGGGATGGGAAAGGACCTTCAACATCATCCAGTCCCATCCCATGCAGGGACATCTCTCACTGTCCCAGGCTGTTCAGTGTTCAAAGAGAGAAGTTCCAACCACCCCTTGCAGACAGTGACAGTCCAGGTGTTTATTGTTGGTTTTTTGTTTTTAATTGCACCATGCCAATTAGAAACTCTCCTTGCTAATAACAAGAAGATTTCATGAAGAGTTGTCTCCGAAGCCACTCAAAACAGACTCGTTAGTTGAGTAATTTCAAATCAAATCATTGTTTTTCTCATGAAACAAGGCTTTCAGTCGGGTCTAAATCTCAAACTGTAGCAGAACTGGGAGAGAAAAGGGGCAAAGTGTCTCTTTCTTGTTAATACCAGCACAGTCTCAAATGTTCAGCAGAAGGAGCACAAAGCACTTGGACCAACCAACCCGCACATGGAAGGAGGAATTGCTTAAGTGCAGACAGTTTTTTGGCTCTTTACTTGTGTAAAAACAAAAAATAAACCCAAATTTGAGTTGTGAACAGTTTTGCCTATGGAGAACTTGATAAACCCGTAACTAAAACAAATAACAACAAAACAAACCCCAAAACCCCCAGATGTTGGGCGATTTTTGTTGAAATTGTAGTCGGTTGCTCTTGTTGATGATGTAATAGTATCCATTTTATTGAAGAAAATGAAATCTTTTTTAATGGAGAAGAGCACAGAAGACCCAAAAAGGAAAAATTTCAGCACTCATCTCTAATCCTGCTCTTTGCTGCTTTGTCTTCTATCACTAAAATGAGAATTTAAAAAATTAAAAGCCAAAATTAAATACGTTTTTTAGGTTATCTGAGCGATTGATTTGTTCCAGGGGTGCAATCTCTGTTTGCAGAGTGTTTGGTCACTGCTGGCCCTGCCCATCTCCCTCTCCCTGCAGGATCAGACAGTTTTTATCTGCACTGCTGTCTCTGACTTTCAAAGCACCAGCTCAACGATAATTTTACAACTCTGGCACTTTCAGACTTGCTCAAGCAAAGAACACAATCTTTAAATCCAGCTGAATTCAACACTTGTATTTATTAACAAAGTGGCACCCGGCCAGAATTCCCAACACAGAACCTGTTTGGTCATAATGCTGCCTTTGTGAGGATATCTGAATTTCTGGAATTCAGACCCACCAATTTGCTCAATGAACCAGAAAGCATTTCTATTTCGTGGCAGGAGGAATTAGGAAAAATTACCAGCCTTGCATTTCTTTTTTTTTCCTGAGCTCTGTAATAAAATTATTTTTGAACTTTATTCTACTGAGCGTTGGGGTGTTCCTGTACATTCCAGTCATCTCAGGATGACCACATGAGGAGAAGGAGGAAACAAAAAAACCCAAACCAGTACTGAAACAACAGCAAATATTGTAATTTCCTAGTTTCTTTTTCCTAGAAATAACCTCAGAAAAGCTTCCTAAGTAAAGATGGTGGGTAAGGGAGGAGATTTTTTCAGATTTATTCAGTATAACTGAAAATACTCTGAAAAGATCAGCAAAGGCTGTAATTTTATAATTATAATATATTTTTTTAAAGTGGTAGAAGTAGGGTTGTTGAGCTTTAGTTTGTGTCTCTTTCGAGAAATAGACACTTCTAAAAAGTATTTTGCCTTTAATTGTTTTATGGTTTTTGTTTTGATTTTCTTTTTAACAGCAACAGAGATTTTGTCCCCTCTGAAGAAGTGTGAAAACTTTTCCTGGAATTTCTTGCATCACTCGAAGGGGCAGGAAAGTCTGGACAGTGCCAGGATGTCCCATCATTAATGTGTAAGTTGATGGCTTTATTATTTTTTTTTTTTTATATTTAATAAAATCAGCACCATTTGTTGTCTGTTGCTTAGGGGAAAATGCTTTATTGACTCAAACTTTCGGGTGTTGTGACACTGTTAATTCACTAAGGCTGAGTCTATCAGAGTTTGTGTTTGGGAGTTGCATTTGTAAATGAAATTACAAGACCCCCTTCAGGTCTTTTCCTAGAATATAAATTTTTGATAAAAAGACAGTGTATCCTGCATGTATCCATGAAAATTCAGGGAAAATAATTTGTTTATTTCAACTGTCATAATCCTCCTTGCTTTGTCCTTGAGATTTGCTGATAGATTTAGAGGTGCTCAGAAAAGATCAGGGCTCTGGTAACCCAAATAACTCAGGCTGAGTTGAGGAGATGTTCTGACGATGAACTGAGAAGAATTCCCCAAACATTTGGCATCTGGATTTTCTCTACAAGTCATTTCCCTGGATTGTGAATGATTTGGGAGATCTTGGACTGTGTTCACCCAAGTTCAGGGCTTCTAGGGGCTGTCATAGCAAACGTTGTGATGCTGTGAGTTCCTAAACACAAGGCCAGATGTTCTAATGATGCCCCAGCCTTTTCCACGTGGTGCTCCAAGGAAATCCTGTATCCTGCTGTCTTCTGCCCGGTGGAGCTGGGAGCTGGCCACACACTCAGTAGCCACCACTGGAATTGCACCATTTCCAGATGACATTTGAATGTCTCAGCAAATACCGGCAGAGGCCAATGCTATGTCTTATTTTTGTTTTTTAAGCCTTTCACTTCCTCTTTTGGTTTTCTCCTTGGGTTTACTCACTCTAATACTGCTCTGTTGCTGTGGATTTCACATCCTTCCAAATGTAAATGAAAAGCCAAGGATGGCAGGTGAGGAGCTGATTCTGAAGCAGTGGCAGAGATGCTGCAAGATCAGATCTTTCATTTTTCTGCTTTAAATTGTTGGTCACAGACCAGGAAAATATTGCTTCAGGTGCTGCCCCAACCCAGCAGTCCCTGTCCTCCTGTCCTTGGCACCCTCTCATCTTCTGCCTGTAAATTTGAGTGTTCCAGACACCGTGATCACCACACAGAACCAGAACGAATCCTTCACTTCAGATTTGAGTAGCAGACAAAGAACCTTCGGGGTTTTTTATTTTATTTTTGTTTTCCTCTATTTCCTCGTCTCTGTTTCTGTATCACTTCACTTCTCCATGTGTTGGTTCTGCCTTGTTTGGGTATCACTTTCCAGAGCTGATCCATCTGTCCCCATGTCCCTCGTGCACAGGTGAGGGACCTTTGTCACCCAGGTGTGACACATCTGGTGTTGTGGCTTCTCTGAGCAGCCCAGGCAGTGTTGGCAATGTCCACTCCCTTTAGTAGGGACTGAGTAGGGACCTTTGTGTGAGGGACAATTGTCCCTCAGCCTGTCACCACATCACCTGTATTTACAGTTCTGCTCCAGTGTGCCCAGGTGACTGTTCCATTTCAGAGTGACAGACCCTGGCTTTTGTCCTGGGTGTTTGGAGCCATTATTTTCTGACTCTTCAGCACAGGTGGCATTAAACTGGTTTAATACTGGTGGCCCTGTTCCCCCTGGTTATTTCCATTTTAATAACGAAATAAGGAGAGGGCTGCCCTAAAGATCTGCTACCTGGATGGGAAGCAAACCAGAGCAGAAATGTGGCATGAAAGGCACAATGAGGGATGCCAAAAGGAGAGTGAGGAGCAGGAAGATGGTGTCCTATTTAATGGGCAAGAGGGATCTGAAAGAAATCACTACTTTTTCCTACCCCCCAGACTCATCCCTGAAAACTGGTCATTTCATGGAACCTGAGTGTCAAAGAAAATGGTTTGGGTTTGGCTGGTTCAGATCCCTGAACCAGATCCCTGTGGCTGGAGGTGCTGGCACAGGGAAGGGGATGGGAGCAGAGGGATGAGCCCCTGGATTGGTTTAGTTGTAACTGCAGTGTTTGTTAATTTTTATAGTTTAATATGAGAGGCCCTCCCTGGAAAACTAAATCTGTATTGTTCGGTTGTTTGGCACAGCTCCAGCTGTGCTGATTGTCTTTTATTGGGCATTACAGATTTTAGCTGCACTTGATTAGAGCATCAGTTTGATTTCTTTGCCTGATGCTTCCAGTTCTCACATGTTTCTCTCTGCCAGCTCAGCCAGCAGCAGCAGGACACCGAGTGGCTGCATTTGTTCTTCCTAAGTAGCAATTTTCAAAGCAAAAACCATCTTTGAAGCAACCTTCTCTTGCCTAGCCTCATTTCTTGACTTCATCCTTCTAAAGGATAGACCAAAATCTGTATCTCAGTGTTTCATCTCAGTGTGGTAGGAGGGGGCAAAGTAAATAAATGGAGTGGGACTCACAGCCTTGGATTTCGAGTCCAGCCAGGCATAAAGGTGCTAAAGGAGAGCCCTGTCCCACCTTGTGATGGTCAGAGATCCCTGGAGGCCTTCAGGGATCTGCTCTTAGGGATTCCATGAGCAATAATATAATTTAAAGCAGCATTTAACCCATCTAAAGACTTATTGGTGCAACACAACAAGGAGCAGTTGTTGGCTCCCACCACGGCCATAGAGCAGAGGTCAGAAATAGGAGTGAGTCAAGCTTCTGGTTTTGATTTCATATGAAAATGTTTTATTATGGCTTCATTTCATGTCCAGGGATTCACAGTTGAATCGCACATCATTCAGCCTCTTAATTTCCTGTAATAAAAATATAAGTTCTCAGATAAAGAAGTTCAAAGACCTTCACTTGAAAACCGTGGGGTTGAGCGAGAGAAAAATCTTCTCCACGCTTCTTCCAGCTCTTACACAGATCTGCACTGCCAGAGTGTGTTTGCTTGGTGTCCTTCTTCACCACCACCTTCCCATCAGGGATTTAGAAGTTTGAGCTTTAATGTATTTACTAATTTGACATATTCCATGTGCTGGGCTGGCTGGGGGAGGCAGAGGCTTTGAGGGGAGCTCCCTGCAGTCCCCTCACAGGGGATTGGGATTGGGAACTGCCCCATCCAACCTGCTGGGAAAGCTCTCAGCCCTTCCTCAGTCAGCACACGGACACTGGGCATTCCCCTGGGAAAATGGGAGCTTTATCCCAAACTGGAGCAGCTGCAGGAGCCCAGCACCGAGGGATGCTCTGGGCAGACCTCGCTCTGTGCCTGTTCACCTTCAATTCCTCCCCTGATTCCTCCCCAGGAGCGAGACCTTACTGAGTTCTGCTGGATCCAGAGATGCACAGGATTTTGGAAGGGTGGGGCAGTGCTTTTCCCACTCAGGGATGCCTTCACAGCACTCTCAGGCATAAAGTCGTGATTCCTGAAAGCATCGCCGAGGCCTCGGAGCCTCTCACGGGCTCAGTCTCATCGAGGCCAGCCCATCCTAGGGTTTGTTATGCAGAAATGATAAACAAATCACCCAAGTCTGTATTTCTGCAGCGTTTTCTGCCTCTGTTCAATCCCACTGAGGCCCCAGAAGCACCAGCCCAGCGACAGGAGAGAGAGAGCACAGAGCAGGGATAAAGGGAAAGAAAGCTGGGCTGCACAACCCTGCTTGATGTGCGGTCTCCTCTGATATCACAAACTTTTCCTATTAGGAAAAAGAAGCCAGAAGCCTTTGCCTACCAAAAAAGAATCTTTGATCTAAGTCTTTTATGTTGCTCTCCCCCCAGCCCCCCTCGCTCGGAGGAGCCATGCCAGCATTATAGAAATAGCATCTGCAAAACAATTTGCAAAGCTGGCGTTGAATACATCTTGCTTTTCAAAAAAAGCAAATCTTTCACATAATGTCATGTGGTGATTTTTGTGATGTTGCATTTTTTTAATGGCCTGTGTGTAGAAGATGGATGTCAAAGACATCAATCCAACAAACAACTGTAAATATTTGCCTTGAGAAAGCATGTGGTATATCCTGTAATTCTTGGCTCGGCCTCTTAATCTGGAGGCAGCTTAATTAGTTGTTAGTGGACTAAAGCAAAGAAAATCTTTTTAAAATAAATTAAATAAACAACATGGGGCCTGATTTTTATTAAGTGCTATAGTCCACAGTGGCTTTTGTAGAACCTAAGTGTGCTCATCACTCTGAGAACTGGGCCCTGGACTCCTGGTTTCAAAGTTAAAATTTTAGCTGCGTTCTTGGCACTACATAAAATCACCCAATTAAGGGATTTTAGAAACCACTGGCAATGCACAGTCCCCTAATTCTATATTTATTTTCCTGAATTTGTGGCCATAACTTCAGAAATACTGAATTTCCTTCAGCTGCTGTTGTTTTTTGGTCCTAGGGAGGGGATCGTGTTTTAGAAGACAAAGTGCTACAGAAAACAGTTCCCTTTTGCGAAAAACTCTGATTTTGTTTTCGTTCTAACAGCATCTTTAACTATAACTAGAGATAGCAAATACGTTCACAATTCCACTAACATGTGGTTCCACAGAAAAGGTCTTCTCTTTTCCCAGTGAGCTCTTCAAGTGTGAAAAAATATGCAGCATTATTGAGGGCAGCGTAATGGGATCTGTGTTCAGCAGTCAGGATTTCAATTTCTTCTTTAAAATGTTTGACTGTAAAAGGGGGTGTGCTAGAAAATAAAATATAAAAGGGTGATGCTGTGATATGATCTGGAATAAGTGTTCAGTCCTATTTCAGCAAGAAATACATCATAAAGGTGGATAAGAGAGGAGTGGCGTGTTTAAAACGGCTGAAAGGAACTCGTTTTTGCAGTGCAAAACAACAAATATTCCACGGGATTCGTTGTCACGAGATGCTCTGGAAGCCAAAGGAAAAAAGTTAGATGTGTATCAGAAATAGCCATGGGGCAAGAAAAGGAATTACAGCTTCTGGTGATGCCTCCTGCAGCCACCTAGAAACAGAGACTAGACAAGAGAAAGGGAATAAAGACAGGGATTTATTTGAAGGGCCTTCAAGGTACACCCTGGGGGAGCCAGAGGCTGCTTCCAAAAATTGGACCCCAAGATGGACCCCAGGTCACGAGTTCTTCACACTTTTATAGGTTTGGATCATTTGCATATCAGGGTTCATTCTCCAATTAAAGCCCCAGTTTAACGATGTAACTCCCCTCAGCTTGCCCCCCTTAGAATCTTTGGTTTACACATTTTGGGCCTAAAAACAGCCTGGCTGTCCTTGAAGGCAAAGCCTGGAGAGGCTTTGTTCTGTCTGCCCAGTACGAGAGAGCAGGAATTACAGGCTCCAAGGAACTTCAGAGTTACACTCTAAGCAGTACAGGATTTGAAAATAGAAAAGTTAAAACCTAAGGCATCACTGGAGCTCCGAGGCATGAGGCACTATGAGAACAGACGTGGGGTAGGAAATAACTCTGCCAGAGATGGGATCTGCTACAAGATCCTTGATTCCCAAACTTTGAACTGGCCAGCATCAGGGAGGTGCTCATCTGCTGAGCTCTGTTCAAGGTGGGGATTTCTGGACCTCTGTGAAATAGCGATTTCTTCAATTATATAACGAACTTAGTGCATTTTGAGCAATCTACTTTTGATTAGCTGCCTGATTTCCGTCTGGAAGCTCGGGAGGATTGCAAGGAGACAGCTCTGGGTACATTATTTATCCTGGGAGTTTGATCTCTGCCCAGCCAAAAGGGGTTCAGGTCTCCCCCCGGTGATTTACGGTGATATTTACACAGACCAAGCCACTCCTGAGCACATGGGGTTTGTGGTGGCTTTTTGTTTCTCTTTTGCAAACACAGACCATCACATTAAACCCTAATTTAAGAATTTTCACTGGCGGTTTTGCCTGTGCTGTTAACAAACTGTAGATGCAAATATTGTTCCCCGTGTCCTGACTCCTGAGGAGAGCGTTCCATTGATATGGAAATATCTCCTTTTCTCTCCTTTCCATGACCTAAGATCTAAACAGCCTCAGTATTAGATACAGCACTCGCAGGAAACAAAATAATGGATCATTCCTAGCTCGGAACTGAACTTTTTCTATAAATATTTTCCGGAGGGACAGTTGAGCTAAGAAATATTTTCACGTGTGGGAGGATTTGGGCAATAATAAATAACATTTTTATGCAAAGAAATGCAAAATTTACAGCCCTCATGTGGCTATTTGTCTATTTCCATTCTTATCAATATTACGGTAAAATAGATACAATATAAATCAGGGCATAGATGTTAATTTTTGCTAGAAGTCTCATTAGTTTGAAGTGTTAATATGTGGAGGAAAAATAATTAGAAAACAGGGTGGTTACAACTGCAGAGAATTTGGGTGTTGCATTATAACAAGAAATAGGGTGAATAATTAGAAAGCAGTAATATGCCCTGAGTGGGACAAAACATTTAACTGGAATTTGGAAGAACTGCACTATTCAGAATATAGAAACTGCACTTGGAACACGTCAAATAAAAAATAATCAGAAATACGCTGCTCCACAGGGTTTGTAATTGGCATCAGGAAGCTTTTATCCTACTCTGTGTCTCTGAATTAAGTTGTGATCTTGAGAAAATCGCGTTTTCTGTGGTGTTTGCAGCTCAGTGCTGCTCATGCTTTATAAACACAGAGCACAGCACCTTCGGAGGAGCTGCTGCGGTCAGAGCAGCTGATGTAGAATAAAAACGCTGAAATCCAGCAGAGCTCTGGCCAAACAAAACTCCCACTTTTGATGCTCGCAGCTGAACGAATTGTAACATCGGCGGGAATGACGAAATTTCCCTTCTGTAGGCAGATGCAGGCGATGATAACACGTTTCAAATTTTCCCACTGAAAATACCCCAAAATATTTCAGATAGTAGCGAGTATTTCTCAGTCAGAAATCTTGCCCAGACTCTTCTAACAAATTATAATGTGCCCATTCTGCAGTCGTTGACACATACTCCAAACATTTTTACTGTAAGTCGTGGCTCGAGGGGTTTTTGTGTGCCAGCACTCCAAATGACTCATTAGGATGCTGATGGAGAGGGGGGGGAATAAAAATAAAAAGAAGTTTTGAATGTCTGAAAGGTTTCAGACAATGCGTGGCCGAAATGTGCATGAATCAAAGCCGGGAGCACTCACCTATTTCAGCCTCCACAAGAGCCCAGCAAGTGGAGACTTTGGTATGAAAGAATTTCAAACTATGCAGAGCGAGTGATACTCTCGTCACATGCTCCTTCTGGAAATCACAGAGACATTTCTGCCTCAGATGTGGTTCTGCTTGGGCAAGAGATCTCATAATTATCAATTTCCACAGTTTTCGCTGTCTGAGCCTCACGTGGTGGCTGCATGAGCACTTGGGTATCTCTGTGAGCAGATACATGCAGTTATACAGAATTGTCCATTTGGGCAATCAGGAAAAAGTGTGTTTTAACTAAAATATAGCTGCAGGAGCAAGAACATTGAGGGACTTCACCCCTGGATTATGGAAGTTTTCTGTGCTGGGGCAGCAGCAGCACTGCCCTTCAGAGCACTGGCTGTGTCACAGCTTTTCCAGGAGGCTCTGGTGGGCCCGTGGAGCTCCAGGGATATTTTTTAATTCTGAAAACCAGCTCAGGATGAATTTGAGGATGTTGGGATGGTGCATTGGGTATGCAAGTGGAACTTCCCAGCGTTTCAGCAGCAGTTGGAGAGTTTACACGGATCCTCCCAGGGAGCCACGTTTATCTGTGGTGTAATTTCTTTGATTTCATCAGGTGTGTTGTCATGACTCGAGACACACTCGTGGACATCTTGAGTCTTTATTGCATGTCTTAATTATTCCCAGTTTGATTTCCGATATCCCAGCTCTAAAGTTGTGTATCCCAAAACACAGTGATCCTTCTCATAACTAAGAATATCATTCTCAGGATCACTTTATTTATGGAGTGGGGTTTTTTTCTAGGGGATGTATTCCTGAAAATAAGCGACCCAAAGGTTTTGCTGTTTCCAAACTCATGACAAAAGGGTATCTCGTGTTTGTCAGGCCTTGACCAATGAAGTGGGAGCCTTGGACTCCCAAATCCGGGAATCTGGCAAGCAGGAGCCCACGTTTGTGTGAGTGCTGTTCTGCTGAACCCCTCGAGCCCCATCAGCTCTGAAATCCATCCTCTTCCACTCATCTTTTAAAGCCACCTTTGAAAAAGATTGGGATTTTCTTGGATCTGGGTGTTCCGACCCAGAGCAGTGGAGCCCTCCCAGCAGGAGCCAGGACCCACACAAGGAGGGAATATTAATGCCTTCCTCCCACCCTCCTTTTGTTTCCACTTTTGCATTTTATATCTCCCCTTTCTCAGTGTTTATAAATAAAAGCCCAGCCCAAGTCCTTGCTGCTCCTTAAAATTCCCCATCCCTTTAAATTTAAAATGCTGTTGTAAAATAATTGGATTTGTGAATAAATTGCCAGAGGTTTGAGGGTTTGGTTTACATTTATCTTCCTGAGGAATGGCGTTTATCAACTCCTTGGGAGCTGTCATCACCTTATAGGATCTGCTAAATACACAATGTTCAGGCTGCTGCTTCAGCAGAGTGCAGGAGCCTTGTCCATGGGCATTAACATATTCCTTGGAAGCATTTAAACATCAGCACTGGAAACCTTTAATACTGCCCGGGAGGGGCTGTCTGGGATGAGGGCCATAAGATTATTATCATTATTATTATTATTATTATTATTATTATTATTATTTTATTTATTTATTATTATTATTATTATTATTATTATTATTATTATTATTACTATTTTCCAGACAACCAGCTGTCTTCAATGAAATCAGAAGCAGGTTTTTTTAATTCTTTGCTTGTTTATTTATTTCACACCATTCTCTCCTTGAGGAGAAGAAGCTGCTAGGAAGGAGTTTTTATTCAAACCTCCCAATCAAACCTGGGCACTTTATCATCCGCCCTTGGATGAGTCCGAAGTGATAGGAAGAGCCCTCAGGACAAAGGGA
>VZRV01010924.1:93379-153267 GCA_013398115.1 Falcunculus frontatus | reverse complement strand
TTTATTATTTTATTTTATTTTTTATTTTAGTTATTATTTTATTTTAGTTATTATTTTATTTTAGTTATTTTATTTTAGTTATTATTTTATTTATTATTTTGTTTTATTTATTATTTTGTTTTATTTATTATTTTATTTATGTTGTTATTTTATTTCAGTTATTATTTTATTTCATTTAATATTTTATTTCATTTTTACCACACCTGAGAATGAACATTTTAAAACTTCTGGAGCAAATTTCTACTCTCAGCAACACCAAAATAAATCTGCAGTGAGTGCATCACCAACTCCTCTAGTTTGGGGTTGTGGCTTTCCAATTCTGTTTGGGGACTTTGTGTTCAGCTAATAAATAGTAGAGGAACGACATTTGGCCTTAAATATGTATTTAAATGAGTCACCTTGAATGAACCGGGCTGCTCCTGCTCAGAAGAAAAAGAACATTTAAGGAGACGTTTTTCAGAGAGGCTTAGGCAAGGCTTTCTTGTCTGCACTGTAATTTATGGGTGCAAATTTCAGTAGTCTGAACCTCTTTATCTGATCTGGGTGGACATTCCTGGGGAGGGGGAAGGGAGCGTGCAGATTTTTGCATTACAGGAAAGTGGTCTGAAAGGGCAGAATGGAAACGGGCTCTGAGGGGAGGAGGAAGTGCCTATCTTTTATATTTTAAACCCTTCCCCTTTTCTAGAAAAGGGCACTTGTGAAATAGATTTTCATAAAAGGAGATTTTTATGAAAATTTCATAATTCCTCGTGCCGTGAGCAGCTCTCCCCATCTCACCAGGGCTGTGCCTTTGCTTCCCGCTAAAACTAAACTTATTTCCATGAATTTGGTTGTCTGGGCCCAAGGTACCACTTCAGAATCAATGAAATGTTATTCTTGAACAATAATAATGGAATTATTGAGATGGGATTGCAACAGATGAGACTTTTTCATGGTTCATCCCTGGTTCTTTGGGTTGGCACTCACAGGTGGACTGAGCCATGCCCACGGAAAAGAGAGAAGTTTACTTTTAATTCTGAATTCCTGATAGTCAAAAAAATTATTGTCAGAAGGCTGTTGGAGGGATTCTATTCCTCTGTCCTTTCCCCACCACCTTGCTCAAGCAGAGGGGATCCCAGCTGGGAGATTTTCCTGCTGCCACAGCCACCATTTCACAGCAGCCCCGTGTTAAAACCAAATGGTGGCACAAAGGGCTCTGCTCATCATTCATCCCCCAGCTGTCTGTTTGCCTCTGCCACCCTCCTCGTTCTCCTCCTCCAGTAAAACCTTTCACTTAGACAAATTCAGGAAAAAAAAAAAAAAAAGGCCTTAATCCTCCTGTCCCTGCAACATCAGCCCCACAGGTTAAGGCACACTTCAATAGTTAAAATCAAAGAAAACTGGGCCTTCCAACAATGGGGCCTTATAAAAAAAACCTCCTATACATCTATTTATAAACCACCTAATCTCAAAAATCCTTATTACCTATCGTGTTACTTTAAATCATGGACATGAGGGAAAGGGAGGCTCGGCATTCAATTATCCTGCTTGCTTTAACAAGGTGTGTATAATAAATGAGCAGTTCTTAATTGACTTCAATGCAATTTGACACTGCTGGAGTAGGAGGAAGAAGGAGCCAGAAAGAAAGAAGACATGCAGCTTAAAGATGTTAGACAACACAGTTATTTAGAGCGTGAATTTTATGACATTAAATTAATTAACCAGTATTTAAATTAACAATATTTAGTGTACAAATGATCACAAGCAATGCTGTGCCAGTAATTATGTTCTACATGGCTTTGTGTTGTCACAGATAATGTTGTATCATTGGCTAAAAGGTAAAATTCTCAAGGTTTTAACAATCCTTGCTAAAGAAGTGTGCTTAAAAATGGAATTTCCTATTTTATGGGCTGCTTTCTTCAAATTAGGCCTTATAAAAACAGATAATGCAATAATAAAACCCCTGCTCATAAATATTTGATCTGGGCAATGAATGATGCAGACACACAATCTCTGGATTTAGATGAATTTAATTAATTTACATTTGGTGTTTACAAGGTCTGGGGCAGGGCTTCAGAAGGGACATTTGTCACTGCAGCCACAGGCAGTTCTGCTGCTCAGGTGGTGACATTTTTGGGTGGCACTGTCAATGCAAAGGTGAGGCTCCAGGCTGTGGTTTAGCCTGGCACAAAGCCCTGTTCATCCTCAGATCCCTGGTGGTCTCTGTGCCAGCACGGACAGGGAGGGACAGGGAGGGACATGGAGGGGCCACCCCCATCCCAACCCCAGCATCACTCCCCTGGGAGCAGCACCTTGGCAGCACCTGCAGGGCTCCCTCCAGGTGAGCCACGCTCTGTTCAGGTGCTGCCACATCAGAGGAGCTTGGCAGAGCCAAATTCCACAGCCAGGGCTGAGGAACTGCCTGGAAAACACGAGTGACCCTCAGCAGCTCTGCACAAAAACCCTGCCAGAGCTGCAGGCAGGATAAATCCAGAGAGTTGGGGCTGCCCCATCCTCATCTTCCCCAAGGCCCTTTCCTGCAGAGTGGGACACAGCTGGAATTAGCAGCTCTGGTGGAGCTCCCTGAGCCCTGCTCCGGGGGTTCCTCTGTGGGAGCAGCTCCCTCCTCCTCTCTGTGCCAAGGGATGTGCTTGTGTGTGCTCACTTCGAGCTCTTCCCTCTTTTGGCATAGGAAGCACTGAGCCAAAACCCTCCTGGGGGAGGTCCTTTGCCTGCATCGATCTGTTTTAAAACTGATTTTGCTACCTGGTGTTCCCACAGATATTTTTGGCAGCATTCTCAGTTAGAACAGGGAGTTTCACCATCCTCCTCCACCCGCTACCGATTTTCTACCATTGCAACTCCAAATCCACCTTTCAGCCTGTGCCCTCAGCAGGGCTGGGACAGGAGCCAGCGTGCAGTAATTCTTATCAGAGGATCACTCTCAAACTTTAACCACAGGAATAAGGTGTTACAGATTCTTAGATCTGATGAAGAATGAACTCGAGCAAAGCAAGGCTCGTGAGCGCTCGGGAAAAAATGAAATGCCACGAGAGCAGAGGATCCAGAAGAGGCTCTGTCAGCTCTTTCCATCAGTTAGGTATGATTTGCATCAACATTTACAGCTGCTGACTATTTACAGTCGCACAGCCATTATGTCTTCCATCAGCTGCTGAATGAACAGGTGTTTACCATTGCAGGGCTGCAGGAGGGAATGATGGATGGAAACCAACAGCCCTCTGGTAGGAAAACTCTTCCCTGAAGGAAGCAGCGCAGTGCTGGGGATGGATGTAAATTTAGCTGAGTTCTCTAACAACCTCTGATTTTATGACTGACTTTTCTTTGGGCCAGCAGGAGAGGAGGACTCAGGTTGTGGACAAATGTGCAGCCCTGGCTGGGGCTGAGGTGGTGGATTCCTTGCCAGGGGCTGTTGTTCCCTCTCTTCTGGTTCCTGTGATTGCTCCCAACCTTGTTCTTTCCTTAGGTGGGGTCAGTTTAGGATACTGGAGTAGGGAATTTGAAGATGCCTCCCAGAAAGCCCTGCTGAGCTCAGACATCACCACAGGGAACCCCAGGACGTGCTTTAAGTTCTCACTTTTGCTTCAGAAGGACAATTAGGGAGCCAGGAAGGCTTGGTCTGAATCAGTGGCTTCTCTTTTTATTGCTCTTTCGGGGAACCTCTTGTAAAGGTTGGACTCGATGATCTTGGAGGTGTTTTCCACCCTGAATGATCCTGTGACTCTCGTTCCCTTATTTTGTGTGTTCTTCCCCACTCCCACGTGCAGGGCTGGATGTGCCAGCAAGGAGCTCCAGGCTGCAGTGGAGAGAATAAACTGGGACTGGCTGCAGCTTCCCAATTAATAATGTTCTTAATGATGAAATTATTAGTATCAATTCATCCATGCGTTATGGATCAGGAGCTTTTGAGTTAGTGCAAAATGCTAAAAGGAAAGGACAAGTCCTCTCCCCAAGAAGCTGTTTGCCAGCACTGTGGGATTATATGCCAGGATGAAAACCTCCTGGATTTGCCTACATGGGCAATTTTTCTGGTTTACTGAATTCTGTTACACAACTGTCCTGAGCTGACTGTTTTCCAAGGGGAAGAGTCATCAATGGCTCTTCAATATTGATATAACTGGAGTGGTTTAAAGTCACCATTTGCTCTCTACCAAGGATGTCACAACCGTAAAAATTAAATTTTATTATTTGTTTTCAGAAGAGCAAACAGAAATGGTTTGAGGGCACAGGGACATGAATTTCTGAGGGAAATTTATGTCATAAAAACCCAGTTTGCTTGTTACAAAGCCCGAAGTCTTTGGTGTAGACAAAGATTGGATTGTAGCCGGTTTGAGTTTAAAAACTTTTCTGAAGTTTTCAGTCCATTTCTGTGTCGGTTCTGCGGTAACACTGCAATCTGTCTTATCAACTCTGCCCCTCCAAAGATGTGCCTTAAGCCAGTTCTATTTCCCTGAGCACTTTGAACATGTGCTTAACTTTAAGCACGTGGTTCACTGGGTTTTATTAAATAAAATAGTAAAAAAAAAAAAAAGAATAATTGGCACAGTCTCCCCATTCCAGTTCCCAGTGCAAGGCCTGATGACAGTCTAATGACAATTCAGAGTGTGCTCTCAACTCTGGCCTGGGCTCTCTGTGGGAAGCACACACAGCCCTGCTACAAGTGGAAAGTTATAGCCTTGAGACTTCTCTCTGCTGCCAAATTTTCAGGGGCCTGAGCAACGACAGACCAGAAATCAGGAGCAATGTCAGCAACAAATGTAATGAAAAGTTGTGATCCCATTTGGGTTTTGTGCCTTTCAAAGCGGGTCTAAGTTAAAGTAATTTCAAAGTAAAATAACCTTCACTTTTTTGTGCTGTTAAATGAACTTTTAAATTCTGTTCTGACAGCCAGCAGTGAGCCTCATAGGAAGAACAGTTTCCTTAATTATTTTGCAAGAGCCCAGGGTGTCACTGCCTCTCCCAGGATGTTCTGGGAAAGGCTGGGCCCCACCTTAGCTGGATCCCACTTCTCTGGGTGGGAATGAGGACGATCCTTTGTGTCCCAGCAGAGCCCAGGGAATGGGGCATTGCTGGGAAGGGGCTAGAAATGACCCCAAACCCCAGAGTGTGGCACAGGACAGCAGCACCTGGTCCTGGTCCTGACCTTCTGCAGGTCATTCTTTTGTACCTCAGCAGGTTTTGTTGCTCTGTGCTCCTTTCTCTTAGTGCAGGTGGTTATTTATTGGTGAAATCCTCTGATCTGAGGCTCTGGCTCCTCACAGTGCCTTGGGGTGTTTTTCCAGGCTGAGGGAAATCAGGGATGAGACCCTTGGGAATGGGCTGGTTCTGCAGCAGGCCCCAGAGCGCCCTTCACACTCAGTTTTGTTTTAATTTTCTAGCAGACTGACTCCAGAGCAGTCACACCCAAGGTGCACTGGCATACCTGGCAGCTGAGTCAGGCTGCTGCACCAGCCCATGGACTCGGTTTCAGTTGTGCAAATTAAAAAAAATCCAAAAAAACAAAGCCACTGAACACAAGTCACTCTTCCAAATCATCTCCCAGAGGGTGAAGAGTCAGCTGGAGAAAACTCAGCAGGACAATGATATTTTTATTCTGTTTTTAGAACAAAAACAAGGAGTAACTATGAGGCAACAAATTAATTAGAATAAAAAAGTCCCTTGATGCAACGATTGGGTTTCAGATATGAAATGATCAATGCCATATCTGAAATATCTTAATTTCTTCATGCAAAGCCATATTCCAAGAATTATTTCGTGCATGTGATGAAAGCCAGCCCACACTGGCACCTCCTCCTTCTGCTCCCGTGCTTGTGTCCCACTAAAATCATGCCATCAGCTGCAGTAACAGACATTCATTCAGAAATTCGTTTTTCCACATTTCCAAACAGAAGGCCGAGGCCTGGGAGGAAATAAGGAGTTTTTCAGTATCCTCAATTTCTTTAGGTTGTCATCTGACTTTAAAGAATTGGTGGATATCATTCATTGTTATCCATTTTGGGGTGAACGTGTCCTTATGTAAACAGCTGGCTTTACAATTAAGCTTACTAATTAGCCCTATAATAGACTTACTACCTGTTCAGCCTGAAAGTAAATCAGGGAGTGTGTCAGAGCATCCTGTTGAGGGATGATGTCGAAACATTCCTGGTGTGCATTCAGGAAAATTAAGCCCAACTACCAGTATGTATAGCTACAAAATGAGTTCTTTTATTTCCTTCTGATAACATCCTGTTAGAAAAACTCCATTTCCTGCATGCTCTGGGCTCTGGCTGTCCTACAGAGCAGTGGTGCTTCGGTAAATAAGTAGCACACGTAAGCTCAGGGGTTTATGACCATTTTGTTGACATATTTCTCTAAACCCAGACCAACCCTAGCTCTGTGTTTGCCCATGGGCTGCATCCAGAGCAGGTTTTCCCCTTGGCCTGTGCTCGCTGTTATTGTTTGCATTGTTTGTAAAGTTCAAGATTGCACAAACAGCGCACCGGGGTGTGAGTAAGGGATGTGTCAGCAATGATTATCCTTGCAGGGTGTATTTACACTGCTCAGCTCAGGCTCCTCAGCATCGCAGCTTCCTCAGGGCACAGCCCAGGATGGAGCTGTGATCTGTAGGGTAGAAAGAGCATGTGGTTTGTCTTGTAGGAACTGTTTTCTTATCTGTCTCCTAAAGAAAGCACACCCCAATAAGCAGTTTTATGTTTAGAGCCTTGTAAACCGTGGTGCCTCTCGGCCAGGAATTCTTTAATCAGTGTTAGGATTCTCACAAGGTCATGATTGTCAAGCTGAAAAGGGAAATCTGGGTTGGATATCGGGAAGAAATCCTTCCCTGAGAGGGTGGGGAGGCCCTGGCACAGGTTCCCAGAGAAGCTGTGGCTGCCCCATCCCTGGAAGTGTCCAAGGCCAGGTTGGAGCACCCTGGGTTAGTGGAAGTTGTCCCTGCTCATGGCAGGGGGGGAACTGGATGATTTTAAGGTCCCTTCCAACCCAAACCCTTCTATAATTCACCACTGGGATTCCTCCGTACCACCCAAATCATATAAGATATCACCATTAATATTTTCTTCCATGTAGGAATTTTCCAGGCTGATTCCGTGTGATGGCTCATGGGAGCTACATATCATTTACCATCATTTTCCTTTGATCCCTTTTTGATGAAGGAAGTTTAAAAAAATCCCTGTTTCTTGTGAAGCAGAGTGCAGCTCTGAACACTTGATTGCAGTGTACAGTATGAATACTTGATTAATAGTTACTGTAAGCACTTGTAAGGAATTTGATGCATCTGGTTTGAATAGATATCACACATGGATAAAGATGTCTGAATTCAGCCGAAATTTCATCATCTTGGAAATACAGCCCTGAGGATGGAACCTGGCAACTGTGGGGATTAGTCTTTGGTACGAATATTCTTGCTGTCCTCTTGAAATTAATGAGTTTTGCTACTGACGCTAAAAGATTCAGGATTTCCCCAGAATTTCCCATATGAAATAGTAAAAATCAGGAAATCTGAAAGCAGGAATTAACTCATGTGCACCCCTGGTATGTGGTTTGGGGCCTCTGCAGTTCACACCCCATTTTAGCCCAGTTTGAATCCCACACTCCCGCTACTATTCTGCCGTGCTGGGGCAAAATAAAAATGCAAATTTTATTTTGAAGTGCTCTGTGTGTTCTGCTGGCTCCATTGTTGCTCGTTCCTGGTGGGGTCTGGGTGCCCTGAGCACATTTCCAGGCTGGGAACCTGCACTTCTGTGCAGTTGTGACTTTGGATCAGGACACGATCGAGAGTTTGAGATGCTGCACCTGGCAAACCCCAGCCTGGTGTCTCTCCTGTTTCTTTCCATCAAATGGAAGTTTTTCTGTTGAATGTTAAGAATTACATCAGTTCAACTTGTAGCAGAATAATTTTTTTTTTTCCTATGCTAGGGGCAGTAAAGCCTCAGTACCTACAGAAATGAGTCCAGAAATGAGTCCAGAAATGAGTCCAGAAATGAGTCCAGAAATGAGTCTTAATCTCAGTGAAAGAAATCTTCATGTTCCTATTTCCTGAAGTGGAAGCAGAGTTTCTTTTATGAGTTCCACCTCAGACTCAGTGAGAGATTTTCTGACAGGGGAAGGGTTTCTTCCTACTAATTATTCTTGCCTCATTTCCCTCCTCCCTCTTTTGCAAGAATGAAGTCCCTGACGAGGGTTCCGTTTGCTTCTAGGATCAATTAGTTCACTGATTGGCTTTGCCTTTTCTCAGCTATGGCCACAAATTGAGGATCTAACTCTTCAAAAGTTCTGCTTTTGGTTTGAGAACTCTTTTTTTTTCCCGGATGTTTTGTTTGCTGTTTTCCCTTGTTCTGTTTGTCTATTAATACCCCAGACGGTTCTAGCTCACTTTTAATATGACATGCAACTTCCTTTTTATGGTTGCCAGCTCCTCCTGCTTTGCCATAACAAGTTAAGGACCTTCTGCTGTCTGTAAAAACCATCGTGTATTTGAAATCCTCCACGGAAGAAGTAAAATAAAAGAAGAAATAAAACCCACGACTGTATTTTCCGTTGGCATTATCATCGAATCTCCCCGAATATATTCATCCCCATTTTTATCTGAGCTTTCAGTGCCACCCCTCGCGCTGCAGACAGCGAGAGCAGACACAGGATCTTCTCACCACGCTGCAGGGACGAAAGGTCACGGTCTAATTTCTTTGCATCGAGGCACCAGAGGAAAATGCGAGCGAGAATCGCCCAGCGCTGGCTCCGAGCGAGCGGCTGCGGGATGTTCCACAGAGCCCTCGGCTTCTGCACAGGATCGGTCCTCGCAAAGAGGCAGGAAGGTTAAAAATAAAGCAAAGCCTCGGGGAGGGCGATGAAGTGGGGATTTTGTTCCTTTAATGGGTTAACTACAGTATGCCAGAACACGGCGCTCGCCTTTAAAACTTTGAATTCAGCCAGGCCCTTACTGAATAGATAAAAGCGGTTTAAGGACAGGTGCCAGCCCATCAGTCCCCTCTCCGCAGCTGAGGGTTTCAAAGGCTAAGTCACTTGCAAATGTTGCTTTCAATAGGTGAGAAATCCCTGACTGGAAAAGGTGCTCGCTGGGCTCGGCCTAAAAGGCACAAAGGGCGCTGAATGCCGCCTTCCATTTGCAGAGAAATCGCGTTTATTTTGTTTGTTTATTAACTATCTCTGACTTGATGATTTACACCCGCCCCGGTTGTTTACTGAGCCGGTTCTGAGCTCGCATTTCTTTGTTCCAGTCGTTCAGAGAAACGAAATCTCCCGTGCGGGGCTGGAAATGTAATTTTCGGAGAAGCCGTAAAACTGGCCAGGCTTGTTTAAAGCCCAGAGAGTTTAACTCTATTGACTTTCCTGCTTTGCTTTGCTGTTTAGCTGTACTTGAGTGACTTCATTTAAAAAGGAGGGCAGTTACTTAATCGTACAATCCACCTCGCTGGTGTCATTCGCAGTTTCCTGTTCTATTCTCACTCAGCGAGCTGAACGCGAAGACTTCTTTCAGCTTCTGGAGTTTTCATCTGGATCAAAATCTTCTCCTTATACTGTGAGATCTCCTTCCCATCCTTTCCTTGAGCGACCACACTGGAAAAAAGATGCTTTGTGGTTTGATGTAAATGAAGTTCTGAGGTGGCTGATGGCACTTTGGGATCTCCCCGCACTCTCTGCCATCCTTTATCGGGCACAGCCTTGGCAGAGCTGGGCACTTTTGTCCGGTGCCTGTCATACAGTAACACCCCGAATTCCTCCTAAAAGCTGGCATTGTGCTCCCAGGGTCCCGCAGGAGCCGAGCTCCCAGTGCAGGAGGTAATTGATGAATAAAACAAAGGGAGGCGCACCACAGAGAGGTTCAGGATGCTGGTCCTGCCCTGGAATGGATGCTGCTGCCTCCCAGCAGAGGTGGAATTTGGGAAGGAGCTGGGAGCACCTTGGCTGTTTCTTTTCTCCTTTTAAATCTGAAAGTTCATTAATGCGTCGTTGTTTATTCAGTGAGTAAGTGCCGGTGCTGGCATTAGCCGGGCACGGCCACAGCCAGAAATCAGGGTGGTGGTGTCTGATATTTGACTTTTACACAGGGACGTGCCACGCTGTGACACTGCTTTTCAGGCACAAGCCTCAGTGCAAAGCCTCGTTCAAGGAATTTATTTCTCGAGGAGAATTCATGAACCTCAGTTTTGCATGAAAACCACTTTTATTCCCCTATTCTGCCAGCTTTACACCAGACAGGATTCCAATTCCCACTCTGGAATAAACCCCAATCCACTGCAATCCCTTTTTTTTGGTGTCTGTCCTTTTGCCATCTGGGCAGGGGCACCTGGAGGAGGCTGGGGGCAGGAATGTCCTGATTAATGGTTAAATAACAACGGAATTTCATTTGCCTTTCCCTTGGTTTGGGTGCTCTCTCCCTCTCCTAAATCACCCATTTGACATAAACCCCCCAAAAGGATTAATCACCACTGTCACGAATGAATCAAGAATTAAAGAAGAAATTTCAGCAGCTCCGCCAAAAAATGATCTGGGGGTTCTGAAATTGTCAATAAGGGGTAGGAAGGTGTTAAACAGTTCGGTTTTGTGAGGTGGAGGAGTTTGTCCCTCAAGTGTTGGGGCATTTGCAAAGCTGAACAACACAGAGGCGTTTAGGGAGAGGAGAAGGCAGCACCTGATCTGTGTAAGGTAAGAATTTTTTGGGAGTAGAAAATGCACCTGTAGTTTTCTAAGTTACACATGTAAAAAAGATAAAATTTTACACATCAGTTATATAACAATATGCTGAAATACACAGATTTTTGGATCAGCGAGACAAAATTCTAAATTATCAAAAATACGATTCTAAAAGATCCCACCCACGTGCCCTGGTGTGGTGTCCCTCAGCCTGCTCCGAGCACCTGAGAGGGGCAGAGTTGTTAAAAACATCATTTCCGTCTCCTTTTCTGTGTACAACTGCTCTCCACGTGCTGCTTTATTTTTAGGATTTAGTTAATGGCTCTGTAAGAAATCACATTTTGCATCTTCCCCAGCATCATCCTGCGGTGCTTTTCTGTTAGCTCTGCTCTGGCAATTAAAAAGTTGCATGCAATTATCCCACGCACTTTTAGAGTGGCCTGGCAACAAAGGATGCCCAAGTCCTGTGCAGATAACTTTATCTTCATTTAAATATTGTAAATATCCTGTAAAAAAAGTTCAGGGTACACACGGGGTGTGAGAGTCCAGGACAGCCTCGTTTTTATTTAATTCATTTTCTTGCAAGCTTGAAAAAAACCTCAGCCCACACTTTTTGTTCATCATTGGAAATATTATTGCCTGGTTTGTAGGTGTTTAAATGTTATCACGAATCCCCGTAAATAGAAGGAGGAGGAGGGAGGGGGTATCTATTTGTAAGATGAGAAAAGGAACCACTGCCTATTGTTTGACCTGAACAGCTCCCTGATTGACTGGGAGCAGGAATATCTCCATGGGAACAGATGAATGTCTGGTTTTCATGTGGTGAAATCCCCAATCGAGCTCACAGTGGCTTCACTAACGTGCCACTCTAAATTGGCTGTTTGCATGCTGCTTCCTACCTTTGGCTGAACTAAATCAGAATACTTCTCCCGAAGTTACCTCTCCCAAATGCTAACGATGAAATAAAAATACAGAACGAGCAACAGCCCCAATTAATGCCGTTGTTTTGTCCTGTTGTTGGTTTTTAAATTTTATTTTGGGTTTTTGTTGTTTTGGTTTTTTTTTGTTTTTTTTTTTTTTAGCAAAGCAGGCAAAATAATTAAATGAGATTAAGCATTTAGCATGGACCAGCCTTTTCAGCGCGCTCCCTTTTGCAGATTTGGGTGATGGGGAGGTATTGTGATGCCTCCTCACGACACAAGAATGCTGCTGGTTCGGGGGAATTTGGAGAACTCCTGAATCCATTGTGTCCCGGGTTTGCTCCAGCCATTCACATCGCTCTGCTTTCCGTGCTAAAAGGAGGGAAATGTCAGTTGACTTCAACGCAGCTGAATCTAAAAATAAGTTTTAAACAGATATTAGAGGTAACAAAAGAACCACAGTAACAATAAAAAAAAAAATCGCAGTCCAGGTTGGGTGAAGGAGTGATTCCTAAATATTAAAGCCCCAGTGGTCTTATCTGGACCAGCTGCTTATAATGTCTGTGAGGAATGTGGCACATCAAGTGTGTGAACACTGCAGCTATTGTATCCTAACAGGCTGATTGAACCCTGGATAATTGGCATGTAACCTTCTCTATTAATAGTGCAGACAGATATGTGAATTAGCTGAATGCCTCAGACATATGCCATGCATTAACCAAAAGGGCTTACAATTCTCATAACAACTTGGCTAACTATTACACCAGTCATTATTCTTTAGAACTTGATAATATTAGAGCAAAATCAATAAATGATTTGTAGTTTCGGGCCAGGTTATGAATAATCAGTGGCACTGTAACTCGATCGCCAAGGGTTGGGCTGGGAGGAAGACTCAGGGCTGATAGTGGGGCACTTTGATGTTTTTAAAGGGGTCAGAGTGCGATTCTCTGTCTTTGTTTGGCTCTTGTAACTTGAAGGATTCGATAGGCATGAGAAACATTTCGAATAATTTCAGGATTGCTGTTCTTTCTGTGCTACAGGACGTGTACAGTCAGGGCCACTGTCTTTGGAGAGACAATAGATTATTTTCCTTTGTGAAATGTGAGGTAGAGGGGTAAATATGGCTTCTTAATTTTTTTTTTCATTACATTGTCTTACTGTTGTGAACTTCCCATCCCTCCATTGCAGTTGTTTGTCTCGAATGAAATGGCAAAGCCACCTTTTACTTTTTAATGAGGTTGTTCTTTTGCTGAAGTGATAGAGTGCATGATTCAGCTGTGAGTGATCTCGAAAGAATGCGGCATTACAACACTTTGAAGGCAGAGAAATATCAACTATGGGCAGAGAATATTTAAATGTGGGAGCCCCTAGAGCTGCACAACCTGTCTGAGAGTTGGAGTAACAAGCTGCTCCAACAGAGCTATGGGGCTTTTTGTTATTCGAGAACCTTTCCTTAGAAAATCTTTTTACAATTTAGTGGAAAATAATCGGATATTTTAGGATAGAAATTCAAGTTTAGATGTCCCAGCATTTGCAACAACTGTGCTGTTGTTTTGCAAATGCTTTAGTCATTTAAATGCTCCTCTCAGTAATCCACCTCAAGTCAGAATCAAATAAACACCGACATAAAAAGTGTTTTAAGCAGCTACAAATACTGCACAGATAGACACTTTGATTTCTGAGGAGGTTTTATTTACATTTCCCCTATCCCACGGGGGCTGAGCTCAAAACAAAGTGTTTGGAAGGTGTCAGGGTGTTAAGGCCAGAACCCAAAGAGTTTCCCAATAAAACAGGAGCACCCAATCTCACATTATTCCTTGGCATTAACCTCCCCTTATGCAGAAACTAAAATCCTTATTTCCCTTGCCCGATTGTCTCCTGAGCTCCCCACCCACCACCAGCTCACAGAGGTAACACTTCCCTCCACCTGCTGCACCTCTTCTGCAGTTACCTGGCTTCTCCCCCAGGACCTGCTGAAATCCCTTCTTTAGGGGCTTTTCAGCCTCCACTCAGCCATGAGGCCACTCCAGACCACCACTCATCTTTCAGGTTTGAGATGAACTTTCTTCTCTCAGGCCCCCAGCTCTTAAAGCCCTGCCCAACCTCAGCTGCTGGCAGTGCTAGGAAAGCCCCTGGATCAGGAATGTGCCCTCATGGGATGTGCAGTGGCCACTGGGGGTGATCCACATCCATCCATCACCCAAACTCAACGTCAGATCCTTCTCTGAACCCGGGTCTGCCTTTGCTCTTGCTCCTGCCAGTTCAGCTGTGTCCATGGGGAAACTGAGGCAGCATAAACACTGTAAAACCACCTTGGCAGTGCTGGAAAAAACAAGGAGGCGGCGTGGGAGAGGCTGGGATACACTCAGTGTGCACGGATTTCACTTGGCATTCTCCTTTCTCACCTTCCCAGTGGAAAGATATAAAAATAGAAAACTTAGAGGCAACCAGTGCCCACCCAGTCACCAGCACCAGACCTGGAGCAGCTCCCCAGAGCTCAGCTCCCAGTTTGGGGAAGAATCAGCTTTGAACTGGTCTTGGTCACTGAGCCCTGTCCCTGCTGGGGGTCATTTACACCCGTGAGGGTTTGGGGACTCATTTCCCATCCCTGGTGGGACCAGTCCCCAAACCCTCCTGGTGCAGGTTCTGCTGCCTTTGCTGCTTCCCTCTGGAGCTCTCAGGCCACGGGAGAACACAGCCAGACCAAGAGCCCAAACCCTGCAGCCTCGGCTCTGGCAGGCAGAGGTCGTGCCCAGCTTCTCGGGGTGACTTTGCAGGGTTTGAATCTTTGCCAAACACGGGAGTTGTGGCCCTAATGTCTCATTCCCATTCAGTGGATTGCCATCTGGTTCAAAAGGCATTTTATTCTGATTTGTTGGCAAGTCAGAACAATTTGGTACGGTCCCTCACCAGCTCTTGTGGCCATAATAATAATTTATAGAAAGATTTTTTTTTCCTCTATATCCTGGCAGATCTGGGGGGAGTGCATGTCTGAGAAGACTCTAAATTATGCTTGCTTGAACTCAAATAGGTTTTTTTGTTGTTCGATACCTCTTATACTTTGATGTGTCTAAACCATGCCGTCCATAAAATGTATATAAACTTGTTTTGTGAGAAGCATATAATAAAATTCACATTCATTTCCGTCCTGCCTATATTAGGTACACTTTAACTGTCTCTGTGTACACAAAATATGTAACTCTACAAGCCTGGATTCCTGCCTTTCTCTGGGAAGGTGCAGAAGGACAGATACCCAGCTTCAGGAGTTCTCTGGCTGGATCCATTTGTCAGGTTTCATATTTTCCTCTCTGGCAGACGTGCCCCAGTCAGCAGCCAGGGAAAGATCAGGAGAAGCTGGCAGAGAGATGACCTTAACTGGGATCAATACAAAAAGCTTCAGGAGCTTAGGAAATCAAGCACTTTGAAGTAAAATGCAGAGCCGGATTTCACAAGGCATCACTGCTGTTTGTCACTCTGGGGAGGGGACACGAGGACTCGGTGCTGTATTTAAATGTTCACAGAGGAGCGGGGCTTGGAGGAGTTCAGAGAGAGCTTTAAAGATCACACTGCCCGTGAGCAAATTCCTTCAAAGGCCCCTTGCTTGGGGAAAAAGGAAATAAGCTGATGATTCTGCATGTCACCGATGCTGGCCAGTGCCAGGGGTGAGCACTGAACTGGGAATTCATGGATTTTACAGCTCCAGCTTCCCTGAGGAGCAGGGCTGGAACTCAGAGCTGCCTGTGGGTTTGAGGCTCTCACCTGTGAGCATCCACCTGCCCTTTGGACACTCCTGCCACTGTCCAGGGGCAGATGCCTGGGCATGGATCTGATGGAAAATCAACCCCGTGGTTCAGGTTTGTCCAGACAGGAGCCTGTGTTAGGACTCAGCATCACCAAAGGTGCTGGATCACCCTCCAGCCCCTCCAACGTCAATGGTTTCCAAATTGCATCTCAGTTTTGGCTGCCCTGTTGTCTCTGTTCTGCGATGATCAGAATTATTTGGGCTGTTTTCACTGGATTATTAAATCAGAGTGGATATTGTTGTGAAGAACTTCTCGTGGGAGGTGTCCCTGCCCATGGCAGGGGGTTGGAATGAGATGATCTTTAAGATCTCTTCCAACCCAAACCCAAACCATTCTGTGACTTCAGGGATGAGAATCCTTCCCTTCTGAGATGAGGGAAGGTTTGCTTTTGTATCAGTTGGGAGGACTGGGTTTGCCAGGCTGGGATAACCTGAGGAGACTCCTCAGCTGGGAATGGAACTTTCTTGCCTGGTGGGTGAGGAATTGTTTGAACTGAGGGTCTTGCAAAGCACAGAGCTGCTCAAGCAAAGGTTTTTGGCATTTGTCCATCAAAGTAGGGAAAGACGTTTCTGCTTTGGCCCTTAATGCCCACCCATCATCAGATTTTTCTCTCCTGCTCCTGAGCGGGATTAGGTGACGGGAACAGGAATCTGTCTTTGATTTGGAGTCCTTACACATGGTTTTCTCTCTCTTTAAAGTACTGAGCAATGGTTTTCAGCTTTTCTTAATCCTGAGAACACCTAACCTTGGGGTAAAGAAGTCCAAATTGGGTAAAAGTTAAAATAAACTTTGGCTGTATCTCCTATTTTTTTTTTCCATATTCTACCTTTGGTTCACACTCCTGGGAAGGTTTCCTTTGTTTCCTTTGGCAGTAGCTTTGTGAACTGCTGCCTTCCTGATGCTTAAAAAAGGAGAAGCCTGTGGCTGGAGAAAAACTGGAACTGATGCTCCTGAAACTGCCTGCTTGGGTCATTCAGATGGGTTATCCCAGGTGGAAAGAGTTATTAATGCAGATTTGGCTTCTGCATTTAATCCAGATGGCCACTGCAATTAACCACAACGCAGAGGAAATGTTTGAAATTGATGTTGACACAGAAAAAAGCACAAGCTTGCACAAGCTGTGGACCTGTCCCAATTCAGCTGCAAAGGTGGTGAGATACTGGTGCTAAAATCCTTGTACTGCACAGGGGAACCTTGAAAACCAAGTGGAGAGAGGACAGGAGTGTCTGTGCCAGAGAAGGTTTGGGGAACAGGAACTGTTCAGTGATGAGGTACCAGAATAATCCATGGCTTTGGGGTTTGGGCAGCATTTTGGGGCTCCAATCTGGATTTCTCTGGGCTGGGACGTTGCCCAGGGGCAGGCAGGGGGCAGGACCCACCTGTCCAGTCAGTACTGGGATGTTTGTGCAGAGTGGTAGCACCCAGTGAGCTCAGTGGGCAGCAGCCCTTCCATATCCAATTTCCTCCTAAAAACCAGGAACCATAACAATGAGGGATAATCAAGGCCCTGTCTTTGTAATTCAGCATCAAAATCAGAAGGGAGACCAGGAATTCTCACTATTATCTTAGAGTAGAAATCCCAGTGTTAATGGAGATTAGGAAAGGTATTGATTTGTCACAGGCCATAAGGTTTCCTGTGTGCCTGACTTTCCTTAATTCCCCTGGGTTTGACAACATTGACTTAATCTATTTAAGGACCTGTGATGAAGGATAAAACATCACCATCTGCTAATGCAAACATTTATAACTTAAAAAAAAACCTCATTAAGGTAGTGGGATAGAGAATAAAATCTTCATCATGTTTAAGATGGCAAACAAAAAAAAGTAATTCTGAGTTTTTAAATTCAGAGTTCTTTTAAAGCAAATCCAAAAGTAGCTGAGGAAGAGGATGAATGGGTTACAAACAGATTTTGGGTCCTGATGAAATGATAGAAGGTGGTAGGCAGCAGGATGCAGTGAGCTGAAATCCTGTGTTTTGGCTAAGATGCCTCTATCAGTGAGGGCTGCTGAAGTTGTGTCCCCATTCAGTCACAGACAGACAGACAGACAGACGTGAGCTGTCTCCACCTTTCCCCACAGACACTGTGAGTCAC
The DNA here is from genome assembly GCA_013398115.1 of Falcunculus frontatus. Classification (NCBI taxonomy): domain Eukaryota; kingdom Metazoa; phylum Chordata; class Aves; order Passeriformes; genus Falcunculus; species Falcunculus frontatus. The sequence goes on along the minus strand of VZRV01010924.1, from coordinate 135,804 downwards.
AGCTGGTGTCTTCCCCCTGCAAGTACCAACAGCAGCACAAGACACAAAAAGTGAGTCACTGGCCAGCCTGCTCTCATCACAGACAACATCCCGGGCCTTTAGACTCGACTGGGTCCGGTGCATTCTGAAAATGCACATTTTGGATGGGTTTTTGGTAAAAGCTGCCAGCACAAGTCCTGCAGATCCAAACAAAGAAGGGAACCCTCAGCCCCTGCTGATGCTGAGCAGTCCCTAACAAATATTGCTGCCAGCATTTGGGAATGGCAGGAACTGGGGCTGGAGCACCTTTGCCAAGCCCAGCTTAGGGGGATACTGGAGCCAAGGCTCTGCTCTGTGCCACCCTGGTCACAGCAGGGGGGACAGAGGTCCCTGGCAGCCACCCCAGGCCCTGGGCTGTGCTGGGAGGGGACTGGGGACAGGAACAAACCAGGGCAGGAACAAACCAGGGCAGGAGCTCCTGCCCCTGCTGCAGCTCTGTCTGGGTGAGCAGGAGCCTGCAGCCCGGGCTGTGTTGCAGCTGAACGATTGCAGCCCGTGTTGACACATCCAACCCTCCCTTAAATTGGGTAATTCGGGTTCTGATAACTGCAAAGATGTGAAAGCTCTGAGGCCTGGGCTCGAGGCTCTCTGCGGTGAAGGGCACTGCTGTTATCAGCCATCTCCGTGCCCCACTGTGCTGCATCACTCCCATATGCAGCGAGTGAAGTGCAATTTAAGCTGCACTTAAGCCGGGCTAATGGGCAGCTGGCATGAGAAAGGATGGGTCAGACTGCTCTGATTGCTGCAGCAGACTGCACATTTAAACACCCCAGTTTTGTAAGCCCAGCATCATTGCACCTGTGACTCCTGCTATGTGCAAACACTGCTCACCTGGGACACAACCACGGAATCTCCAAATGCTTTGGGCTGGAAGGGACCTTAAAAACCATCTCATCCCAGCTCCCCTGGGCAGGGACACCTTCCTCTAGACCAGGTTCTGACAATCCTGATAATACTTCTGAATAACAGTAATAATTCTTCTGGAACTGCTCTGCCCAGTCACTTCAGAGCCTGTTCAGGAAGCTGTTTGTGTGTCAGTCGTGAGTAACAAGTAGGAATTGTCTACAGCGATAACCACAATTAACATCACACTCTTCCCTCTGAGTAAATCCGTGTGAGGGCTGAACAGGGCTGAGTTTCTTTGTTAGTGAAAGAGGACAGGTCCTGTTAAACATCTGCTTTTTGAGGCTGTTGCTTTTAATTAAATGAACATTTTTATCAGAAGAAGATGTACTGCAGTGTATTCCTGTAATAATGATTCCATCTTTTCCCTGCCTCTCAGTCCACACAGGGCACAACATCTCTGAGGCCAATGGGGATTTTTCTTTGGATTCCAGTGATTGTGGCTGCACAGGAGACCCTGGGAAAGGGCAGTGCACCCAAAGGAGAGGTTGGTTAATGTAACGTAGCCATAAAGCCCAGATTTAAGCAGTTCACAGGAGCCCGGGGTGTAACTGCAGGAATTCCTGATACCTCCACTTCCTGTGCCTCTTGAACACACGCAGAAGCAGGAGGGAAATCGTTATGATAATTAACTGGTTAAAATAAGAGTGAAGAAATCTAATATCATCAGGGTTCAGCAGTCACTGGGTAGTGCACAGACCTCATGCTGATTCTACGTAAAGAAATTAATTTCAGCTGCAGAAAATAACATCTCCCAGTCCAGGATGGGCTGGCTCCTCCTCGGGGGTGGATTCCTGGCAGCGCTGGGGGATGCAGGGCACAGTTTGATGATAGATTTGCTCCAGGGGAGAAATTCACTTTAAAGGGGAATTCGGATGATCTGGGTTACAACACAGTCTTATAGATCTCAGAGACATTTGGATCTATAGAAATTAGAGTGGTGAAGCCTGGCCCTGGCAGGAAACAGGGGAAGGGGTGGAAAAAGGGTGGGAATGTCTTGCCAGTGCTACAGCTGAAAAAAAGATACAGATAATCCTCTACATCTAACATACTGATAGGAAAATATCATTTAACCTGGGCAAGTCGTTGGGGTTTTGTTTATTTGGGATAAATAACTTTATTTTGTTTATTTTGACAAAAGGATAATAATATCTATCATAATTATTATTATATTATTAATTAATGGATTATAATATATGATGTTATCTTATATAAGATGAATACTAGCATATTATAGTCTAAGAACAGGGGCAACCCTTTTCCTTGGAGGAAAAATAACTTCACTGGGGATTCCAAAGCTGAAGATTTGGTTAGAGGCAAATCCATGGAAAGAAAAAAGGGGGAGTGAACACTTGGGAATGCTTTCTTTCACTAATCTTAAGGAAAATCGCCGCAAAGGAGGGGAAAATATTGAAATATAATTCAGAAAGTAGAAAAATGAAACTCCATGTGAGGCTGGGGAGGGATTCTGAGCTGGGTGCTGTGGGGCTGGGGGCTCCAGGGCAGAGTTCCTCACATAGTGTGCAAAGGGTGCTTCCCCCAAATGTTATTTTAATCAGTCCGTTTTTAAACAATGCGAGCTGACAGCAGCCCTTGAATATGCATCGCCGAGGCTCTCGGAATTGTGAGGAGAAAGGGCGAGGAGATTTCCCTGGATTTCGGAGCGTGGTCTGGAATTTCATAGGTGCAGAGAAAAGGCAGCCGGGCTTTGAAGTTTTCTGCTTTATATGCTAAACAGTGCTGTTGACTGATTTACTGCGATTGCACATTCAGGGGGTGGGGGAAAAGGGAAGCCACGACTTTTTGTGGAGTGCGATGAGGAATTATTGACAGATAGGGATACGAGTTCCACTTGCTTGCAAATTTGCTTTCAAACCCGACAAGTTCACACAGGCGAGGGCTTGTAACAGAGCGGTGCAAGATTTAGTACAGCCCTGCCACATCTGGAGAGCTGCAAACATCACCTGGCTTTCCCCAGTGCCAGAGGGGGAAACGCAGGAATTGCAGGCAGCACCAATGTATTTTTTATTTTTCTAAAGACCGGTGCACCCCACTCTTTCACTGGTGTTAGCTCTTTAACCTCTCTTTGCAGTGGATGTTTAAGATTCCTGGAATATTCAGGCTCCACCAGAACATTTAACCAGGCTGATTATGCATCAGTGGCAGGGAGCATCCTCAGCAATAAATTCATATTCATGGGGGGGGAAATGAACTGTGGAGCATCTGTGGAGTTCCAAGACCAAAAACCTTTGGAACAAAGAAATTCCTCCCAAGGAGTGACCCAGTGAATTGTGCTCTGAACACTTGGGTTAGGAATGATCCCTTCCCATGATTCAGGAATAAATGCCAGGCTGGATGTGGAAATACTGGAGCACTTTGTACAGTCTGGTGTCAGAACGTGCAGTTTTAAGCACAATTAAATTTTTTTTTAAAAGCAATGTTATGAAGCAAGGAGCAAGAATTGAATGGAGGTTTTGTTTTAGTGCCTCTGAAAGGAAACTCTCTCCTCCAGGAGAACACTTCTTCCTCGATAGCATATCATTAGTTGCTTCTTTACATGCTCTGGAAAGATGTTTCTTTGAATCTTTATGTGTGGCAAGAGGCAGAGAAGGGTGGAGGATAAAAGAGAGCTAAAAATAGCAGGAGCATCTGAATGCACAAATGCAGAACTTGTCTGCAAAACGGGTAACAAAGGCAAACATGCCTTAGCACATCAAAACATTGCTTTTTGTTAGGGGTATTTCTGCTCTCTAATGACATTTCTGTTGGGAAGGAAACTCTGCCTCCTCCTCTGGCAATAACCAGCAGGACAAATTTCATTCACTCAATTCCCCAAAGTGGAATTTGCTCCCTCATAGTCCCACTTAACCCAATCCTTCTGTGCCGTGGTTTCCTGTCTATCCATTGAATCCTCAGGAATATTATTGTTATTAAGTCATTTATATGTTTTTAAAGCACTTGTATACCTCATAAAAATGATTGCAGGAAAGTGCATTAATGCTGGTACACCTTAACAAACCCGAATCATGCCAGGCACAATTAAACTCTTTTTTATGTCCCACCATGCAAATCTTCCTGTAGAGCTTGAAGTTTAACTTTCAAAGCTCAGCTGAGTTTATTCAACTGATTACTATCTAATCCACCCACCCATCATCCCACACTCCCTCAAAAAAATGTTCAAATCCTGCCCAGAGTGGTATTTTTATTTTTAAACTTGAATGTCTAAGCATTCCTCACAGATGTGAGAGAACTTGAGGCTTAATCATTACAGCAAACCCATGCTGGCATCAGACAGGGCACGGCCCTTTGCAGAAATGGGGATTCTCAGCAGTAAACTGGCTGCTGTGTCCCAGCACAGAGCCACATTTGAGCACCTGGCAGCCCCACAGCTGCCAGCAGTGAGGGTTTCACTCGTTTGTGACACTGGGAGAAGGAGCCACTGTCCCTCTTCCTGTGCCAGCTCCAGCCAGGGCACACACGGGGCCATTTCCCAGCATCCCAGCAGGAATTGCACCCAAGGGAGAGCTCCAGGCACAGCAGCTCTGCTTGGGCAGCTGTTTGGGGATTGAAAAGCAGGCACAGGAGGTGTTTGTGGTGAGAGGTGGGCAGAGACCCACGGGGGACATTTGTGTGTGTGTGCCATTCCTTGTTGGCTCACTGTGTGCCCTGTGACCCTCCTGGCACCTCCTCCCTTTCCTTCATCAGCCTCTGACCCTCAGGGCACCAACATTTGGCTCTGTTTGAATATTCCAAGCCCATGTCCAGGGCCTTTTGCTCGTTCAGTGCTGGAAAGAGGATTCCCAAAAGATAATTTATTTCTTTTCCTTCAAATATCTGGCCTGGCTGGTTGGGACCCGTCTGACCCAAAAGCAGGATGCCTTGGCAGGGCAGGGAAGGACAGGGCTGGCATCATTCCTGGCAAAGGTCACTCTAGAACCTGTTGGAGGCTTTGCTGTGCAGGGCTCTGTCCCATGGAGCCGTCCTCTAGGAAATATTTCACTGCATTGGGCTCTTTATTCCCTGGGCTGCTGCAAACAAGCAGAACTCAGGGCAGCCGTGAATATTTTTGGCTGCAGAGGATCTCCTCCATTCTTATTTAACCTAACTACACCAATAATTGTAATTAGCTATCAGCAAACCTGACCAGTTTAGCACAGGTACAGCTGATATAAATGGTGCTGGTGAGGGTTCAGTTACCCTGGGACATTTTACAACAGAACGGTGTTTGTTGTGCTCAGACACGAATTATCAAGCCCCAGGAGCTGATCAGCCACGGGGAATCAGCAATTTGGTCTCTCTAGGAAATTGTAATGCCTGGCCAGGTGATCACAGAAGGCTCTGGAGGCAGCTCAGGGCTCCTGGACACCCCAACACCTCTGGGGTTTTGTGGTCTGGGAGATCCCAGGATCTTGTGGGGTTTTAGTGTGAGGAAAGAACGATTCCCAACATGAGCCCAGGAGGAATTCTTTACGGCAGCTCAGTGGAAAACCCTCCTGAGGAAGCCCCTTAGACAAACCCCCTATTTTTATGTGTCCATGCAGCTGTTGGGCCACACCATCCATCTCTGGGTCCATGAAAATCTGACCCATTGGATATGAACAGGGCAGATTTGCACAGGCTGGGGAGAGGGAAGCCTGTCCCCAGTGATCAATACTCTGCACCAGCACTGCCTGGGTTATCCCCAGGCTCAGACACTGCACACTCAGGGTATCAGGAGGGGATTAACCCCATCTCCTTATGGACAATTTTCAGATCAGGTCCCACAAACCCAATTAGAGGGTTCCAGAACTCGTAAAACCCCCTTGAACTCAAGGTACCCCTGTCAGGGTGCAGAGCTGTGCTGAGCACCCCTGGTGAGATAAGGAAGAGCCCCTGCTAAAGCCTGAAGTCTGGGAAAATCAGGGCTGCCATGAGTTAATTACAGGGGATTAAGGGCCCGTATGAAAAATAACAGATGTGAGTGAACAGCAAGTTTGCAAGCAGCACTATGACCAATCAATATAAAGCTGTGTTTAGCAGGAGATTATGCACCAAACGTGGCAGGGAGATTAAAAAAAGCAAAACTCTTCCTACTTGAAACCATATTTGAAATGCTGGCAGTATGCAAAACACCCAGTTATGAAAACAACGTGCTACCACTGCTGGGGGAACTTCTCCTTCTTGTTCCTACACAAGGTGATTTTTAAAAGCTTGGCTTGTTTTCCTACTTTGTTTTCACTCAAGCCAGAACAAAGTGAAGCCCAGGTAATGGAAGTGCCTTAAATAGTTACTTTGTTGGCAGAGCATCATTTCAAGTCCATTTTGCATTTATATCCGAGAGTGATTAATCTGAGCTGGAAAGGATGGGAAAAAATAAACATTAGGATAAGTAGATATGATATCAGGAGCTGGCTGTGCTTGAAATTTCTCTTGGTTATTGCTGCTAATGCTTGAGACAGACAGGAACTGCAAATAAATAAATAAATACGTTCTGTTAATATTTGCTGAAATTTTTGAACGCATTCCCTCTGGCTCTGCTTGGATCCCAGCTCTCTTCTGCTTTCTGGGAACATATGTGTGATTGAGCTCGAGAACAAATGTTTGGAGGAGAAGTTCAAAGCTTCTAAAACTGGCCCACATTTGTATTTGTGTCAGAGATTTGTGCACTTTAACCCCAGCTCAGGATCCCTGCTCAGGACAGCGCTGGCAGCCCAGGTGAATCCCTGCCTGCACCAGAGCCACGGGGGTTTGGTGGGGAAAACCTTCTCCCATTGTCCTTTTTGACTTCTCTGAGCATCTTTGGGGTTTTAATCCTTCCCCAAAATCCAGACAAGTCGATGAAATCAGTCCCTTTGGAGTTGAAAGGATTGTGGGTGAGGCAAACAGACAGCAAACAGTTTTACGTGACTTCGCTCCAGTGCTGCAAACTCAAGGATTCAAACATTTTGAAGTCAGGCCCTGCAGAATTGTGGCAAAATTATATTTAAAATTATAAATTTTGTCTTGCTTTTCTGTCTCTTGAACCTACATGGCTCATATTTCCCAGCTGCCCTGCGATGTTGGTGATTTAGTGAACCAACTGCCAACCACGTTTCAAATATCAAATGCTGCAGATTATGATCAGCTGGCAAAAAACCTTAATTTTTTTGAAGCAAGTTTTCCAAAACACTTTAGTAAATCCTGTTGAACGAGCAAAATCAAAACACTGTAGGAAAACTTGACTCTAGATGGACATTTTGCTAAGAAACAAAGAGTTTAATATGAATTTGTGTTTACATTTGAGGATATTCCCTGTGCTGCAGCTGGGAGGTGTGATGTGAAAACCCCTGAGGAAGTGTCCATGTAAACAGGCAGCCTGGTGAATGCTCTGGATTTTACCCTGATTTATCTGGATTTTATGCCACCTTGGCTTTGGGAATCACAGAATCTATCCCAGGGTGCTCCAACCTGGCCTTGGACACTGCCAGGGATGGGGCAGCCACAGCTTCTCTGAGCAACCTGTGCCAGGCCCTCACCAACCTCACAGGGGAGGATTTCTTCCAGTAATTAAAATAAAGGGTAAAATTTGGCTCTGTACAGACTGGCCAGCAGAGCAGCTTCACCTCTTTCTCCACCTTTATCTTGTGATAAGCCAGACTCAGGTTTTAGTTGTGTTCCAAAAGGCCAGACCTAATTCTGGTTTGTGTTACAAGGAGCTCCAACTGTGTGACTGAAAGCCTTTAAGTTGTTCATCTGTTTGTTAAAAACATCAATGAAAAGTTTTCCTCAGGAGCAGGAAAAAAACCAAACCAATCAAACAAACCCCGTGCCATGATTTCCCCGAATTTCAGAGCTCTTCTGGCCTTTGATTTCTGAGTTTTAGCAGGTTCTGGGACAATATCAGGAGAAAAGCTGGGAGAAGCTTGGTGCAGCACAAGAATCCTGCAGCATTCTGAAGCTCTGTTTAGGATTTAGTGGTTTATTTTGTGCCTTTACGACACCAATGGGCTGCATTATTCTCAATTCACAGACTCACAAGGCTGTAAAATACAGTGTGCTCACATCTCGGAATTAAAAAGCCATTTCCACAAATAAATCGAAGCAGATTGGAAACAATACAAAAAATCTGTTCGTTTTACCAGAAGAATTTGAACAGAGACTGGGCAAGGGTTCAAAGGCAGAGCTCAGCCCAGGATGTATTTGGGTTTGCAGGGATGCAGCCAGTTGTCATTGGCTGGCTGATCACTAAATCAGAGCAGAGTTACTGAGGGGGGCAGGATGGAATCAGCATTCCTCCTTTTTCTCCTCATTGTTCTTATCTCCTGGACAAGTTGATAAGGGGAGAAATAAAGCCAGGACATGAGTAATTACAAGGTCCAAGTGAGCTCCTTTGCCAGTGCTAGGCCAGATCTGTTCTGCAGGGAAGGGGACATTGGGTGAGAGAAAACTGCATTTTTCTCCATACAAATCACCCTATCTCATTCCAGCAAAATTCCCATGGAAACTCCAGGGCCATCCAGCGCTGTTTATTAAAGGGAAATGTGGTGGTTTCAGATTTGTTTTGGGTTCCTATCGTGCCATCCAAGCTCTGTAGCAGGACAAGGACGATAAATCCAGTGAGTTCTGTGTGCCACTACCTCAGGCACAGAAATCCATCCAAAGTGTTGCATTTCTCCATGGAATGGCAGCTGCTTCCCTCCTGAAGGACTGGCTGGATGCAGAATTTAAAGAGCTGATAACAGAATTATTAGCTGCAAAAACCCTGCTAGGTTCAAATAGTGCTTCTCAGAATCCTGAAAAAAACATGAATTGTTTTAGAAATTAGCATGTATTTCTTGATTTGGATTTTTTTCCCAGTAAGTTTTAGCAAGATAAAGAGACTATTTCACTGGTCCAGGCAGGCTCGGGTCTCCTGCCACAGAGTTTGCTGGTTGGTTAATTTTTATACAGTAGGGGAAAAAGCAAAGGAAAAAAAAAAGAAAGAAAGAAGAAAAGAAGTAGGGGGGAAAAGTCTCCTAGAGATTTTTCTGACTAATTTTGTTTCTATATCAGGGTGGTTGTAAAAATGCCTTTGGATGTGGAGATTAATACCAGTCACCAAGCAACTAACGTGGGGAAAAGGATGAGTGTTAGCAGGAAAACAAGGATATGAGTAAAGCAAGAGCAGAGTTCTGGTTGTTCCAGGAAAAAAAATCACTTCAAAACAAATCCCAAAACAAACAACACTTTTCACTTAGAAAATCCAAAACAACACATCAGCATTCGAGTAATTCCTGCCACTGACTGCTTGCCTCTTACCCAGCACATACTCCAGCAGGAAATATCTGAGCTACACAAATAAAAGGCACCCAAGAATCTTTGTTTTCCTCTGAAATGCAAGGCCAATAACTTATCTCTTATTAACAAGTTCATCTTTTGTTCCCCCAAGGTGCCTTTCTTTTTTTCTTCTCTTTTTCTTTTCTTTTTTTTTTTTTCCCCTCTGTGTGTGTGCTCTTGGCAAAATTGTTTGGAACAAAAAGAAAGCAGCTTCCCCTCCCGTTGTTTTGCTGTCCTTTGCAGGCGTTTATTTGCAGGGAGACAAAGCTGGGTTTCCTCTGTGTTGTGCTGCATGAAATGTCCCAACATTGCTGTGAATGGAGGTTGCTGGACACAGGCTGCTCTGTTTTCAACTTGTTATGACAAAAATAGCAAAAAAAGGGGGGGAAAAAAAAGAAAAAAGGAGCCAGCTTGTCAAATTAGGAATTACATGAGGTCAGCAAATTTGGGAACAACCACAAGGGGAGGAGGGAGAAAGAGAGAGACCTAATTAGGGCTGGGGGAGGAGAAAGGGTGGCCCAGTGTGGCTTTTGATGTCCCAGCTCAGAGGGGCACTCGGGAGTCTCCTCTGATTTTGGTGGCCAAGGACCAGGCCCTGATGTGTCTGAAAGCAGCATCCTGCTGGCTCTCATTCCCTCTCATTCCCTCTCCTTCCCTCTCATTCCCTCTCATTCCCTCCTCATTTTCTGGCCCTGCCTCGTGAGGAGCTCCGTGAGCTGCCTTTAGCCCTAAAACCCTGAGCTCTCTTCTGGGGTTTTCCTGCTGTACCTGTCCCTGGGACATCCAGAGTGAACTTCTGCCAGAGGCCAGCTCAGAGACAGCTCTGGAAAAGGAGCTGAGCCCCTTTTGGAGAGGTTTGGCATCACAGCACAGTGATTTTACTGCTTGCACCTTTGTCTGGCCTCGGATGGCACCGGGCACAGGAGTTCCCTTCATCCTGGGGCAGAAGAACTGTAAAAAATTCACATCCAGAAAACGCTTTGATTCGTGCCAAGGTCTCCTGTTATTCATCCATGTAATTCTAGAAAGCAGAGAGAGCCCAGGGTAGTGCTGGAGACTGCAGAGAGAGCAGGAAGCCCAAACTCCTGCATTCTGATCTTTTCCCAGCGACTCCCTTTGCTTATCTTGTCCAGTGCTGATAAGAATCCTGCTGACCAGCACTGGCAGTGTCAGCACAGCTCCTGCAGGGCTGGGTGAGCTGCAGGAGATGCTCTCCCTCCACCTGTCCATTTTTTAATGCTTGTCAAATTCCTGGATTATTTTTTTTTCCAATCCCCGTTTATCAGCGTTCCACAGTTCAGTACGAAAATTTTATATTCCTTAAAAATAAAAGGGCTTCTGCAGCTGTTATCTCACAGGGAAGTTAAAATTAAAAGTGAGATTTATACGCAGCCAAAGAGCTTAAAAACAAACAAATAATTGTATTTTTAAAGGGCATTAGGATGGCTGGGCCAGCTGGGGGTGTGAGGGTGAAGAGTGTCCTGCCTTGTGAACACTCGGGAATGGCATTCCCAGTTGTTTAGCCTGATACAGCACAATAAACCATAAGGCAGGAGGTTGTTGAGCCTCTGCCTGGCTCCCAGGGCTGCACACAGAGCAGTGCTGTTCTTGCTGCTTGCCTTTGCTCACATGCAGATGCAGAATCCAAATCAGCAGCTCCGAGTTAACTATTTATTCAAATCAAATTCAACAAGCTAATTGTTCCCCAGCTTTTCCCTGCACTATTCATTACTGGGGACGTACAATCGGTCCCCACGGACCCGGGTCAGATGACAAGGATCTTTTTTTGGGCCTGGATTATTGGAGTGTGAAAGTATAATAAACAGTAAATACCAAATTTCCTTGGCAGCAGCCACTCATGGACACAAGCACCCTCCTCCCACCCCGATACCTCTGCTAAGAAACCCTCAGCTGTGCCCACAGAGGGCACTGAAACGGGGCACAGCGCTGAGGGCAGAGACAAAAAAGTGCTTTGCCAATGTTTGCAAATCCTTCCCTGTGTGCTGGAGGATCCCCTGTGCAGCACCCAGGGATGGGGAGGTGCCAGATCCCAGGACAGAAGTCACCTCTAATAAATGTGGCATCTCTGAGTTGTCACACCTGCAAGTGGCACATTTCCAGCTCCGTTTTCAATCCTGCTGTTAAAATCTATCCCAACTTTGCATTGTCTGAGTGGGGAGTTAAAAGTCCAACATTCTGATTTGTTAATTTTTAACCTGGGTATGGATAAACGTTCTGATTTTTTTTTTTAAGGGAGATGTAAAATTAGCAAATCCACCCCCCTCCTGGTTTCTACTCTTGAATGTAAAACCACACAGTTAAGCCCCACTAGAACCATCCAGTAATAACTAAACTAGATAACCTATTTGGGCTTCATCCAGCCTGAACAAAGGCAGCAGCTCAAGTTGAAACTGAAAGCCAATATTTAATATCTGAGCTGCTAAAGGCAGCATTTGGTGTAACTTTAACAGAATCACCAAAGTTTAACAATTATAGGGGGGCTAGTTGTGAATTTTAACCTTCTGTTTATTGCAAACAGAAAGGAAACATTTTCAAACAGCAGCTGAGGAAGCTTACAAATTAAATTACATGAATATGTCTCATCTGGGAAGGAGGAAGTCCTGCTCAGATACATATGTTTTATGCAGCAGAACTGTTTACTTTATTTGTAAACCCTTCCAAACACTGTCCAAAGTTCAGCCTTTGTTCAAGGTAAGAATGTAATTGCACTGCCCTGAGATGCAAGAGAAGCAATAAAGTTAGGATTCACCAGAGGAAGACAATTTGGAATTAAGAAAAAGCAATTTAAACAATCTTAATGCCTCCCCTCCCTCCCCTCCTGCTTAATGACTCTCTCGTCCCCTTAAGAAATCTTTGAAGGAAGCCAAAAAGCACGAGCAGTGTGTTTAAAGGTCGTGTGTGTGCTCTCTGCTCCTCGCTGCAATGCGCCTTTGACAGTCCCAGGAGGACACTCTTGGTTTACATTTTCATCCAAGTTTCATTTTTAGGGAAGACGCAGCAATGCCCAAGCTTTACACACAACCTCTGTGATGTGTTTAATATCGTTAATTAGGCTCTTGTTGGGACTTTCAACAGCAGAGCCTCTCTGTGGAAGTTCAATGGAGATTTATTTTCAAGCACAGAGCGTACTTGGAGAGAAATAAAATTAGGGAAATAGGAAGGCATATTGAATATAGGCACTCCTTCTGCAAAGATAAATGATTTAGTAATGAATAGATTCTTCAGGCCATAAAAAATCCATTTATTTTCTTTTGAATTTCAACCAGAGGTCTTGCACTTTCCCACTCAGTTATAATCAGTTAAAATGAGAACACAGAGAATGAAACCAGTGTACAGAGAAGGCAACAACCACAATGTATAATAAGAAATAGACGTTAAATTAACCAACATTTCAAAAGAGGCAGCATTTCCACAGAAAGGTGCTGGTTTTATTACCATTCAAAGGGGGAGGAAGATGAGATCAAAACACACAACACCCCTACAAATTATCTGCCTCATAACAACAAGCTGCCAGATTTTAGACAACTCATCAAAAAGGAGAATCCACTTGACCTCTTCTGTAATTGTGGAAAAGAACCAGAAATATGATTAGTCCAATAACTCCAAGGGTTGCTCCACACTAAGTTTGCCTTATCAGAGAATCTGACCTTGCAGCAGAGCAGGTGCCTGGGCACTGCTTCTGCTCCCCTCGTGCTTTCTGTGGTTTATCTGCACGGGAAGGAGAGAGCTGGCACAGTCCTGAGGAGCAACACAGGCTCCTCTCGCCTTGTGCCACCCTTCTGCCCTCATTTCCAGAGGGGCAGCTTGGCCAGGCTGGAGCCACAGGATGGGGATTTCTGGCCCCAGGGCCACGAGGCTGCTCAAAGGAAATCCTTGGGCAGCTCTGTTTGGGACAGCTCTCTGACCTAAAAGCCAAATTCATCCCGGGCAAGCAAAATGGGCTTTTAGGGCTGAACCAGCCCTGACTGGGTGGCTGAGCTGAAAATCTGCTCAGCAGTGATCAGCTGCTGCTGCTGCAGCACCATTTCCCCTTCCCCCTTTCATCTCTGTGGTTCTCAGGCTCGGCTTGAACAAGACATCTCTATTTTTTTCTGTTTAAATATGAACTGGAAGCAGATCTGGTGTTGCTGCTGTTGAGCCCACGGGGACCTGTACTGTAGAAAAGGTCCCACTGAGGTCAGCAGGGCCATTTGCATGATTTACTGAAACAAGGCTGATCGGAGAAATGTTATCATTTTCATCTCACCTGTAGCCTTCATATTTTGGTGTTATTAATGTGGGTGAATGTGGTGAAATGAGCTGGGTGATTCCAGAGCAGGGAGCTGGGAACCAGCTCTGCAATGGCTCCATCCCCAGCACTGCTGCTGTTTCCCCTTAAATGAACAGGTAAAGTGCAGGTGCCTCCAGGTGCAGTCAGACCTCAACTCCTCCCGCCTGCTCCGAGTGCTGCATTTGCATTATTGTCATTATTGGGAAGGAATTCCTCCCTGTGAGGGTGGGGAGGCCCTGGCACAGGGTGCCCAGAGAAGCTGTGGCTGCCCCTGGATCCCTGGCAGTGCCCAAGGCCAGGTTGGATGGGGCTTGGAGCAGCCTGGGACAGTGGAAGGTCCCTGCCATGGCAGGGGGTTGGAATAAGGTAAGTTTTAAGGTCCCTTCCAACCCAAACCACTGGGGGATTCTGAGAATTCAGGCAAAAAGAACTAGGGTTTGATCATCCAAGTATTTTCTAACATAAAAGTTATGAAATCCTGCAGGATTCAGCATTTCTGTCCGAGCAGATTAACAACTGGGAAAGTCTGCATCAACCTCCCTGAAACACAACTCTCTGCATCCCATTTCTCTGACAATAATAATCCACAGAGTTCAGAAATTAGGATAGAAACAGAAACTGAGGGGAGAAGAAATTAAGTTGGATAAAGGCTAGGTAAAAACTTTAGTTCTGATTTTCTCCCAGTGTTGTTCCCTCTTTCCCTGAGCTGCTCCTTGGGGCCCTGCACAGACTCACCTGGGAGCTGAGGGGCAGGAGCCCTCAGCTGTGCCTGGAAAACACAGCCAAGACAAAAGCATCTCAAAGTTTGATCCTTACTTGTTATTATCTATCATTCTACCCATGGAATTTCTGCACATATCCTGGAGCCTGGGAATTTTAATCTAACAGTTTACATGTTTTAAGACAAGAGCTGTTGGTTACCCACTGGAGCTGCTCAGTCCGTGACTGTAAATCTGAGTAAACTGCTAAGGACTGAAGCTCCAGAAGGCAGCAGGAATGATGCAAACAGAAGGTCCTGTTCTGACTCAGTCACTAACCAACTTGTGCTACATTTTTATTGCGGGTCAAAAGTCGACAGAGTATGCAAATGTAAAGAAAAAAAGTTCTTGTTTTGGAAAAATACTCCATTTTAGTATTTATAATTACACACTAAGGGCCTTTTATGCTCAGCCTCATTTATCTTGGATTTTTTGCATAATTTGAACTGTAAGTGGCGATATATGTAGAGCTCATTTATTCAAATTATACAGGGTTAGTGTTTTCCCTCTCCTGAATGTGGTGTGCATTTTGGGAGAAGTGCCAGATTCAAGGAGGCAGGAGGAGGAGTAGAGAAAGAAGACACTGGCAAAAAGACCAGAGAGGTGCTTGTTCCACTTTTGAAATGGCTCCCAAGCCCTCATGACAAATTAGATGTGTGAGTTAAATCCTCTTGCCTTTGTGAGACAAATATATCCCCTGCAGATCCCAATAAATCCACCTGACATTTGCAGCATTGCTCACGCCATGGGAGGTGTGCAGAAGATTGCTCTTCTCACCTGTGTCATTTAAGAGAGGGCAGCTTTTCTGCAGCCTCAGCCATCAAATCTTTTCACTTGGATCCTTTCAAACGACACCTGCCAGAGATATTCACTCCAGAGCTGATTTACCTGGGCGTGGTGTTAGAGATTTAATGTGAGGATTGCTCTCTGGGCAGCCTGGTGGAAATCGTGTTGTGAGGAGATCTCATCCTCCATCACAAGCCAGGCAAAATATGTTCAGTGTGGTTATCCAGTAAATGGGGTGGTTTGTGTTCAGTTTTGCACCACACTCACTTAATAAATTGAAAATTAAGGATGTGAAATTCCTGCTGGACTAAAAATCTCCAATGCAGAACAGGCTGGTGTCGGTCCTTAAAGGGAGGTGGCACAGGGCAGGCTTTAAGAGATTTAATTATATTCATTATTAACAGTTGTAGCTGCTATTGAAGTTGTTCTGTCCCCTCACAAAATGGGATCTTCTCACCCTTCCTGCAGGTTAATTTGGGGGTGGGGTGGGTTTGCACAAATTTATTTATTGAGCAAACTGAGATGAGAATTTGTTTTCCACGAGTGCTTTGGGAGCTCCCGGCTCAGGCTGGAGCAGGTTCCTCACCCTCAAACACAAACTGGGCGCAGAACATCTTCATATGTTTGGAGACGTTAATGATCCATCTTTAAAAGGTTAATTTGCATATTCTCCAGTGGTGTAAATCTGCATTCCCCCATTAAGTGCAGCACGTTTTTATGGCAACACGACCATCTCCTTCGAAAGCCCATCCCAAAGGATTTGTGCTTCTGGGGCACGACACAGGTTTCAGAAATGGAGTTTTTTTGAGCCTAAACTTCCAGAATGTGCTTCTGTAAGCAGGGCCAGATGCAGGCCAGATGTGAGCTGCCCATATGAGCAGATCCCTCCCCTCCCTCCCCCAAATGTGAGCTCCCCATGTGAGCACATCCCTCCCTTCCCTGCCCCAGATGTGAGCTGCCCATGTGAGCACATCCCTCCATTCCCTGCCCCAAATGTGAGCTGCCCATGTGAGCAGATCCCTCCCTTCCCTGCCCCAGATCTCAGCGGCCCATGTGAGCAGATCCCTCCCTTCCCTGCCCCAGATCTCAGCGGCCCATGTGAGCAGATCCCTCCCTTCCCTGCCCCAGATCTCAGCGGCCCATGTGAGCAGATCCCTCCCTTCCCTGCCCCAGATCTCAGCGGCCCATGTGAGCAGATCCCTCCCTTCCCTGCCCCAGATCTCAGCGGCCCATGTGAGCAGATCCCTCCCTTCCCTGCCCCAGATGTGAGCTGCCCATGTGAGCACATCCCTCCCTTCCCTGCCCCAAATCCCCGTGGCTCAGGTGGCCAGGGGTGGATGTTCCTGGTGCCCTGAGCGGGTCACAGGAGCCTGTGGGTCCCCAAAGGGGTGCACCAGACCCAAACCCAGCCCCAGAACCTCTGTCCCACCCCTGATTCAGCCTCCCTGGATGCTCCCTCCAGAGCCCTGCCCTGATCTCGGTCCTGCTCCCACTCCCTGCTCCGAGCTGGGATCGAATCCCCCTCAGAACACAAAGTGTGACTCTCACTCCTGTGGGTTTCATGCAAAGCAGCACTTCCCAGGCTTTCAGGTTGTGATTCCTGTTCCAGGCTCCCGTGCCCATTTCTTCCTGCACTTCCAGGTCGTGAACCCAGCTGGGTCTCAGGATCATCTTTGGGAAATGCTGATTTAACGTGTCCACAGAACCCCAGTGCCCTGCTCCAGGGAAGGGCTGTGATTAGCAGGATTTATTTCTATTTTCTAATAATGCACTTGTTATGGAAAGAACAGAAGTTGAACTTCCATTCCTTAGGAAACAAAGCTGCAGTGTTCCTTTTGTGAGGAGATGGCCTCAAGGAACCAGGAATAGTGGGGGGAAAAAAGCAAAAAAAAAAAAGCAGCCATCCACAGTTTATGACATCAAACACTAAATTGTATTTTTTTTAACAGCCCCTGCTATGCTTATTCCATCTCCATGATGGGCCACGCTGCTGCCCCAAGGAAATCCGTGGAAAACTCCCCTTGGAAAGTGGTTTAGAGCTGCTGGAGGGCAAGTGCTGCATTCACACGTGTTGTGTTTTGAACCATTCCATCCCCACGGCTTGAAAAGGAGCGTCACTGCTTCCACATGTCCAATATGAACTCCCAGTGATACTCTTCCCAAATGCTAATGCACAGCTGTGGAGTTTGGATATTCCAGAGCTGACTCATTCTGCAACACAGCAGATTCACAGAGACGGAGTGGAGGAGGGGCGGTGCAAAATAGCTCTTTCAGGAATTAAAAGAACTCCTAACCCCTAAAGTATTACTATTCCATTACAGTATTTCTTTCATTGAAAACTTTGGGTTTTAATGACCCCTAATTGAATTTTTTTTTTTTTTTTGGCTTTGCTTTGTTTCAACATAAAATCTATGTCACTCTGGCACAGCCTGCCAGTCTTTTGTCTGATGTTACAAACAAATCCAGGCAAACATTAAGATTCATAAGGGGGATGGGGGGGAAGCACAGCTTCTTAAAGCCACATCAAGTATGTCAGAGACAAAACATTTAATTTAAATGGTAGAAACTAACACAAAACAGCTTCAAACTTAGTAAGCAGAGTCAGCTAAGTAGAAACACATGTTCTTTTGACATTTGTTTTCATGACAATTAGAAGCAACTAGTTTTCAGCTCACATTCTTGTTCATCCCTTTGAGGCTTTGGCCGGGACATTAATTCCGAATTACTGCAGAACAGGTGCCGATTGGAACATGCAACCTCGGAGTTTGTAAAGCAGAGGAGCCAAGTCTGGTTCAGGCACGTCCCTGGCCAGGGATTCAGTGAGTCAGGCAAATGAGGAACACAAAACGCTTTCATTTTTCTGCTGCTTTGACCTCAGTGTGTGTTTTGTTCCGATGTGTTTTGCATGCTCTGATCACCCTGATCACATGCATGTGTCTCATTCACTGCCTGAGCATCGAGTTTCTTCCCCCCGTTGGAAGACAAAGCCCTGTGACAGCTTGCAGAGACAAGAACAGGTTTTTAAGTGTCATTAACCACTTGGGTTTGGTTGCGACAGTTTTAATGTCAGCCCAGAGCCACTGAGAGGATTAAATTGTCAATAGGCTCTTCCTACCTTTTCTTTTTTTTTAATTTCTCTCCTTAGCCACTAAGTGAATCCTCATTTTGGTGAAGTCAGTGAAAGGGTTCAGGCTGATTTCAACAGGCACAAATTATGGATGTGGGGAGAGCGGAGGATTGAGAGGGGCAGAAGGGTCTGACTGCCCTGCTGACAGCAGGGAGGTGATGGGGAACCTGAGGAGCCACAGAACTGCCAGGCTTCTGCTCTAGGATAACTCCAAAAACCCACAAATTGCCTCCGAGCTGTTCAGCAGCACGGGCTACCCTGGAACGTGCTGCTGCAGGAATAAAGGACCACAGTTTGGCCAAGGCCAGGCTGAGTTTGTCACAAATGAGGGGCTGAGGAGACCAGGGAGAGCTGTGGGTTGGTTGGGTTGTGATTCCTGGGTGCCTAAAACAGGAAGGAAAGCCTCTGCCAGCAGGAACATCAGCACACAGCCTCTTTTCCCTGTGGAGCATCCCATGGCTTCCACTGCCCTCAGCAGCCCCACGCTGGGGTCAGTCCCGAGCAGAATGAGCTGGACAGGGGCTCACAGAGAGAGGAGAAGGAGCAGATGTGTCCCAGAGCACGTGGAACAGGGACATGTCCCTGGGAACGCGGGCAGGAATTGTATCAGCACCTCCAAATGCAATTTTCAGAAGAGCTGTGAGAAGCAGAGCTCACGCTGCTGCTGCTCTCAAGGGATTTGTCCTGGCAGGGAGATTTTCAAGAAATCCGAGCAGTCTATTATTGCTGTTAGCCAATTAATAATTATTTTCTTTCTGTTTGTTTGAACTGGTTTACCAGTGCTACTGAAGGACAGGAGTCATCTTTAAAGACTTGCTAATGAGTTAGGAAATGCAGAAACACCACACCCTGCTCCTGCTTTATTTCAGTCATACAATGGGTAGGGATGTGATGAAGAATGCAGATGGTGTCACATGACCCACCCTTTATGGATCCAGCCTGCGTTAAATGGATATAGTTGTGACCTTGGATTTCAGGAAAAACCGACAAAAAGCTTGGCTTAATATCCTGAAATCTTAAAAACATCATTTTGGCACCCTCGTAATACAACCAGCTGTACATAGAGGGCTGGGTTTTCTCCCATTTAACAAAAATATTATAGAGGATGTCACAGACGTGAGTTGATGACACTGGTGTGTAATAAGATGGAAAGGGACTTTTTATAAGAGCATGTAATGACAGGACAAGGAGGAATGGATTCAAACTGACAGACAGAGGGTTTAGATTGGATATTAGGAAAATATTCTTCTCTGGTACAGGGTGCCCAGAGAAGCTGTGGCTGCCCCTGGATCCCTGGCAGTGCCC
This sequence comes from Falcunculus frontatus, assembly GCA_013398115.1. NCBI lineage: Eukaryota > Metazoa > Chordata > Aves > Passeriformes > Falcunculus > Falcunculus frontatus. The sequence goes on along the minus strand of VZRV01010924.1, from coordinate 116,321 downwards.
AAGGCCAGGTTGGACGGGGTTTGGAACAGCCTGGGACAGTGGAAGGTGTCCCTGCCATGGCAGGGGTGGCACTGGATGGGCTTTAAGGTCCCTCCCAACCCAAACCATTCCATGTTGTGCCTCCTTCCCAAGTGCATGGAGCCAGCGTGTGGCTCCTGGGGACAAAATGTTGTCATTGCCATGGAACACAGAGGTGATCCCGCCAGGTTTTGCCTTAGCAGGGTGTTAATTTCTAACCTTTAATTGCAATCAGATGCACATTCTCACTCAGAGGAGCACTGGTCAGACCACAGAGAAATCTCCATTAATTCCAATTTGCTAAACCTGCAAAATGCCTCATAGCAACAGAGTGGAGGTACATGTAAACACTGCCATTATCGTGCTAGTAAATTCTGCCTTTTATCTGCTGATCCCGAGTAGTTTCTCAGCACTGAAGGATGCCCTCACAGCATCACTGTGCATCTTGTAAATAACTGAGATAATACAAAAGGAATAGGAGCTTTACAACAACGCTGTGCTTTTTAAACAAGCTGTAATAAATTGTGCATCACAAGGTGCATAAACTCCACATAAATGCCTCTCCCTCGCCTCTTCCTGCTGCATACGATTTCGATTTAATGTCACTTATTTCTGAAGTCTATTAAACCAATTGTCTTAATCTCACTTATTCTGCAGTGTATTTGCTCCGTGTAGCAGCAGCATTAATAAAAATCCCTCTGTAAACACAGACCAGCTGGAGCGAGCACCGCAGGAACTGAGCAGGGTGACCCAGATGTGCAGCATTACCCGTGTGCTTTTTCTGGGAGATAAACATTTTGTCTGGTCCCTCTCAGGAATGCCTTCCCCCGGTGTCCCGCTCTCCCCAGCCCAGCCAGCAGCTGCAGTAAATCAGGCTCCTTCCATCCCACTCCCCAGCCCATGAGGAAGGGGAAATTTCTCCTGCCCTCCCCTTTTCTCTCTGTTCAGCCGGAGGTGATAATCCCCACGGAATGCAGCATTTAGCACTTGTCAGGTATATGGTAATTGCTACATTCCCAGGGGATTAAATCCGTGGAATCTAATTACAGTGGAGGGAAACCTCCCTATAAGAGAGGAGCTTTGCTGTACAGGAGAAGTGAAAGTCTCTGGCAGAGTGGCAGGGAACTGGGGGCAGGCAGGGCCTGTGCCTCTGTCCTACCCAGCATCGGAGAGGGGCTGGTTCAGCTCTGCCCATCCCTTCTGGAGGTCAGCCTGGGAAAGGCTCTGGGCAGCCCTGGATGCAGTTCCTGGACAGGTCTGGACACCCTGGGCAGGGCATCACGGCATATCATGGAATGGTTTGGGTTGGGAGGGACCTTAAAGCCCACCCAGTGCCACCCCTGCCATGGCAGGGACACCTTCCACTGTCCCAGGCTGCTCCAAGCCCCATCCAACCTGGCCTTGGGCACTGCCAGGGATCCAGGGGCAGCCACAGCTGCTCTGGGCACCCTGTGCCAGGGCCTCCCCACCCTCCCAGGGAACAATTCCTTCCCCATATCCCATCTAAACCTGCTCCCTGTCAGTTTGGAAACATCAGGGTGTGAAAGACTCTGTTAATCAGGGCTTCATCCTAAGGACGCAGAAATGCTTGGAATAGGAAGGACAAGATTCTTTGTGCCCTAGACAGGAACAGAGGGTCAGGCTGGTCCCAGGTGGAGGGGATGGGATGGGATGGGGATGGGATGGGATGGGATGGGATGATGGGGATGGGATGGGATGATGGGGATGGGATGGGATGGGATGTGATGATGGGGATGGGATGGGATGGGATAATGGGATGGGATGGGATAATGGGGATGGGATGGGATGGAATGGGATAATGGGATGGGGAGGCAGCAGCAGAGCATTGTGTCCATTCCCACATCCTCAGGCACCAGCTGGAATAAAGCCCCCTCACAGCTTCCCTCACAAGTGTTCCATTGGTCCTAATGGCTACAAACCCCTGTATTTCTCCTTAACTCTCCCTCTCACACTTTTCTTATCTCCACCAGTCCTCACAAGGACTCTGTGCTTAAGGAAACTCCTGTTCAGTGGAATGTCCTCCTGGATGCCTTCACCCTTCTTGCATTTAGGGTGGGCAGCAGCTTTTAGCTTCGGCCTCACTCCTGGGGTGTTTCATAACTCGATTATTATGGAAGCAACCCCACTGAAGTCAACTGGGATTTTATAATTGACTCGTAGGCCTTGATCAATCACGATTTTGTTAAATCAAATTGCAGAGTGCATCCACAAATACACCCCTATCCACTCACCTACACAGCTCCATAAAAACTGTTGTTATGGATAATCTAAACCAGCTTCAGTTGCCACTTCTCTGTCACCTAAAAGCATTTTAGTTCATTTTGATGTGATGTCAGCAGAGCATTTTGCAGAGGGGGAAAGAAAACTCAGAAGTAGATAATACGAATATGCTGATGTCTAGATGATACCAGAAGAAAATGAAGGAGGAAGGAAAAGGTTTCTCTATAGGAGGAAAGATCTCACACACACAAAGTGTTTTGTCAAGATACTGAGTGAGATTCTTGCTCTGTTTTATTTAGATCAGAAAGGAACAGATGCACTGCAAGCCTGTCTGTATGAGCTGTTTTGTTGCATTCAGTTTTCCAGTGAATAATTATATTTGGAGAGTGAAATATATATGTATATATNCACCGCCAGGGATCCAGGGGCAGCCACAGCTGCTCTGGGCACCCTGTGCCAGGGCCTCCCCACCCTCCCAGGGAACAATTCCTTCCCCATATCCCATCTAAACCTGCTCCCTGTCAGTTTGGAAACATCAGGGTGTGAAAGACTCTGTTAATCAGGGCTTCATCCTAAGGACGCAGAAATGCTTGGAATAGGAAGGACAAGATTCTTTGTGCCCTAGACAGGAACAGAGGGTCAGGCTGGTCCCAGGTGGAGGGGATGGGATGGGATGGGGATGGGATGGGATGGGATGGGATGGGATGATGGGGATGGGATGGGATGATGGGGATGGGATGGGATGNACACTTTTCTTATCTCCACCAGTCCTCACAAGGACTCTGTGCTTAAGGAAACTCCTGTTCAGTGGAATGTCCTCCTGGATGCCTTCACCCTTCTTGCATTTAGGGTGGGCAGCAGCTTTTAGCTTCGGCCTCACTCCTGGGGTGTTTCATAACTCGATTATTATGGAAGCAACCCCACTGAAGTCAACTGGGATTTTATAATTGACTCGTAGGCCTTGATCAATCACGATTTTGTTAAATCAAATTGCAGAGTGCATCCACAAATACACCCCTATCCACTCACCTACACAGCTCCATAAAAACTGTTGTTATGGATAATCTAAACCAGCTTCAGTTGCCACTTCTCTGTCACCTAAAAGCATTTTAGTTCATTTTGATGTGATGTCAGCAGAGCATTTTGCAGAGGGGGAAAGAAAACTCAGAAGTAGATAATACGAATATGCTGATGTCTAGATGATACCAGAAGAAAATGAAGGAGGAAGGAAAAGGTTTCTCTATAGGAGGAAAGATCTCACACACACAAAGTGTTTTGTCAAGATACTGAGTGAGATTCTTGCTCTGTTTTATTTAGATCAGAAAGGAACAGATGCACTGCAAGCCTGTCTGTATGAGCTGTTTTGTTGCATTCAGTTTTCCAGTGAATAATTATATTTGGAGAGTGAAATATATATGTATATATATATAAATATATATATAGATAACACCTTGATATCTCAAATCTCACCCCCTGCAGTTGTGCGTGTGCCTGTGCTGAGGAAAGGGCTCTGCCTTTGATTACCCACCCTAATCTCCTGCAAAGATGGGTTTCAAGGAGAGGAGTTTCTCCTCTGTTCAAATCCCCACCTGCAGACGCTGGAGCTGCCAGGACACACGTGGAGAGATTTGAAAATGTTGCTGCCTCTCTGCATTATTTGTGTCACACTCCCAGGGCTGTGTTGCCAGACAACGGCGGTGGAAATAGTCACAGGAGTGACTTTCCAAAGCCTTGGGGTTTAAAAATACTGCCTCCATCTTATTTGTTCGGGATTTTTGAGACTTTAGGTATTCTCGGTTCATATTTTCAAGCTTTTGTTTTCATTCAGAAAGACCAAGAGAAATAAAGAATTAACTTCAAGAAAGTACTTGCGGTTCTCATGGAAACACATGAGAACATTTCTGCCTCCCAGAACTGAATCTTAAAAAAACCCCCAATATTATAAGGCTTGGTGACATTCCTGGAGTTGACACACTATGCAAAACATCACTTCTGTTGTCTTTGAAATATTATTTATAAAATAAAGACATGTACAAACAGTTCTGCAATCAGAATATGCAGAAAATATCCAATTCCTCCTGTCCTTTCTGGAAATGTTTTTCTTCTGATTTTGGAAAATGTTGAGTGTTCCAGTCCCAGTAGCCACAGTTAAACATTGGCAGCAAGAAAATGCTCATATGAGAAATGGACAGATAAAATAATTCTTTATTCACTTATTCATAAATTATTGACCATGGCACACGTATCAGCTGAGCAGCACAAATAATTTGACATTGCTCCACCTGCTCTTTGCAATTTTCTTTGATTTTTCTTCATTTTGCCTGTGTATATTTAGAACAACATTTCGAGATGCAGCAGTGTCCTTCTGTGGTTTCGTTTTAAATATTTTATCTTTTGTATTTTCCTGTGGTCACCCTTTATCACAGAGAACACCAATTTTAGACAAGAGGATGTGTGGAAAACAAAGATGCTCATTCAGACAGAGGCGGAAAAGCAAGAGTGTGTCACAACCCAATCTCCATTAGTCCACAAGTGACAAATTACATTGCAGTCACCCAGAATTTCCTCTCCTATTGCACTGAATTTTTGCCTGTTATTTATGAGCTGTTGCATTCAGCTCCAGAAGTGGCTGCGCTTCCCGCTTTGAAAAATTCACTGCACAGTTTTGAAAAGCTCATTAAAGTGGGCTCCCGTTTAATTTCATCTTTGCTTGGGGTTGGACTGGGTGTAAAACTCGAGTGAGGAGCTGGAGCTGGCCCCGGATCTGTGAAAGGTGAAGGGTGGCTTGGCAGACAAAGGGTGGCTTTGGTACCCTCAAACAGAGAAGGGGCTCTGTGTGGGGTCCATCAATCCAAAATCCCATGTCCTGGAGAGGGGCTGAGGGACACAGGTGACAGGAATGGTCTGAGGGGCTGAACAAAGCCCAGGGCTGGGTGGGTGCTGCTGGGCAGGAGGAGACAGGGCAGCTGCAGCTGCAGGATGGGCTGGGAGGGCAGGAGGAGGCTGGTGGCATCCCTGGAGGGTTGAAGAGAAGAGTGGAGGGCAGGAGGAGGCTGGTGGCCCTGCAGGGACAAAGAGCCAGGTGCCACTGATGCCTTAGGTTTTAACTTTTATATTTTCAAATCCTGTACTGCTTAGAGTGTAACTCTGAAGTTCCTTGGAGCCTGTAATTCCTGCTCTCTCGTACTGGGCAGACAGAACAAAGCCTCTCCAGGCTTTGCCTTCAAGGACAGCCAGGCTGTTTTTAGGCCCAAAATGTGTAAACTAAAGATTCTAAGGGGGGCAAGCTGAGGGGAGTTACATCGTTAAACTGGGGCTTTAATTGGAGAATGAACCCTGATATGCAAATGATCCAAACCTATAAAAGTGTGAAGAACTCGTGACCTGGGGTCCATCTTGGGGTCCAATTTTTGGAAGCAGCCTCTGGCTCCCCCAGGGTGTACCTTGAAGGCCCTTCAAATAAATACCTGTCTTTATTCCCTTCCTCTTGTCTAGTCTCTGTTTCTAGGTGGCTGCAGGAGGCATCACCACTGTCCCTCCATCCCCCTCCTCTGTGTGCAGCCAGGTGTGCCCTGCCCCAGCTGCAGTTTTAGTGTGGTACCAATGTTCTCCTTGCTCAGGGCATGGGCAGCTCCAGCCTCGTGCCCTGCCCAGGTCCATGCCAGGTCCCACCTCTGCTGTCCCCTCTCCCCTTCCCAGGAGGTGCTCAGAGCACAGCTCTGGTTGATGGAGCTGCTCCTCTGATAGCTCCTGACATTCCTCACTCTGCTTCTCAGGTTAGACACTCCCTGTTCTCAGCTCCACACATAAACCCTTCATTTTGTATTCCTCTTCCACCAGAAACCATGGATTTCATATGCTGATTTTGGGACCTTCAAAATAGAGTGAGTCCATTAAGACCTGCAGTGCTCAGGCACTGAAACCTGCTCTTAATATTGACACTGTGTTTAACCTGTGTCCTTTGATCTCTGTGGGGTCAAAGCAGAGCTGTGAGAAGTTTTTTTTGTATTTCTCCATACAAAGGAAGAGTAACACCTAGTAATTTTGTGGATATCTTCACTCATTTTTCTTTCAGTAGATGCACAGGTATTAAAAATAGTGGAGATAAAAAAAAAGTAAAAACATGTCCTGAGAAATGAAAATTTTTTTTCAGAAAACTTTTGTCCAAGCATCTTTTTTTTTTTCTTAGTTTTATTGACTACTGAGCTATTGGCTTTGTGTTTGACTGATTTTATTTTTCATTTCATCTGAGTCATGTAACATTTACCAACAATAGCAGCAGAGCCTACTAGGGAAAAAGAACTGCATGTGAATCTAACTCAGATGAATTCTGATTGAAAATTGTCACCTATTGATGAAATTGCTTTATTAATTTGGTGCCTGCAGGAATTGTTACACCTGGAAGGTATCAGTGTGGCCAGGTGAGGTGGCTTTGCCAGGTGAGGGAATCTGGGAGAGGAGATCCAAGAAAACACCAGGATCCAACCTCTCCAGAGCTGCTGTTTGCAGGTCAAAGCTGAGAGCGTTCAATGTTAGGAGGCATTTCCTCCTTGCTCTATTTTTAGAAGAAGAACTTTATTTCTTAGGGTTGTGATGTTTTAGTAAGTATTAGATTTTTTTTTTTTTAGCTTTTCTTCCCAGAGGATGAGTGTTAACTCAAGCAGAAATGTAATATCTGATTACAGATAGCTGGGAAGTGTGACCCAGAATTGTGAGACCAGGGCACTCTGGAGGAGTCCTACCTCAGATATGCACTTTTTTTATCTTGAGGAAGCACTGGGAATAGGGAGTAAATTCCCGATTAATATTGGGAACACAGAGATGAAATTACCAACTGCCTACACACGTTACCATGAATTCCCCACTAGGAAATGAACAGTTTGCTCTGGAGCTCGGGGTGGCTGCGATTTCAGAAGGTAAAATACAGAAAACCTGGTGTAGTCCAAGCCTCATTGACATGGAAAATATGCAGCCAAATGCCTGTAGGGAAACATCTCCAGATTTCAGCAGTTTAGGGCAAATTTGCAAAGCAAGCTGGAATCGATCCTGGTGGGGCTGGGAGGTGAGTGGTGTTTAAACCTCGATTTCCAGCCACGATCCTTCACTGGGCAGCTCCAAAAACACCCAAATCTTCCCTCAGAGAGTCCCAAATGCAAGTGATGGAGCTCCCTGGATACACAGGATTAGCAGGAAAAAACCATGGATGAGCAAGGAATTATTCCAGGTGCTTCATGAGCTTTGCTGCTGCTGAGACTGAAGGTGGGAGCAGGGGTATTTTTAGGAGCCCCAAACTGATGTCACTGTGACACTGCATTTATGGGGTTTTATTTTCCTTTTCCCCAAGAGTTCACCAACTTCTTCATCTCATCAGGATAAACTCTCACAATTCTTTAGAAAATGAGAACAAAGCAGTCACTTGGCTGTTGCCAAACCATTCCACGCTCTTGCCAAACCGTGAGACTTTTATTTTTTTAATGCTTGAAAGTGTACTCAAAAATAGTTTTCAACTTAAATCGAGAGGAGGAAACAGGAGGCAAAAGGGAAGAATTCTTTTATTTGTCAAATGTAGTGAAAAACAACAACACATTGCTGGACACTGGTTATAAAGCCCTTATTTTAATAGATTAATTTGCAGCCATATCACTATTGTAAGGTTAAAACAATTATTTAATAGATTTTTTTTCCCCCCTAAAAAATCCTACAGCCAGCTATTCTTCATTCTTTCTAACCACTCTGTAAGTGCTTTGCTAGGAATACATTTCTCTGTTTGCAGACTCTATTTCTGCTGATAAATCTGCTGAGACATTGGCTCAGCTCTGAGCACGATGCACGAGGAGCTGGATGATATTTCATGTACTGGTTTATATCTAAATTCAGACAATATGACCCTTCTGTTCCTAATACTGAAAATGCTTCACAAATGTTCCTAGTCTACCTGAAACGAGGTTCATGGCAAAAGCAGCAAAACCCTGAAGCTGAAAATAGAAAGAAAAAATTGCGTACATTTAACTTCAGGTAGATATTGAGGTTACACGTTTTTTTAACAAAACCTTGATGATATTCTAATTTAATACCATCATTAAAAAAAAAAAAAAAATCAGTATTTTTAACTTCTTTATTCAGTTGTGAATGGCATGTGCCTTTCTGCCAGAGCAGTGGGTATTCACAGCTGGAATTCTGCTGGCTGAGGTGTCCTGAGGCTGCTGCAATCTCGAGCAGGTACAGCAGTTAATTAGTCCCCCAGTGTGAAGTTTGCAATCAGGTGTCGAAGCAGTTTCAGTTACAGTGTTGTGGTGAATCATTTCCTTCTGATGCTTGTGGTGATCAATCATGTGGGGCCCTCGTCTAGATTTTCACACCAGCTTCAAGACAAAAGACAGTTCACAAAGAAAAACAAAATATTATCCATCTGTGGGTGCCCAGCGTGGATCTCGCCTCGCTTTGCTTGTTTTCAAACCATGAGGTTATCCAAACATTCTTCTTTTTAAAAATTTACATATTCTGAGACGGGCTTCATGAGGAAATGACCTAGAAAAAACATCAGGCTAAAATACAAAAACTATATTTAGTTTTGAAATGCTGGTTTGGGGTTTTTTTTTGTTGTTGTTTTTTTATTATTATTTTCTTTAATTGCTGGCCTTTCTGAGCATTACATATCCAGCCAACAGAACAGTCAGGAAAATATCCTGCTTTTCCAGAGGCAGCTTTGAAACGGCAGAACACATTAAAAAACCCGAAATATTTCCTTTTTTGGCCTGAAATAAGCGGCAGCACAGGCCTGTGCTTGTATGACCAGGCACTTTTCCCTGCGTGCACAGCAAGCACGTATGAAGAATTTTCACCTGCAGCTATTTGGAGAGATTGATTTGGATTCAGGAATGCATCCCTGGTGGAGCCCACACTTAGGGAATGCTTCGAGTTGGTCACGCACTTAAATGTGGTCTTGGGGAGGGAAAGTGGTTTCTGACTCGTGGCCTTTGTCATTGGCACCCAAAACTCTTGGCCCTGGTGCTTTGACGTAGAAAATATTTGTGTATATATATAATAAAATTGTGTGCTGATGCAGACCTTCAGCTGTGCCAAGGTTCAGTGGGAATTCAGGATGGTTGGAGGTGGTGAAACGAACAGTATTTGCATAAAAATGCACATTGGGAAATGAGAACATCAGCTAGATAATAATAACAATAATATTCCAAACCTCTTTTCAGTGTGTTCCCTATTTTTTTTGGTGCCTGATATATCCAGGGTGGGTTTTGCTAGAAATGTAAATGAACGTATATTTCCAAAGATACTTTTTTTTTTCCCCCTTTACCTGATGGTAATAGATAATGGAAAACAATTTTTAACTTTTCCCCATTGTTCCCTCCATTTGCCAGCCCCGTACCCTGGGGTCTGGGAAGATTATTAACTGTGAGGATTGCTTGCTTTCCATCGCTACTTATAATTATCCAACGGTTAAATGAATAAAGAATAAGGAACGTGACCTTGTCACCCTGACTCATGAGTGATTGTCAAGTGAGGGATCCCAGTAGGTCAGATGCTGAAGTCTTCATTTATTTTTCTCATTTTGCCATGAACTACACACAGAAATGCTGATCTCCCAAAGACTTCTGTGCGCTCAGAATTTTAAGATTTTTTAAATCCTCTGCCTTAAATCCACGTGTTACAGGAGGGGGGTGCCTGAGGAAATGTGAAGTCAGGCCCGATGACTTGAGGAGAGGTTTTCCCATGAAGGATTGCAGCAGGATCGGGTTCCTGGGTGACACAAAGGGAATTTGGACCGTGCTGGGGGTGGGGGAGCTCTCGGTGAGGAAATAATTAAAGTTGCAAGCGCAGTTCCAAACGAGCACTGCTGATGAAAGAGGCAAACTACGCCAAGGAAATGTGAAGGTTCTTGCTCTCCTCTCCTTTAATTCCAAACAATAAAGATCCTTCCCCAAACCAGAGCAGGGGGATGGGAGCATTTGCATTTTCAGAGGTGGGGGATATCGGTGGTGTAGGCAGAGCACAGAATAGTGATGATGTGGAGACTCTGGGATGTTATTGCCCCTGCTACAGTATTTGGGATGGCTGGATCAATACAGCATTGGCCGTCCTTGCAAAGCACAACAGGTCAATAAATAAGTTTGTCAGCATTTTTCCAGCTTGCCACGCCGGGAAATAATACAGGTTACTAAAGAATTGTCACCTTTGATTTATAAAGCTCATTAAACACAGGTGGGTTGGATTCTCTCAAATCATTTAGCAAATTAAAAGATACAGGAGAAGAAAATTCTACAAGTGAGCCAGAGGAATACAAATACATCTGAATTCTTCTCAGCTCCTGGAGTGAAGTGCCCTTAATTCCTGTGACTGCTTTAAACACCTGCTTTAGTGCTGCTTACCCCCAGTCTATTGACGAGATAGAGTTTAAGATTTTAGGAATTCATTACAACTCCAGTCTTGGAGCAACAGATATTTTCCCAAGTGATTTCTTGCTTTTTCTGCATTTACTATTTCCTATTGCTTTGCATGATGTTGTATAAATAATACTTGGGTTTACATTTTCATTCCACGTGCAGACTGGCTGAACTCTTGGATTAACAAATATTTCAGTTCAAGACACATCCTTAGAGCAAACTTTGGGAATGTTACAGACAATTTTTGTTGTGTTCTAAATGAGCAGCTCCTGCAAACTTGAGTAACAGTTCTAGGCACTTATTTTTTTAAAATCATGGACTTTTCCTGATCACCTTTGGCTTGCAAACAATGAGAGAATCCCAGATGAGAGTTTAATATTCCACTTCATTAGGATTCCTTTGTTTCATTTCGATAAAAAATCGGACTGCCATGGCCCAAACTGTGCCCTCAGCATCCCTGTGCAGCCTTCCCCAAGGAAAACAGCCTGGCTGGTGCTTCCTGAATATTGCTGGATGAAGGGCGTTTGGATAGGTTCAGTCTGAAGAAACCAGGACAATGAATGGGGGGAAATGGAGTGGTTAATGGAAATTCCTCCTATTTTCCCGTGGGATTTGGCACTGGGGATGACAGGTATTGTCTCCAAAGCCATGAGTCAATATATTCCTGCCAGCCAGCAGCTCCTGAATCCACTCAGCCCTTCCCTGGCTATGAGGAGCTGATCTGGGGCTGATCCATTTCTGTCTGGGATTTCTTGGACAGAAACTCGTGCATGTGCGCTGTGGAATGGCCCAGGGAACAAACTGCAGAATAAACCTGAGGTATCTGCTGCAGGTGTGTGAAGCAGCCCTGCTCCTTGTGCTCGATACATCCAACATTTCCCAGAAAGTGGCACAAGATCTCCACATCCATTGCACAGATCTGGGAATTCAGGGTGTAAGGAAATTCACCCAACATTACTGCACAGAAATTCTGCTCCTTTAACCAGAAATCCCAGCTGAGGGGCAAATCCAGCCCTTGGATCTTTCTTGAATGAATGAATGAGGAAAAAAAGGACAAAAAATTACTTTCTCCATCTTGGTGAATCAAAAGGGAGGTGTGTGCAAATATCCAAGCCCAGAGCAGCCCCATTAATCCCAGGGGTTTGCATCTTCCCATTCTCCCTCTCCTTGGGCTAATTGCTGCCAGATCCATGGATTTGGTTCATTGGCTGTCACATGGCTGCTGTAGAGTATTCCTTAAAGGTTTTTATTCCCTGGGTTCAGTGGCTGTGTCTCACACCTGTGTCTTGGGGAAAATCCTGTGCCTTTCCAAGCACTTTCTCCATCTATAAAATGGGTGTGGTGCTGCCTTGCTCTGGCTGTAAAATGGAGGTGTGAACACGTCAATGTTCCTCCTGTTCCTGTGGCCATCTCTGACTTTTAATTAAATTATGGACAGCTTTCAGTGAGACTCGTGCCACCTCTGCAGCCTGGGCCTCTGTAAGACACTCACTCCTACAAAATGTGGTTTTTAAAAGCCCTACAAAACTCACATTACCTTTGCCCCATTCCTGTGTCAGACATGAAAGTCGAGGACATTAACAGAGGGCTCGACCCTCTCTGAGCCAGCATCAAAACTGGGATATATTCAGAGCTATCTTCAAAAAAGTCTTTTTCCTTGCTTGAAAAATGATCAAGTAGAAACAAAGGCTGTTCAGGTGACAAATATTACTTACTGAGAGTAATTTAAACCAATGAAAATATTTATAAAATTAAGTGTAGGTGAGTTTAGTGAGCCTACTGACTTTATGTAATTGGTTATTATATTAAATACAAGGTGTACTGTTACTACAGATCCATTAACATTCATCGTGTGCCTCCTTGTTCAAAGCAGTCCACGCAGTCATGAACCTGTAAAAGGGATTAGCCACTTTACTGCCTTAGAAAAAGATTCTTCCCCCTTTATTTTACAAATTTACGGTTTGATTTCCAAAGCTGAAACAAAGGGAAGGCTGTGCTCCAGCAAGGAGATGCACTGCTCCAGGCTGACAGCTGGAGCACTGGATATAGGATGGCAGCTCTTGATTTGTCAGCATGTTGCTATGGGATGGGAATCTGAGAGTGGAGCAGAACGCTATTGAGATATTCTGGGATCTCCCGGTGCTCGCTCCATCCCTCGGCTCCACATTTGCTGCAACTTCCAAAAAGGAAAACAAATCCTTTTGATGAACGCAGAAAGCACATCCTGCCTTTCCTTTCTTCTTTCTGCCTTTGTGCACGGGGCTAAACAGTGCCAGAGCGAGGGGCAGCACCGAGACTGAGTTTGGGAAAGTGGGAATGGGAGGGAGGGAGGGAGAGCACAGCAAAGCCCCGCTCCTGGGGCCAGCAGGGAAGGGAAGGGGGCTCAGCATGGCCTGGGGCACTGAAACTGTGGGATTTCATCTCCTCAGAGGCAGTTCTGTGTGGGATCCAGAGGCAGTTCTATGTGGGATCCAGAGGCAGTTCTGTGTGGGATCCAGAGGCAGTTCTATGTGGGATCCAGAGGCAGTTCTCAATGGGATCCAGAGGCAGTTCTGTGTGGGATCCAGAGGCAGTTCTGAGTGGGATCCAGAGGCTGTTCTGAATGAAATCCAGAGGCAGTTCTATGGGGGATCCAGAGGCAGTTCTGAGTGGGATCCAGAGGCAGTTCTGTGTGGGATCTCATCCCCTCNATCCAGAGGCAGTTCTATGTGGGATCCAGAGGCAGTTCTGTGTGGGATCCAGAGGCAGTTCTGAATAAAATCCAGAGGCAGTTCTGAATGGGATCCAGAGGCTGTTCTGAATAAAATCCAGAGTCAGCTCTGTGTGGGATCCAGAGGCAGTTCTATGTGGGATCCAGAGGCAGTTCTGAATGGGATCCAGAGGCAGTTCTGAATAAAATCCAGAGGCAGTTCTGAATAAAATCCAGAGGCAGTTCTGAGTGGGATCCAGAGGCAGTTCTGAGTGGGATCCAGAGGCAGTTCTGTGTGGGATCTCATCCCCTCAGAAGCAGTTCTGTGTGGGATCCACAGCAGGAGACAGAAGATCTGCCTGCAGTAGAAATGCAGAGGGCACTCACTCCTAGCAAGCTCTTCCCATCTCTCCTGAGTGTCTGCACAGGTAAAAGCAAATTAAAATTTGCTCAATTAGCTGCTTCCACGTACAATTATCTGGTTTACATACTCGAATTAGAATAATTACATGCCTAAAGCAGCCATCCAGCTCCACACACATTTGTAATACTCCTCGAGTTCCTAATTTCACTTGAAAATCCACCTTTTGGTCTCTACACCAGCACAATTACGGAGCTTTTCTGTACGAAACAACCACATTCACTATCACTTTCCAATGTCTGCTGGAGGTATTTACCTAAACCTACACACACAACACCAGAGGACACAGCATTAGCAGGTTACACATTTTTTCTGGACTCGTTAAGGACTTTAATTCACCTCTCAGCTTGACAAAGATACAAGCCCTGAGCAAAGTGCCCCGGCAGCAGCAGGAAGTCTGCAGCAGGAAGGGCTTTTCACGCTCAGGGTTTGTAGTGTCACCAGAAACCCTTGATAAAGCCATGGTTGCATCTGTTGGGCAAGGATTTTGTCAGCACCAAAAGCTGTTGTGGGAGACCTGGGAGAGAGGTTGACAATCCCACAGCTACCCACTGCCCGTGTCCATAATCTGTCCCAAATATTCTGCTTTCCTAAGCACAGGAACCAGCTGTCTTCTCCTAAACTGTTACAGAAATGTCACTATTCTAAAACTAGAATATCCTATAATTCTGGGAGAACATTCTCCTTTTAAAAAGCCCCATATCAATTTTTTCTCCTGTGTAACCTGCAGTAACACCATCTCAGATGGATAAACTGAAAGTGTTTTACATTTGTCATTTCATGTCTGATGGTTTAATTTCTGCTTTTGCTTCCACAGAACAAATCACCTTCCTCTTTGTCTCTTGTCAGAAGTTAAAGCTTAGAGTCCTCAGCTGGGTGTGTTACTGTCTTGTTTGAAAACAGGCTTTTTACTGGACAAAAAATTCATTATGTTAATTTAAAAAGAAATACTCTCAGAAACTTCATTATGAAGTAAGAGCTAATTTCTTTTGAGGGGGGGAAAAAAAAAAAGCCATACAGGAAATAATGTAACAATGGCAAAAATGAAGCAAAATCTGATTCTTTACTTTGAATAATATCCTGACCCAAGCAGCCTGCAGGAAGATATTACTGTGTCCCACACACAATACTTCCATTGTGCAAAGCACCGATGTCAGATTTTGAATTTCCACGTGTGAGTGGAACCGTGGCTTGCTGATGGACAGGTTTCAGGGGGGCTGCAATGTCCCTGCAGCACCCTGCCCATCACCCCAGCAGAACTGGAGGTTTTAGAGTCAAAACTCCCCTTAAGCCACTAAAATGCTGCGCTGAAATCCCAGCTGCTGGAAATTATTGTGGCAGCAGTGGGATATTGATATGCACCAGCTGAAGAGCTGCTCTAGCCCCAGCCTTCCCCTTCCCATCCTCATCCTCCTGCATCCCAGCAGTGCCAGGACTGGGAGGGAAGGCCCACTGGAGAAACAGGAGCTCAGCATTTTATACATGAATTATAATCTGGCAGGTTTGCTGATATTTTCTGGCTCTCAGGAGTTGCTGTGTGTATTGGCAGTGTACTGACCAACCTTCCCTGGGGGAATTGTTTGGGAAGTTTTGGTACAAGTGGAAGCAAGAGGCTGTGCTTTGAGCTTGGTACTGAAAGTTACTTGAAAGCTCCTTAGATCTGGAAAATGTGGGGTTTGTGTTCCCCTTCCCCTCCCACCCAGCCCAGAGACAGCAAATGTTCCTCACCTGTCTGCCCCAGCACCCTCCTGCAGTTGTAAGAACCTTATTTTTGCAAGAAGAGGGAAGCAGAAAAATACAAATCAAATAAACACATGAAATGTAAGGACAGGGGTCGGGTTACTCGTCGGTGGTGAAAGGGGAAAAGGAGAGTGTGTTTGGAAGTAAATGATATCTTCTTGTGGTGCTGAGCAGTGATTGCCAATCCCCTGTGTGTGAGAACACGAGGGTCAGGGAATGCCCATCCCATTGAGTGGCACTGCAGAGCAGGGAGCTCTGGCACACCCCGGGCCTTTGTCCACTGTCATGCAAATTCCTCCTTGGACACGATTCCTGCTCCCTTTGACCACCTTTCAAATGCACATTTTGTGCCATACCAGCTCTGCTGCATTCAGAACCGAGAAGCCTCAGGTTTTTCTTCCTGCATTTCTGATACCAGGAGGAAGCGCTGCTGTGAGTACAATAGGAAGAAACAAATGATGATAACAAAGGCCCAAGCTCAGGGAATTCTTTCTGGTAGCAGACTAGGATGAAGGAAAAAAAACCAAACTGTTGCAGCCCTCCAAGAATGGTAATTCCATGTCAGGATTGATCAATATTAGCTTTCTATTTATAGAACACCTTTCGTTCTGAGGCTCTGCAGTGTTTATAAATTAATAAACACATGTGCAAGAATCCCACCATCCATTATTAATGTTATCAGCACTTTCAGTTTATGAGAGATAATTATTATTTGTAACACCATGAAAGTCGTGAAAAGAATCACAAACCCACTTTTTGTATCCTCATCTCTCTTCTTTATAATTTGGGGAATTAAATGCTGCAGTAGCACTATAGCCCAATGAGGACACACTCTGAGGTAAATACTTCTGCAAAAGTATGGCTCAAAAATTAACTGAACTGCCACGTTTTTCTGAGGGGTTACACCTGACAGAGTCTGGGTAATCTTACATGAAAACCTTTACCAAGAGAACACTTCCTTAACTCTGAATTAATGTGCACAGATGCCTCGGTCTCTCTGTTATCTCAAGGCAGATAATTTTGCTTCCTTGCCCATGGGAAGTTCTTTAGAATCTGCCTCCACATCACAATTGCAGGGAGTAGTAACTGCCACCCTTAAAGGCAGTTTTGGTCTCTGAATACACTCGGAATATGCCATAGGAAGTGAAGGAATTAATCTAGAAATGCCTTCTTCAGTTAGGAAGCAGTTTGTGAGATTCTATTTCCATTTTTAGAATCTACTGCCACAATTTTGATGACAGACACTGTTACAGATACTATTGGTGTGCTTGAAATTTTGATTTAAGGTCAAGACAAAGAGGAGAAAAACTTCTATAACTGAAAGCAAAATAGAAAATGGCCCCAAAAAGGAGAAGTGGAAAAAGAGGTGACATTTGAATTACACCTACAGCACAAGTGTCAGAACTGGAACATGGCTGTAAAATTCTGCTTTATCTACACCAAGAATTCAACATCTTACAGAGCTCTCACAAGTCTGTAAAACAAAGTTTTTCCACTTATTTTGTAACAAAAGCTTGCACTGAGCTCTCTAATGGAGCGAGGAAAGTTGTGTTAACAAATAGAGAATTGAAGCATGTTGTCCTATCCAAACAATATATTTAGGTTTCAATTTTAGAACCAGTTCAGTGCACACCTACCTCTGTATGTGAGTAGTCAGCACAGGGTTGGGCTTTTAATATTAGACTTGTTTTTAATTGAAGAATGGTGTCAGGTGCTAATTAGCATGAGTGAATGTGCTTTTATTTTGCCATATCCAAGCCATAGAAAGAAGCAGTTTATAAACTGAGAGTGAGAAGGCTGGAAGCTCAAAATAATCAAGGAAGGCAGAGGATTAACAGCCAGTCTCTAGATCTAACTCTTGATATTCAGAGTAAAAGCCATGTGATACCGGGAAGGACAATTTGGAAAGTTACAACAAAAGTTTAAGGCCTCTGGTGCTGATAACTGAGCCATTCTGGGCAGAGGGTATGACTTCATCATTCCAGGCTGTTTATCTTCCTGAGCAGCCTTTTTCATAGAATTTGTGTTTCACCAATGCATTTCTGCTCCCTCACTGCCCTGCAAAGATGCACGTGAAGCTCATTTCTGGTTTTAGCCCTTTCAGAGGAAGGGTTGCATGCCCAAGAGCTCTTCTCTCTCCTCCAGCCACATCTCAGAAAGATTTTACTTCTCCATGCAAATCTTTATTCTGTCTCTATCACCGAGTAGCAACAATGCTGCTGTTACTGCTGTTGTGATAGAGCCTATCAGACACCAACCCTGTGCTCGAATAAATACCAGGAGGATCCCAGAGATCTTTCACCCCACGAGTTACAAGAAAAGAGAACATTCACATGGTGCTGTGCCGTCATTTTGAAAAGGATCCATTTGCAAAACAAAGTACAGGAACAGAACTGCAGGTTGAGTAAAATGAGGAAAAAAGTGAGATGTTTTCTTTGAGAAATCAGTGTGCTGTTGAAGAAGCTTCTGTTTACTTGTATTTTCCTACGCTAGTGCGCCGTGATAAGGAAAAAGAAAGGACGTCATGCTTGAAGTCTGTTAAAAGTTCATACGCGGCGAAAACAAAACAAAATCAAGGTCAAACAAAATCTTTAATAGCTGGACTGTCAATGCGCTTCGCAGGGTTTTGAAATCTACGAGTTTACACAGACAGGATGTATAAACCAGGGACAGAACCCCCTGCGACTCTTTTATCATTACAAAAACAAACTGCTCCACGTTAAACGTGCTGCTCAGACAGCAAGATTTTAGCGGGGCATCAAAACACCTCCAAACAGCACCCAAAAACCGCGGCGGGCGCTATTAAAGAATGCAGCAGTTTGGGCTGGAGGGCGAAGGGGGCAGAGCTGATGCTGCCGGGGGAGGCTGGGGCTGAACGTGGGCTGGGGACAGAGGCAGGCACTAAGCAAGAGGCAGGGGGAGGGCGAGCCTCGCTGCGCGCATCTCCCCGCGCATTCTGCGATGTCGCAGGACCGTGTTTGTCCCCGCCGTGGCTCATCCGTGTCTCAGCCAGCCAAGGCAGCCCTGTGTTAGCCAAATCTGAGCCGTGTGTGCCGGCGCAGCCCCTGCTCAGGCGTTTCCTGTAAACACGCGCTGCCGCAGCCGCCCCGACAGCGCAGATCCCGGCACGGGATCTGCTCTCAAATCGTGCTGAAAGAGGTGATTTGTGCAAAGAAACGCAACAACAAACCAAGGCACAAAACGCCGATGAAGCTTCTCATAAACGATTCCAATTGCTGGCCTCGCTGTCGTCCGAGCGTTGCACAAACAATTTATTTTGTAAGCAAAGGCGCAACATGATCCTGATTTTGCAAATAGATGTTGTTGTGCAGAAATGGAGGGTGTAGAATTTTATATCCCTGCTCGTGGCCCAACAGCCCAAACAGTTCTAAAAAGGACTTGTCGAGCCATTAGGTCACACTCTGATCGTGGTTTCAAGCTTATCTCCTTAAAAGCCTAAACACTGTGTATTTACTTTATTTATCTATTCATGCCAGCAAACGGAGAATTCCATGTAATGACTGGACTGCTGGAGCAGGGGCTTAAAAAAAAACCCCAAAACGGCCAAATTACGGGAGCCCTGGGAGAAGACTTGCCCAAGATCACGCAGGAAGTCTGTGGCAGAGCTGGGACTGAGCCCAGCTCCCCTAAATCCCATTTGTGCCTTAACCACACGACAGGCCAGATTTAATAGCTGCCTAAATATGAATCTAAAATGAGAGAGTCCCTGTGCAGAAGAATGAAAGTTGGCTGCTCTCCTGCTGCCAGGGACAGCCTGGGTGTTTTGCTGCTCAGGTCATTTGTTGGAGACAAAACACCCACAGCAACCCTCGAAAGATTTTAAATTTAGGTGAAGGCTTCCTGCTGCCTGCTCAGCTCTGTTTTCATTCTCCCTGACAGCGAGGGTTTCCCTCTGTGTGCCCTGAGAAGAGCAGGGCTTGAGCCACATCACAAAACTTCCAGCCTGGATTTTTACATAATGTAATGGTACGTCATGAAATTTAAAAGAACTCAGGCATTTAAGTACGTTAAGAGTTTGGGGACTGAAATGAAACTTTTCAGCTTTCAGCAGTGTTATTTTATTTCTTTCTGTTGTTATGGAGGAGATTATCACAATTTTGGGCGTGCTGCCTGGTTCCAAAGTCTAGTTTGGGGCTAGGTTTAATATTGCAAGAGTGTGGAGTAACATATAGTGCAGAGCAGTAAACACAGGTCTGGCAGGGCGTTTGTTGTAGAAGTTTTTGACTCATACATAAAACATCGACTGGAGAAGCTTCTCCAGAAAGGCAGCAAATGTCCTCACCACAGGGCAAAACGGAGGGAGAAGAAAATCTAGGATTTATTTTTTCAAGTTGGCCCTTGCCTCGTATCAAACATTTCCAGTGCCATGAGCATAAATCACAGAGGTCACCGTGGCTAATCTGTAAAAATAAATTGGATGTTTTCATTTCACTCCCGTAATGTGATATTATATGATGCATTTTGAGCAAAAGAAAAGTTTTAAGATATTCTGAGCCTCTCCTTTTTTTCCTGAAGCAGCCTTTTTATTTTTTTTTTATGTTTTCCACAGAGGTCCCATATCTCAGTGGATAAAAACCATGCGGCTCCTGTGTTCTCTGCTAAATCATGTTTACAGTTATCCAGAACCCTGGCTCAAGGGAACAGCCCTTGTGATCAAGGAGGTGAGTAGTTTTCACATGGCAAAGTAAAATTTTTAAAAAATGAAAGGGGAAGGGGCAAATAATGGGTTTTGGTGTGTCATGAGAACAAGAAATACCACAACACCTGACTCAGGGGGTCTATAGGACACAGAGTTATGAGCAAAAATACAAATTTAATATTTTTATAAGTTTGTGTGCCTTGAATTTGTTTTTAACTCTTCAATACAAGGTCTTTCAAAATGCTGACATCGGAGCCCAATAAAAAGAGTACATTTTTTAACAGACTGTTAAGAGAGTCATTCGGTGCAACAAAACCTGGGCACTCCCACACCCATTTCCAGCAAAATTCTGTTTTGTTCTCCTGGCCACGCTGCCGTTTGTAGATAATCAACACTTAAACTACTCCCGTGCCTCGAACTCGGGAGTGTTTGTGAGATCAGGTTTGGTCACGTAGTGCAAGGTGGTGTGCAGCAAGTTGCAAAGAAATGCAGAGCTCTTGCAAGACAAAGGAGTATTTTGCATGCACGGATAAACACCCGGCTTGGATACATCCTACTGCAAAAAAATCACATTAAACTAGCAGGAATTGTGCAATAAGCTCTCCTGTGTCAATTCAGAACTCCATCCAGAGCAGTGGGAAGGCCAGGATTTAGCACTTGGAAATCTGTGAAGAAGCACAAGATAAATCCCTTTTCCTCATGGTTCACAGCCCTGATGGACACAGATTTTTTAACTTTCAGGAAATTAATAAGGCTGCCCCATCAACCCATATGAGCATATGAAGGGCCAGGACTTAAATATCTGTATTTTAAATTTTTGGCCTTATCAGGTTTAACTTCTTGATGAAAATAAATCTGCTTCAAGTCAGCGTTTTTTTTCATTCAAATTTGCCAATAAAGATATTTCACCTTCCAGAATTACCTGTTAAGTATAGTACCTTGTGTATATTACACATTCTGTAATGGTTTTGATTAATCTTTATTTGCCACATAAGTGACCTAACTTTCAGCCTGGATAGCGTTGCTCATTTTAGACTGGGAGAACATTTTGAGAAGAACTTTTAAAGAACACATTAAAAAAAACCCCAAACACATGATTTTAGCTGCAATTATTTTAGAAATGTCCTCCATTCAGGCGGGATGATTTTTATATTGAAGGAAACAAGCCCTTGGGTGTGTAAACATAGTGATGTAAACTAAACTGACTTTAGCAGGTCTCGGTGTGTCTTTGGGGGGAAAAAAGCAGAGACCACATGGAAACTCACCTCCTTCTTATCCCATTTACTTGAGGGAGGTGCTAACCTCAGAGTCTAGCAGAGATTAAGCACTTTGCTAACAGCATTACAGATTGCATTTAACTCCTAAAAACCTCCTCAGTGCCAAGTGGGATACTCAGAAATGTATTTTAAGTCTTTGCCTGCCTCACTAATATCTCTGTAGTGTCCATCCCTCTGGAGCAGAGAGAGAAGCTGGGTGTTCTGTCAAAAAAAAATGAAATAGAGATGGAACCCTTGGCCTTTTTGGGGCAATTCCCCCAGTG
Organism: Falcunculus frontatus; assembly: GCA_013398115.1. Lineage (NCBI taxonomy): Eukaryota > Metazoa > Chordata > Aves > Passeriformes > Falcunculus > Falcunculus frontatus. The sequence continues at coordinate 94,613 of VZRV01010924.1, read as the reverse complement.
AATCTATTTATTCTGTTCACCTGCTGCTTGGGCAGTCCTGATGTGTGCCAGGCCCAGCACTGAGCACTCGGCATCATCGGGGCTCCAACCACACAACCAAAAGGGTTGGGGCCATCATATCCCGAGTGACCCACCCAAGGATGCCAAAAATCAATGTTTATAATGTATTAGCTATAATTACATTGGTGTCTGGGTGACACCGGCTCTATGGCGCTGCCCTCAGTTTGTCTCTCAGGCAATGCCCATCGCCCAAATCCAGCACCATGAAGGGCTGAGCCTGGCCCATGATGGCTCAGGGGGAGAAGGCACAGAGCGAACAGCCCTCACAGAATCACAGAATAATTGGGACTGGAAAGAACCTCTGGAGACCACCGAGCCCACCTGCAGCAGGTGACACAGGAACGCGGCTGGGCGGGTTTGGAACACCCCAGACAAGGAGACTCCATGCATTCCCTGGGGCAGTCCCAGGGCTCTGCCACCCTCCGTGGGCAGAAGTTTCTCCTCACGCTGAGCCGGAGGCGGTTTTGCTTCGCGTCCATCGCTCCTTGTCCTGTCTGAGGGGACGGCGCGTGGCCGCCGATGGGCGTGGCCACGGGGGGAGGGGGCGTGGCCAGCGCTGATTGCAGCGCGCCGGGCGCGTGGCCGATGGAAGCCCCGCCCCTTTGTGGGCGTGGCCCCGCGCGGCGTGTCCAGGGCGGGGGCGTGTCCCGGGGCTGCCCGAGCAACAGCTGCCGCGGAGCCGTTTACAAACAGTGCCCCGAGCGCGGCGCGGCCGCTCCCCCGCGGCGCCTCGGTCAGGTGAGGCAGGGCTGGGGGGCACCTGCCGGGGGCTCCGGGCCCCCTCCTCCTCCTCCTCACCTTCCCCCGCCCCCCGGGGGGCACCTGCGGCAGGCGCAGCCCCGTCCCTCGGGCGGCCTCTGCCGTGAGGGGCCGGTTGTGCGAGTGAGCGCGGGGGGGGCCGCTGCCGCCGGGATGTCTGAAGGGTTCGGGGCGCACCCCTCACACCGCTTTGAAGCGGGGCTTAGAGCCCCCCCCCGGTCCCCGTGCTGTCCCGGCGGCCGTGGGGGACAGGAGGAGGAGGAGGAGGAAGGGCAGCGCGGGGCCGGGGGGGCGGAGGAAGGTCCAGGTGTGTGTGGCCGCGCCGGCTCCGCCCGCGGCCGCAGGTAGCGGCCCCTCCCGCCGCCCCCTCCCCAGCGCGGGGCGGGCGGAGCGGCGGCGGCGGCCGGAGCCCGGA
>VZRV01010924.1:0-89798 GCA_013398115.1 Falcunculus frontatus | reverse complement strand
ATTTCTGATGCCCTCCCCCCCGTGCCCCCCCCCCCGCCTTTTTTAAGGTGACTTTAGGAACAAAAAAGTTTTTCTTCCTGGTGCATGAATGCGCTGAGGGGATTCTGCTGACTACTGTATGCGTGCTTTGAGAGAGATGTGACTCATTCCACAAGAGATTTGCAACTGAATACAAAAGTAAGGAAAAGGATATGACCAAGCTATGTAAGATTCTCAACACATGTTGTATTTTAGGATTAAAAAAGCTTTTTCAGTCTAAACTTACCTAGGTTTTTATGTGGTTCCAAACAGAAAATTGCTCTCTCAAAATTATTTGCTTTTAGAAATCAACTTTTTTTTTTTTTTCAGTGAAATTGCCAAATAATCTCCTTTTGTTGCTGATGAAGCCTGTTTATGCCAAACGTGGGTGTATGTCAATGGGAAAAATACATTAAAACTTCTGCTGTTATAATCATATGACTTTGGTCAGAGCATAGTTTATAGCTTATCATAAATCTAGCACTCTTGATTCTTCCTCCTTATTTTTTTTTTAAACTGGTGTGATAAGAGCAGGCTTTGCAGTTTCAAAGTAGAGCAGTGTACATGCTGGGAAAAATGAGTTTGAAATTAAAAATATAGGTGACATACGTGTCTGGAAACACAATGAGATGGAATTGGTTATCAGGCTGCCTTGAGGATTTCAAAAGAAAGTACAAGAGGAAATGTGGCTAGGATATGCAGGGAAATCTATGTAGATCAGGGTGACTTCAAGATTGGAGCAGAAAACCATCCGAGCAGAAGTGAATAATTGACTGGATGGTGCTTTTCTATGTGCTGCAGATTTTATGTAACTAAAAGTATCAAAGTCTGAGTTTGTTTATGCGCAATAGGTACACTTGCATTTCTCACTGTAATAAAGGGAGTGCAGTTTGCCTCTGATTGAGCTGCATCAGGGAAACTGAGGCCCTTGTGCTGTGCTTACACTTTGTGATAGCAGAGAACTGATGGGTGGAACCCTGGGGATTCTCTCAGCCTCTCTTTTGGTACTCAGGAGGAAGCAAATGAGATTTACACCAAGGATTGATGTTTGGTACAGTGTGAGGAAAATGGATGTAAAGGTGGCCCAGAGACTCCTCAATTTCTGTTCACCTTTCCTGTTTGTTTGTAACCTTTTTTTTTTGTTCTTATGCTGGCAGAATTGGGGTCTGAAATTGGCTGTTTGGATGCTCAGTTTCTTGCAGATGCTGCCTCTCCTTTCCAGGCCAGCTTGGCCCTGTGCAGCCCAGGCTGTTGGATACATCATCATCATCACCCACATCCCTGCAGCCCACTGGTGAGGGGTAGTGTAGGGCTGGGTTACTAAAAAGTCTCCATCAGTCTCTGGGAGATCTCCCACCTGTCTGGGAGAAAGGAGGCAGCTGTTTGAGGTGTTTGCTTCTATCACTTGTATATTTTAGTACCTTCAGGTGCTACCCCAGGGGGTGACTGTGTCTTTTCCCTGGACTCTGTATCTTTTTCCATCTTTCAAGCCTTTTTTTGCAAGCACCTAATTGTGGTTGTGTTTGAGAGTGACAACTTCCAAGTGCTCTGCAGAGGAGGGGGATTGGATGCTGGATATCTGTTCCTTCCAAGGTGCAGCAGCTTGAGCTGTGTTGGGTCAGAATTGGAGCCAGGTGAGAGCACTAGGGCACATTAATGGCCTTAACAAAGGGAACTCTTGGGAAGTGACCACTTCTCTCAAATTCAGGAATAGTAAAATAATCTCTTTTCCTGTTATTTCACCTGTGCTGCCCAAAGGGATGCAACTTGCCTGTAATTGCTACAGAGGAACTCCTGGCTCTTGAGTAATAAGGAATTAAGTCTAATTTGGTAAACTGAATTTACCACTTCTTTGTAGTTGTGGCTGCTGGAGAGACCTTACATCCCTCTGCCAAGAAGTAAAAAAGTCAAATTTGCTTTTAAGGTCTCTGAAAATATCTTCTTTTAAATGAAAACCAAGACTAAACATATAAGGCAGTCTGTGTAAGGTGAGACTGACTCAACAATAAAAATGTATCACTCATTCCACCGAGAGCCTTTACCTGCTGTGGAGAGAACAATAAACTGTTTTGTAAGGTAAGGGGTCATTGCCAGTTTAAGTGCATGTAACTTCTTGATTTAATGAAGTTGCATCATCCTGTAGCAATGGTGAAATGTGTCCCAGACTTATTTAAAATAGGATTATTCTTGTGTCTTTCAGCTGTTCTACAACAGGTATCGGCCACTTCTGTTGTCTAAAGTACACTTTGGTTTTGTGGTTCCTGAGAAATTCTCTCCTAATCAGAGGGGGAAAAGGAAAAAAAAATCTGGCAGTTTGAGCAGTCTCTCTGAACTTTAAAAGTCAATACTTACTTGTAGTGCTTCCTTCTTTAATGCCAAGAATTAGTCTCTTTTATATTTGCTCTTGCTCAGTGGAGGAAAAACATGTGCAAAATGCTGCAAGCTTATATGTTCCCTGCTTTAAAAGGCCTAATTACATCTTTTGATAGAAGAGGCATTCAGTTCACTGAGGAGACACACTCAGCTCATCCATCCTCTGCCAAAACACTGTTAGACATATAGCCTTCAAGAAAAAGGGACTCCACAGGAAAAGGTTTTTTAGAGAAAAAGGATATCCTTTGTTTTTATTAGTATAGATGTCTGAGATGGGGGGAGGGAGCTTTCCTAATATTGTTCATTATTAACTATGAGTTATTTTCCACTGGTGATTAAAATCCTGTTTGCGAGACTTCAGGGGGAAAATGACTCGCATGTGTGTCTGTTTTATCTGACTACAAAAGGGCTTTCAACACAAAATCTTTCTGAAGTGTGTGTGCAGAAATGCCTGGATAATAACAGTCTTGAATTCTGTATATGTCTCACTTTGGTTCTGGTTTTGTGAATTGTTTTAGGATCATTGTGTTGGAAATCTCTGCGGTGTTGTTAGAAGGGACTGTAACTGAGCTTTTCTCTTAGAGAGGATAAAAAGGATAAGCCATGAAAACCCTTCTAAGAGTTTAAGTTTAGGATAACTTTGAAATCTTCGAGCCTGAAGGATGAAGACTAACGAGGGGGACTTAAATTTGCAGATTGAGGGAGTGGAAATTCCAGTTTAGGGTCATCTTTTATGTTCTCTTTTCAACCTGAACATCTTCGTTTTGATCTTTCCTGCAACTGAAACAAACAACTCTCTTCCTCCCCGTCCTCCCCCTGAATCTCCATTTCCTTTACAAGTGCTCATGGTAGTTCTTTATCAGGCTTAACTGTTAACAAAGTATTAAAAACAGTTTTGTGCTTGCACAGTTGGTACAAAAGGCTCGGTGTGGATGGGAAGCAGCACTGGGATCACTCACGTGCTCCTCCACTAACAAAGAATACTCTGGGAAGTTGTGTGAAATGATCTACTGTTAAAAGATGGGAGTAGCTCTTTCCCTCCCTAGAAAGCAGCAGAATGCCCAGTAATGAGGAATAATTCATTAGCTTCTCTGCTGGTCTGCAAAATCAGGTTTTATGTGGGCTGACTTTTATAACTTTCCAGTGTTGCCATTTGAGTCGCGGGCAACGGACACTTGCATTCTTTGAGAAATAAGGTCATGGTCTGTGGAGCAAGTACTGCATCATCTTCCCTAAATTTAGGGACTATCCCTCCCTCAGATTGGGGTAGCAGAGGCATTTCTGCCTCACGGAGGAAACCCCCTCCTGGCCTGGAGTGTGACACACGCACGATTCTGCTTAAGCGCAGAAAGGAAGTTCCGCGGTTGCCATAAACCCCTGCTACCTGCAGAGACAAACCCGAAATTTCACGCCGTGGATTTTGGAAATCTGACTCACCTTTTGCGACAATGGGTGAGTGAGAACCTCACGATGACACTTGGCTTCACTTTCTGACTTAAGTGTGGGAGCTTAGGAATGCCAGGGCACACCAGAACTGCTCCCAGCACGGAGCTGGGGTCACTGGTGGCTTCTGCAGACACCACACACAGCCAGGACGCTGGAGGGGCATCTCAGAATCTGGAGCTCTGAAATATTGTTAGGAACTGTTTTAGGGTGGTATTTGTGCTTAACTTTATAGGTGTGGTGCAGCTGCCTTAGTTTTATGCATTGATACATATTTATATTGAAAACGTTTAAGTTCAGCCTCCTCTCAGGTTTTATTTGAGAATTTAAGTTGTATTTATTTATGCACGAGCTGCTCTGCCTGTGATCAGTGTTACACCTGAATACAGCTGTGCCCAGAAAAAACAGATAATATACACCAGGTAGTTTTTATTTGTGGTCTCAGTGAGGAAAAAGTGATGTTAACTGGCTTGTTTTACCTATGTTCCTGAGGTAGGATTGGAACAACTACAGCAAATGTTTGAAATTGGAATTAAAAAAAAAAAAGTGTTGAACGTGTAATTTCCGATAAGCAATCAACAGTGTAAAATCTATTTACCAGCAATCTGTTCTGGGGCATAAACATACCAAGAGGAAAGAACAGTTCATGTAAAATGACTCTTAATATCCTGAAACTTCTTGAAACATGAGGAAAACGGAAGGGTTTTTATAAGTGGAAATGAGAGTTGCATATAAGTTTCTCAAGTCCAATAGACCCAGTAAAAATTAAGGTGGTTGATTTGCAGCAGCTGGAAGAAGCTGGTCAGCTAAACAGCGATAACTTTGCTGCTGGCCTTGAATTTGAGAATCTCAGAGTTTGTTGAGGTAGTTGTGTCTGAGTTTTTATCTGCTAGAGCAGAAAAGTAACATAAGTGTCCTGTATTTGGCTGTAACTCTTCGAGTTTTCTCACTTCTCTTTTTCAGAAAGTGTTGCAGCAACTACTTTAACTTCTGTAATTGTTCCAGCTTGCTTTTTACAGTTTAACAATAGTTTTGCAGCACAGAATTAGCAAGGAATAGTTGTTTTTCCTGAGACTTGCCATGCAACTTTTACTCCCAGTGCCTCTGTAATGTGTTTAAAATGGGAAATTCAATGGTTAGGCTTTGCTATTCTCCGAAAGGTGTGTCAAGAGTTTTTATTACATGTTCATGGAAATTCTGAAATGCAGGAAGTAGAAATGCAATAAAATTACTCCTGATAGGTCATTTCCCAAAGAAATCTTAAAGACTGTAATATGTTGTCTTTGGTTGTGTAATTTAATAAAAATAAATTAAATTCTTCTACAGGCACTTAATTAAACTTTTCTCTGTTTTAATAATCCATTTAAATGCAGCAGGGTTTTGGTGTGGTTCTTAGGTTGTGTGGCAAGTGCAATGAAAACAAGATGTTCTCATCTGTCCAGTGGAATCTTTATGTGTGTTTTGTGGTGTTTATAAATACAATGGGTATTGCTGTGAACCTGCTGAAACACTTAGCCAAGGATGACTCAGTTGTGAGCTGAAGTTTGCTAAATGCTCAGGCTGAAACTTCTCCAGTAGTTTTATTCTTTCTTCTTCTCAATTTAAATCTATTTCTAGTTGCATCAGGTGCAATAGGTGGCACCGTGGAACTGAGAGGAATTGGTCACTTCTGGACAGGTCACTCCAGGAAAAGCCATGGGGTGCTGGGGAGGTTCCTCCTGCCCTTCTCACTCCTCTTGGAGCAGCCCCTGGAACCTGTGGGCCCAGGGCTGGGCAGGAGGGACAGGGGGACATTTACAGATGGGCAAGGAAGTCACGAGTGGGGTTTCTTGACTTGTTTTATTGTGAGAGGGAGATGTCATTCTTTATTTTCAACCCTGAGTTCATCTGTAGCGAGTTTATCGCTTTGCAGCTATTGGAAGGAAGGATTTCCTGTTTTGTTCTGTTCCTTTACTCAGTATCTCTGATACTGGTGTGTCCTTTTGTCTTCTGAAAGTGAAAGAAGGCAGAAGAAACCCAGGTACTGTGTTTTAGTTGTTGAGCTCAGGCACAGACCTTCAGCCACAGTCACAGTGTTGCAGGTTGTCCACTTTTCCAAGGAGGCAACTCTGGACAGTTTTCCTGCTGCCTACAGGGTTTCGAATAACAGGGATGTAATTAATCAGTGTTTTTGGTCCTCAAATCCAAGGCATATTCAGTAGGAAGAAAGGTTTGTTACGAATGGATAAAATCCTGGTGGGGATATTTGGGTTGTAGTTCCAGCATGTGTTGGCTTGTCTGAACAGCGAGAGCATAAAATCCTGCCTACTTGTAAAAGCCACGGATCTAATCAGAGTGAAGTGTGTAATCACCAGATCCAGAATAACACCAGAGCTTTCTAACTCACCTCCTGACTCCAGTACTTTTATTGTATCTTCTTCTCAGTTTAAATATATTCCTGTCTAGTTGCATCTGCACTTTCCTTCAGAAATGCTACCTGCAGCTTTTTTCCCAGTCTTTAGGTACTCTCTCCTCTGTACCCGAGAGCAAAAGCTGCCTGAGCTGTAAAGAGGCATTTCAGATTCCTGAAACAGGAATATCTTGCTCTGTTTGCAGTGCTGCCTAGAGGATGAGCTGTGGCTGGTTCTTAGAAGTGTTCAGAGCCTCCTATTAAAAGCAGTGAGAGCACTGAGCAATCAGCACAGCTTGGTGGAGGGTGCAAAGTGCTTTGATCCGTAGCAGAAGTCTCCAAAGGACTTGTTCAAACCTATTGATAGCCTCTAAAATTGGCCCCAAGCTCCTGTTGAACTCCTCTAGTGACCCAGGTGTTGGTTGTGCACTCTGTGTTTGTGTGGTTGTGAGGACAGGTTTCATTTGTCAGACAGCTGAGATGGGATTGAAGCAGCCCTGTTCCCAAAGACTTACCAGAGAAGATGTTATTGATTGAGGTGGATTTTTCACAAATCAGTGACCAACCTGTGGCCTTCCCTAGATGTGATCTGTGCCTGTCCCTTAAATTCTAATAAATCCTGGAGCTGTGGCTGGCACAGTGTTTGTTCTATCCTAGGCTGGGTTTGGGTAGGGCCATGTGTGGTGGCCCATGTCAGAAGGAGCTCTCTTGTCCCTCACCTCACCCCAGAGTGCCATGAAGGACAGGGCCTTAAGCGTGGATTTTGCTGCTTTCTTATCTATTTCCTTTCTTCAGTGACTTAATTCTTGTTGCTCTCTTGTGTATTTGTTGTAGTGCCACAAAGTGGGAGCGTAACAAACCCTAGATGGCTTTTTCTGTTTGTAGACACGAGCAAGGAAGTGGTGCATGATGAAACCCAGCAGTCCACTTTGTGGGACTTAAGGCACTGCCCTTTGGATCTGCCTTCATGCCCCAGAAATGCCTTTGGCCTCTCTGTAGGATGATTGTTTCACCTCTTCCTGCAGAGCACTTCCCTGTGGCTCTGAAAGCAAATGCAGTCAACTCTTAAATTTGTTTGTTCCATTCCTTTTTCTAATCTTGCCTGGATTTTTTTTTTTTTATTTGAAACTTAAGTTATTTTCAGGCAAGATACTCACTGAGCTTTGCTGCAGCATGTTGGGTAAAAAATACCCTTTAAAACTCAAGTAGAAATAGAACAAAAAGGCAAGTTGAAACGTGAAGTATAAAACATGCTAACCAGCAGCCTTTGATAAATTTTTTTCCTTCTGTTTTACAAAAGGGAAAGTTTCTTGAATATTTGAGCTTCAAACTTTGGTTATGGCTCCTTCACTTGCCTGTAGGGAGTGAGAGAAGGTCCGAGCTGAGTGGGGAAGGGAGAAAGGCAAGGGCTGCAGTAGAAGCAGAAGTCTCACCCCACAGCCTGAACCTGCCTTCTACAGGAGATTTTTGAGTCATTATGCAGAGAGGAAGTTTTAATCATGGCAGTGATAAAACTGAAAATGAGGATAAAGGGCGTGCTTAGAAAAGAGACTTTGGCTGCAGAAAATCCAGGTTCTGTCACCATCAGCAGTGATTTGTTCCCTCTTACATTCCACCTTACCCGGCAAGATCCTCCATTGGTGTTTAACTTAGGATAAGTCTTTGGCCCAGGCCTGCAACAACTTGGGATAAAAAAAATCCCTAGAAGCTTCTTGATATTAAATGTGGTGATTGTGTAAATCTGAGTTTGAGGACTGAGCAGTGAAGAGACTTTAAGCTTTGGAGATACAGAAAAAAAACGAAAGACAAGCAGCTGGCAACAATAATTTTCTCCTGTTGCTGGCATTCTGGTTTGGTGGTGTCTTATTTTCTATTTTATTTTCTATTTTTACCCATCTTTATTAGGCCCCAGCATCTTGTGGTCTGCATGATGGGAAAGGAGGTGCTGACTTTCCAAATTAAAAGCAAGGAGTGTTCTCAGGGCAAGGCTGCAGGAAGTGGATGAAGCGTTTGAGATGTTGGATCTGTGACTCCTGCCAGTGTGTTCTGAGGTTTCCTTCCCCAGCTGCTTCTCTTGCCTGGGCTGATTTCTACTGAAATGGTTTTAGATTTAATGCCTTAAGCCCACCTTTTTCTATCCAGAAGTTTTTCTGATCAGAAATAGCTGAGAGTCAGCTGATAACCACATCTTTATCTGCTACAGCACCTTTTGGAAATGTGAGAGTCTGAACTATTGCAGGTTGTGGTTGAATTGTTGTTCTTTGGGTCAAATCAAGCAAAATGCTTCATTTTTTTTCCATATAGAATCAAGGGAGAGGTGGAAGTTGAGGTGAATTTTAAAGCCCAACTGTGTCCATGCTGTTTTCTGCTCTAAGAGTTACAGAGCATTATGTGTTTTGGGGCATATTAATTCAAGTCATGTGGTCACTGGCCAGCTGGCTCTTAGGAAATAATTTGCCAAAGTTTGAGTCAGATTTTGAATGAATTCTTTTCATTAGTTATTACTTTATTTGGAAATGTCTCAGAATGATTTTTCTGCAGTTTATATTAGTCTTGTATTAGTTTGCTAGACTTTTCCTTTATCCAAAAATTTCATCAGCTGGAGTCCTGAACTTCACAGAACTGTAATTTACCAGCCCAAAGAGTGGTGGCCATGAAGTTGCTGCTAGCAGACATTATAACTTTAGTAGATTTAGAGATTTGAATTGGAGTTGTGATTAAAGAATTTTGTTTTTATAATGTAATAGTTGGCCTCTTGGATGATTTAAATACTAAACCACTGTTCAGGAAACAGTATCATTAGTTCATATCAAACTTTGAGATGTTCTTCTTATACCAGCCCAAAACTGTCACAGATATTGTAAATTTGTGGGTGATAGGAAAAACTCTGAGTAGTGGGGCTGGTGAATAGTTCTTAATACAAAGATTTGTGCTGACACTTCCTGTGTACCAGAACTATAAAAGCTGATTCCAAGCTGTCTGGTCTTAAAAAAAAAAAAAAAAGCCTTTGCTCAACAGCCTTTAGAGGACAAACAAGTGAAGTTTTGCTGTGGTTTTACAGGTTCAAGGAAAGGTTACTTGGGCTGCTACGTTTGTTATGAGTTCAGGAGCGCATTGAAATACGGTTTCAGCAGCTTTGTATAACTGGGTAAGAGCAGGTTTAAAAGGGACAGGCAAAGTATTGCAAAAAAATAACTGCTGTAAACAGAAGGATGTTCAAGACCAAACGATTTCAGCTGTGGCAGGTAGAAAAGTGACCAAGTGCCTTCCACCAATCCCTCGCTGGCTCTTAAAAATACGCTTTGTTCTAAAGCACTTGATGGTGCTCAGCCCTAATGTTTTCATTATTTGGGAGACAACACTTCTCTTTTTTAAAGTCTGACTAACTCTTTTCTCTCTTTCCCAGGTGCTGGAGTTCTTTGTGGCACTGAACTTGGCCTTGAGTGTATTTTACCCAATGCAACTATTTGAAATGTTTGTACAACAAAACTAAGTGCAACTGACTGTATCTGTAGACTTGAAAAAGCTGAAGAAACAATTCAAAAAAACCTCATCCCATCACTGAGCGAACCTTTGGATACATTTGCTGGGGTGTGCGAAAGCACATAAAGCTGAAGAAGTAATAATTTTTTGCTGGTGGGGGGAAAAAAAAAAGTCAATCATTTTCCTGGCAGAGGTTTCCCAGCTCAGCAGATTTGTAAGCACATGTTGGAGAACTCTACAAGTGTCCTTACTATGATCAGGGAGCACCCCCAAAGAAGTGCAGCCTTCCACTAAGACATGTAATAGGGAGCAGAAGGGAGGAAAGATGCCAACGCAGCCTCTCCTGGCATACATGGACGGACCCGATGGAATAGCCAGCGCCGTGGGAGCCCAGATGGAGAACAGCGATGCCTCCATGACAATAAAAGGAACAAACACCATCTCCTACAAAAGCTTGCAGGAGAAGTTCCTCATGCAGGCCGAGGGTTGCATGCCCCTGGACTGTATGTTCTGTGATGAGACTTTTAAGCACCCCGAAGAGCTGGGGAAGCACGTGTTAACTCAGCACAGGCCCACGCTGTGCGAGCCGGCCGTGCTCAGGGTGGAAGCAGAGTATCTCAGTCCTCTGGATAAATGTCAGGTAAGAACCAACTCACCTTCACCAAGCAATGAGCAGGACAGTGAAGAACTCAGCTGTAAAGTTTGTGGGCAAACGTTTGATAAAGCTTTTGACATTGAGGCACACATGAAAAAGCATAAAGATTCTTTCACGTATTGGTGTAATGTTTGTGGGCGAAGATTTAAAGAGCCGTGGTTCCTCAAAAATCACATGAGAACACACACTGGAAAACCTGGTTCTAGAAACAAGCACCAACAAGGTTCTGAAGGCCCCATAACAATAAATGAGGTGGTGCAGGAGCACGTAACTGAAAATGTAACGTCACCTTACAAAATTTGTATGGTTTGTGGTTTCCTATTTCACAATAAAGAGACTCTAATTGAGCACAGTAAAGTGCACACCAAAGAATCAGTTCCCAACGGTGAAAGCCCCCAAGTGACTGCTGAAGTCAATGCAGAAGAAACATCTCAAAACCAGGAATTTTTCCAATTCTTGAACTTAAGACCAAATTCAGTTCCGGAAAAGGACAAACTGCAGAAACTTGCCAAGTGGATCGCTGAACTGGATCCTTTCACCACGTATCAAGCATGGCAGCTGGCTACCAAAGGTAAAATTGCAGTTGGCCACGGGCAGATTAAAGAGCCAGGGCAAGAAGGAAGTACAGACAATGATGAGTCATCTTCAGATAAAGAAGAACTCTGTGAAATTTGGAATGCAAATAAAGGTAGCCAGGCTGAAACTACAGGGAAGTCAAAGGTAAATAAAAACAGCAGTTTCACAGGGAATGGTAACTTAACCCAGGACAAACTGAAACATCCCGCTGGTGAAGTGCCTTCTATGGAGATGGATTCTAAATCATCCCAGAACAAAGAGAAGCCAACCCACTGCTCCGAGTGTGGGAAAGCCTTCAGGACGTACCACCAGCTGGTCCTTCACTCCAGAGTGCACAAGAGGGACCGGCGGGGTGATGGAGAGACTTCCACTGCTGCCAGGACCTACTGTGCCGATATCATTGCAAACCTGGAGGAAAACGGGGCAGCAGAGAGGATGGAAGGAGGCTCTGAGGATGGCTCTGAAGATGGGCTTCCAGAAACAATTAATTTAGGTGAGTAGCACTGGGAACACTTCAGTCTGAAGTGGCTGTTATTGAGTTGTTTAGGAACTCCTTAGAGCCAAAGAATGCGTTGTGCCTTTCTGTTATCTTTCCAGAACGTGATAGGAAATGTTAAAAAACTAGATAGGGAATGTTGTGGTGGGGGAAAGGGAACAGAGGAAAACGAGAGGGAGAGGAAGATTTGGATGCTGCCGTGTTGAGGTCTTTGAAGTTGTTTTGGGCCTTCTTGCAGTTACTGGAGTCATTGAAATAGTTTTCATAACAATGAGTTTAACAGTCAAAAAAATCACTGTTTACTCACCCCTTATCTCTCTCTAACTTTACTGGATGCTTTGGAGTGTTTCATGTCCCTTCTCACCCAGCACATGTTTTTACAAAGAGTATTTTTGAAGAAATAATTGCAGTTTCACTTTTTTCCCTTTGTGTCTTGTAAGGGCAAGAAATGTTCAGTGCTCGATACCAGCAGTTTTTAAGACCCTGAGAAGTAAAGAATAGTTTAAAACTTTTTCTGTCCAACTTCAAGTTCAGTGTTTGTTTTGAACAGTAATTGGAAAGCCTAAATGTCAGAACCAGCACGTTTGGATCATTTGTGTAAGGGCACAGGCTGTTAATATGTGGACCTTTCTGTAAGAGAGGTGCATATTTAACTCCTCTGCCTTGAAGGATTGCTGACAGCGTGGATGGGCTCCATCTGTACATTACCCAGGATTAATTCTGCATGTCACAGTGTCTTAGAAAAGCAAGTGATACTGAATGATTCCTTAATTGAAAAAGATTGCATGTCAGGGGACAAAAGGCCTAGCAGAAAGTCTCACAGCTAATCTCCCATTCTCTGTGACATGCTCCCAGCCGGCGTTTAAAGAACAGACACTTGCATAATCTCAAGGCAAGACACGACGTACAGAATGTCCTGGCACCCACACAGGGCTGACTTTGCCATTTCTGGTAATGTGCAGCCCTTTATTTTGCCTCCAGCAACAAAGGAACGAAATGATTACCTAATGTGAAGTTGGTTGTTTTGTTTCTCAGTGTCTTATCCTAAAGCAGAGCAGATTTTGGTGTGAGCTGCTGAGTCACGCCTCTGGAGACACGAGCTGTTTGTTCAGCTCGGCCACGGCTGAGCCGTACGCAGCATTTCCAGGAGAGAAACTTACCAGCAGGAACCTCAAAGAACTCTTTTAAGCTCTATTATATATCCAACTTGTTAGTCACAGCAAAGGTCTCCTTCCTCCTCCTGCTTTCCAGTCAGCCTTGCCGTGGGTGTTCAGTGGAGTTGTCTGGGTTTTCAGTGGAAGCTGCGGCGCAGTCGCTGTGGCTGCTGGTGGCTGGGTGAATTCTGTGCCATTCCACCGTCCCTGCCGCCCTCCTGTGGCACCTCCTGCCTCTGCACTGGAGTGGAACCACTTGGTCATCCCTGGATTTGTACCTGGAATACACGGGTCGCCCATCGGGTCACCCATCAGGACACCCCGGCACTTCCTCACTCCATATTAATGCTTACAGTGAAATATTCCTCATCAAATCTAAGGATGCTTCCAGGAAATATTGCTCATCCAATCTAAGGAGTGTCTCTAGACAGATCCTCCATTGATTAGCACAGAAATAATGTCATTATTACAATTAATTAATTAAAAAAATGCATCTTTGCCTTGCTTCCCCACCTCCCTGTGTTTGGCTGTGGTACACAGAGCATATTTTTAGTCTGAATCATCCCACTCACACTAATTCAAGCATTTCCTTTAATAAAATAATACAGTTTATAACCTGTGTGAGTATTTGAGATGGGCCATTCTCCATCAAGATCCTGTAGACCAAAAAGATAATTTTTTTTTTCTTCTTCTTTGAGCCTTTGTTTTGCATCTTGTTTGTTCTCTGGGCTCCTTGATCACAGTCACAAACCACAGTGTTCTGGACAGAAACCTTCTTAGCTCTTGTACTCTCTGGTTACTTAGAGTGCAGCAGAACAGGACCAAAGTTACTTGTAGAGCATAGGATTTGACAGCAGTTCATAATTCTATGTTTTTCCTTAAAAAAGACAGTTACTGTATTAAACAAGACTGCAAATTTGCATTTGCTCTTCATAATACACCTATATTTTCTCCCAAAGATAAAAATGAAGACAGTTTGGAAAGAACAAAAGTTAAAACCCTCGGAACCTCCAGAGAATGCAGCTACTGTGGAAAGTATTTTCGCTCCAATTATTACCTCAATATTCATCTCAGAACTCATACAGGTAAATTGGGGCTTCACCTTTGGGGGAGGGGAGGGAAATCTGCTGAATCCACTTGGATGGAATGTTTGGTTTTGCTTATGAAAAACAGAAATTGCATTCAAAATTATTGATATTAAGAACAAAGTTTTCTCTAATTCTAAGAAAAATCAAATAATTGCAATTAAAATTTATTTGAATTATTTACATAACTATAAATGTTTTTGAATAAGGCTAATTACATCAAGTATTGTTAAAACCATATATTTAGAAATTTTAATTTTTTCTGCTTTTAGCAGTGTAGCGACAGTTTAGGGTTTGGTATTAATTTAAAAGCTAGCCAATTTCTCAAGTGTTAAGTTGGTTGTCTGCCAGGTGCTGCTACCTGGGGAAAAGCTGAGTCTCTTTTTCAACTCAGCTCCTTGTTTTGCATAGCCAGACAAACCTTTCCTGCTGCTGCCTGTGTGTTCCTTGTGAAGCAGCTCTGTTCACAGCTGAGCTGTCCCGTTTGTGTTGGGAATAGGACACTTGTGGGATGATCAAGGGCTGCAACTTGTTGGGGTTGACCCAGAGTTCCACTCCTTGCTTATCTCTGCCAAAAACAAGGTGTCAGCTCCAATCTCCATCCATAGCCAGCATGTGGAAACATCTCAGCGTAGCCAGAAGATGTCACTGTAGTTAGTAAAAGCATTGAGATACTGTTGTTTAAATGATTTAGATGAGTTTGGGACTTAAAGGTGTGTGGAAGGGGAGAGAAAAATCAATATTACTGTTTTAGGGTCCACATTATTGCCTTGCGTTCGTGATCAAGACTTCCGATCTCATCAAACTTATTTACTGATAAATCTGTGTTGCAGGTGAAAAGCCGTACAAATGTGAATTCTGTGAGTATGCAGCAGCCCAGAAAACTTCCCTGAGGTATCATTTAGAGAGACACCACAAGGACAGGCATGGTGACAACGCAGCTGATGGGAAGGGTGACAGCAAAGGTTCCCTGCAGGGTCAGGAGACGGTGCTGTCACTGGCTGCCGATGCTGCTCCAGAAACCAAAAATTTGAAGAGGCTTTTTGATGGTGCCAAAGATGCTGAGAGCTGCCCACCTGCCAAGCAGCAAAAGGAAGTTCTGTCCTTGAGCAATGCAATAGGCAGCACAGTCTTTTTAAAAGTAAAGAACAATTCCAGGGAATCGAACAAAGGTTCTGTTTGTAGCAATCTGAATCAAATACCTGAGAACGTACCCACTCCTTACCCGGAAAAACTAAAGGCTGAGAAGGAAACAAAAGAAGCTCAGCCTAAAAGAGAGAGAAAGGCTTCTGTGGCATCAGAGGAAGATGATGTCCAGTATATCTGTGCTTTTATTGGTGGCAAAAATGTGAACGATGTGCAGGAACGCACTGAGAACTACAAACGCAGACCTGTCGTGGACTGTCACGAACAGCCCTTGGACTTATCCAGTAAGACTTCCCAGGAATGTTCAGTGGTTGCAAGCAGAGGCCTGCTGGCCCCCAGCACCTGCCCCTTCTGTACCTACAGGACATTTTACCCCGAGGTCCTCATGATGCACCAGAGGCTGATGCACAAGTACAACCCTGACACTGTTAACAAGAACGGCTACAGGAGCAAGGCCGTGGCCAAGGCCCGGCGCACGGGCTGCCCCCCGGCCCTGCTGGGCAAGGATGTGCCTCCTCTGCCTCTCCATTCCAATAAAAACAAGGCTTCCCCATCTCCACAGCAAAAAGCCTTGCAAACAGGGAAAGCCAAGCAATGTGCCCCTCCACAGAACAAAGCCCCTCTCTTCTCAGTGAGCGAGTCGAGCAGCACAGCCCCGAGTAACCTCAAGTTTCATAAACAGCAAAGTAATATTGGAGCTCAGGCAAATAACTACAGACAACCTCAGCAAGAAGTGCACTCCAGTTCCAGTATCTCTCCAGTACTGGACAGAGTAAAAAGATCTGAATTTAAAATCAAAGCTCTGGGTGCCCCAGTGACTCAGTCTGGTCTGATCAGCAGCAGCGTGAATGGGGTTCTGGAGTCTCACCTCAATGAACCTGGCTGGGCTTGCCACCGAGGGAGAGACTATCTCAGTAGTAAATCTGGGAGCAATGCAGCTCTGGACTATGGAGAAACCTCTTCCAAACGGATGAAACCCACTCTGGTAGCTGTGGAGCACCTGGACTCTCCAATGGCTAATTACAGGAGATACGAAATGAGCAGATTTCGTGTTGCAAACAGATATGCAAATCTGCTACCTCAGGAATATCCTCGCACCAAACCCGCATCCTCTGTTCTGCCAACCAAACAAGGGCTTCTCAGTGCAGATGATGTTGATCCTCCCAATGTATTGACTGCTCTCAAACCTTATGAGCCATACAGCTCTGGATCACTTTATGGTTCTTGTGGATCTAGCAATGGCCAAGTAACCAGCTCGACAGGAGAAGGTACAGTCCCTCCTTCCTCCCCAAATCTCTTACTCTACTGCACAGGCAGGTGAATGGGATAGAAATGAGTGTGTCCCCACCTTGAAACCCTGAAAATACATCATTTCACCAAGTCCAGTCAGTGCTTGGATTTCATATTTAAAATCCAGGTTCAGCAAGCTCGTGGCTTGGAGAATTAGGCATGGAAGGTCTGAATTTTAAAGAGGGATCTGGAGTTCCTCGAGTTCCCCCCTCCCCTCTGCCATGGGTACTCTGATAGCAAACATGTATTGTTTGCTCATCAGAGCACTCCAGACATGTTGACTAATCCAGGATATGGAATGAGCCTTTCTGCTTAATATGCCAGAAGTCTTGGACCATCTGGAATATTAATAAAACTCCTTACCAAAAAAAATAAGCTGTCGTGGACAATTGTTCCCTTCAAGAGCAGAAAAGGATGTATTGCAGATCATAAAACTGATTTAAATCTTAGACTTCTGCTCTTCAGTGGGGTTTTCTTTAATGTTTAACTTTTAGTAGAACAGAGTACTTTGTTAAATCAAGACAACAGATTTCTGCTATTCTAATTATGGTGTAGTAATGCTCTGTGGAAACTTCTGGGCCTAGCAGAGATAAATGATTTGTGATGTATTGGGAGAACTGTGGTGCTTTTGCAGAATAGATACTTTTTGTGTTTTATCCTTGGTCAACATTTTCAAAACCTAGCAGAAGGCCAAGATTAAAAGGTGCTGGGTGATACTTAGGCAGTTGTCTGACTATTTGTAGAAGGTGGTATTTATGACTTTGAGCTGAGGTCAGCGTGGACTTAGCTACAAATACAGGACTTTGAATTTTGAAACGAAGATGCCATTATAAAAATGAATAGCCTGTGTGAGCTGTGTAGTCTTAAAGTCTGTGAAGTTCCTGAACTCTGAATGCTCCCATTCTCTGGAAGCAGTAAAGTTGCTCTTCTGAAGTAAGTCTGGGATGGTAACAAGCAGGGGTGTGTTCCTTAGGTCAGAGCAAACTGCAAATACTGAATCCACATTTAGTTAAGAGCCAAAAAAAAAAATAAAATGTATTTGCTCGCTCTGTTCTGGTTTTTGTTTGCTTGCTTTAAGGTTGTGGGCTTCAAAAATACATCACATTTATATATAAATATGCAGGCTTGCCCAGTGGGTTATAGGGAAAGGTGAGGGAAAGTGTCACAGTTCTGTGTCCAGGCTGGGCAGGGAGTGGAGAAGGAAAAGCACCACAGCTGAGTCACTGGAGAGGTGGGGAAAGGGAGTTAATTCCTGGTTTCATGCAGAGCTTTGTCTGTGTACCCTGAATTGCTGTGAGAAATGCACAATGGGCACTGGGTTCTGCACAGGGGTGCCCAGAACACAAATGTTTTGGCTGTCCTGTGGTTCCTGGTGCTGTGAGAGGATGAACTGCAGAGAGAGGGGGTCAAGGAGTGTGTGTAGGGATGGGAAATGCTGGCAGCAGTGTGGGCCAGGAGCTGCTGAAGGAGCAGCTCATGCAGCTCTATTTTTAAACCATGACTTCACTGGAATCCACCTGGTTCTTCTTTTGGAAGCTCCACCTGTGCCAGAGAAATCTCCGTGCTGGGCTTTGCTTCCTCTTCCTTGGTGCAAGCCTGGAGACACTGCCCTGCAGTCAAGAACTTTTCACAGTTTTTTTTGTTATTTAGAGCTCTCAGAACTATGGCTGCAGCTAATTTGACAGCATTGTTGTCATGGAAATGAGGATTTCATTGTTCATTACCCAGTGTTGGCTCAGGGCGAGAAAAGCGACTTTTTATGGCTGTTACCTCCGTTGGAAAGACTTGTGAAACAAGCCCCCCTCTACTGGGTTTTCTTAGCAACTTCAGTAAAAGCCCTGGGCAAGAAGATGTCGTTTGTAAGGTTAATTTCTTCGTTTTTTCAACCATTCTGCCTTGAAGTACCCAACCCAAACCTTGATAATTATTGAGAGGGTACAGGGTAACAACCAGGCAACCTCTCAGTGTTAGAATTTTATTGTGGGTGGAGAGTGAAGATAAAAGTTCCTTTAAATTCTATTTTTCGTTGAAAAGCTGAAATACAACAGTTTCTGTAGAGTGCCACTCCTCAGAGCCGTGTTGTGTGATACCATCTGCAGAGTTGTGCAGGTGCAGACCTGCAGCTCTCTGCTCTCTTCCTCTCAAACCCTGCTGATATTCTAAAACCATGATGTCAAAACCTTTTTCTAAGGGCCCGTGTGCCTTGTGGCAACATTCTTGAGGTCCCCCGAACATGTTCTGTCGCATGTTAAATGCTGGATCAAGTTGTCAGGAGAATATGTTCCACTTGGCAAACTTGATTAAAGCATGATGCCTTCCCTTATTGCTTGTAAGCTTTGCCATCCCGTGTTGCCCTGAAGAGACAGAAACATTCTGAAACCACTCACTTTGTGTTATTCTCAAATTAGTTGCCTTTGCAATGGCAACATGTTATCAAGGATAACCTGTTGGCTGATTGATTTGGCAGAGGCTGCAAATTAAAGACAATTGCTCGTGACACACTCCAATGGCTCCGTGGATTCTGTTGAAATATTAATTTAGCTGTGCCATTTTAATTTAATTAAAGCTCGCGAGGTTTTTCAATGGTGCATTGAAAGTTTGTATGGAATATGGATGGCAGTTGGGCTTTTTGGATCCTGGGGGAGTAATGATTCTGGACTTTTTGCCTTAATTTTATGAAGTGTTTTTGACTGCTTGCCTAAGCTAGTAAGACTTAATACGGAACAGGCATTGATTTCACATACATAAATCTGAATTAATGGTCTCAGATAAACATGAAACTACCTGTATACTAGACTGAAAATTGCTTAACAAAGGTGTGCAAGTAAATGTGTATTAACACTCTTTAAAGTATCACGAGTTCCATGTAATCCATGATGGTGACAATGCAGTATCCGCAGTTTCCCTCTCAAATACTCACTGAAAAATTCAGTTTTTAAACAATTACAGGAACTGAATTAGGCATTAAGGGTGCAGCACTTACACCTCCTTAGGTGAGGCCTCTGCTGTGGGATGAGTTAAGCAAAGACATTTCTTTCTTGCAATAAAATGAGCAAAATTTGGAGCTGGACATCACATGGATAAAACGCAGCACAAAGTTGTAAAATTACCTTTTCATTCTCCTTGTATTTATTCTAGATCCTGAATTTCACATAATGTTCTTCTAGGACTAGGAATATCTTTGATTTGAGGCTTGACTGTGAGATGATTTGCTGAGGTATTTTGGATTCTGGATGCTGATGCAGACCTGAGAGTAACAGGAAATAATTCTAACTCCCTTAAATGACTTTTTTTTTTTTTTTTCCCCAGGAAAGAGATCGGTGTCATACCAACACTTAGCCAGCAATCTGCTGCAGAAGAGAAGTTACGAGCCCTTCGTGGGGAACACACCCTTCAGACCCAGTGACAAGAAGAACTGAATCACTCAACGGTAAACAAACCTTCTGAACTAATTGCTGCTTAAATGTTACATGAGGTACTGGTGGCATCAAAGGTTCCTGCACAGCGTGAGGAGAGGTTCTGAAAGTCTGAGCCTGAAAAGATAAAAATTCTCTCATTCTTACAGCCAAATGCTGGGGTAGCAGCACTGATTGTTCTGAGTCGTGGTAATGGTTTGTTTGATAGGTACAGAGATGCTCCTTCTTGAAGAGAAATGGGAGGGTAACGCCAGATAAATACATGAATCAGTTACAACTCCAGTGGGAAGCGTTCAGTGAAAGTCAGAAAGTCAAAGTTCAGTCAGTCTGTGAGGGTGGAGAGCTGAAGTGAGAGGAAGTGCCCGTGACACAGTTGGTGGGTGCTGGGGAGGTTGTGTTGGTTGGGCTTTGAGGAGGTGCAGACATTGCTCACTCTGCTGAGCACTCAGGGCTCCTCAAACCACAGCTCTGGGCTGGGTGCTTTCACAGGGAAGTGAGGGCTTCCCGAGCTCCTGGGCAGTGTCTCTTTGTGACTCCAGAGGTGATTCCAGGTAGTTTTTCCTCTGTTTGAGGGAGGGGAGGGTGTGCCCTCCTGGGGAATGAGGTCAGGTGAAAGCTTTGCCCTGCTGCTGTGGATTCATCTCCCTGGTTCTGCAGCTGTATCTGAGACCTGAACACCCCCTTGTGTTTGCAACATCCCTCACTGCTCAGGACAGAAGTGCTCTGAAGGACTGGAAATAAAGAGATCTGTTTGCATTTTTCAAACACAGAGCTACAGATCATTTCCCTCATGCAAATTTAAGGAGCCTGTCTGGAATCCTGTAGCACCTGGGCCAGCACACATGATTTTATTTTGGGAGCAGAGCTATCTGACATCGAGCTGACAGCTTTTAAAAGTGTTATTTCTTGCTATTCCTCTAATCTCACTGCTCTTATTGTCCCCCTGTTAAGCATAGTTGTGTCTGGTTGTGCTGTTAACTTGATTTCATGCCTGAAATTCTTTTTGGGGCTGAACATCTTCCAAAGTACATTTGATTGCCAGCTTTTATTTGGCAAATAGAAGATCCAGACTTAAATGGCAATACCAATTCTTTAGCAAGGATGTGGAAGGAATTCCCTTTGTTATAAAGACACTCCTTACAACAGAAACTGTGCTGTACTATTTTATTGCTGTATACCACAAACTTAATATTTTTTCTTCTTTCTTTGCCCCAGGTCTAAGGACACAAGTGCATATTCCATGGAGTTACACCTGCAGTGCATCCCCTGAGGAAGAGAAAACGGTGAAAGCTACTGAACTAAGCTGTGATTGTACTGTATATAGAAACACTACAGTTTTATAATATTGGTTCTTTTAACATTTTGTACCAAATAGCCATACAAAGTAGTTTAAACAATTGGGTTATGAAGGTGTGTGGAGAACGTATATCTTGACCTTGACTTTTTGAGTATTTTTCATTAGAATTAATTGACCAAATATTAGGTAGGAGTTCTATTTTTACATACTTGAGCGCTGCTGAAGAGTTTCTCTTGGAAAGAATATATATCGTTGCACCTCAGGTAAACTGTAAATATTGAAGTTGAAATCCTGTTGGCTTAATGCTCTTTTTTCATAAAAGTGAAAGTTTCTCATCTGTTGGTTTTTTTTTTTCCTGTTGAACTATGTTAGTTTTTTAAAACGAGTTCCAAATAAACTGTCTGAAACTGTCTGGTTTATAAATGTTGTGAACATTCAAGCAACGGTGCTGACTCTGTGCTGATCTGCCTTGGCTGGGTGAGGACCAGGACGTGCTGGAGGGCTCTGCTTCTCTGGGGTTCTTTCCAGCATGTTTTTAAATGCAAGCATGAGGCAATACTTGACATTTGGATTTCCTGAAATATGGTTGGATTCTTTTCTTGGCATTGGTTGCTGTTCTTCAGAGAAGCCTCTTAAAAAACACCTCTGCCACCATCCAAACAGAAAATCCCTGGGACTTGCTTGAGAAACAATAATAATCTCGATGTTTCAAATGTTTGGTTCTGTATTAAGCTCCACACAGTCACATTTAGAGAAAAAAACTTCCTTTGCACCTTTGTCCAAAGCTGTAAAGTCTCAAAGAACAGACTTGAAATACGAATTTGGGATCTCCAGACTTCAAAAGGGATGTGGCTGTGGTGGAGCCTACTTGAATGTGCTTGGAAGCTTCTTGATGTCAAGTTTTAGCATCTACTGGGTGTTTAAAATGAGTGAGAAATAACCTGTAAATGGGAGAATATCTCCTTTTATTTTTTTGTGAAGACAACAAGAGTTTTTTCTAATGCACATGCAGTTTAATTTTTGTAAAGGGAAGATGGCCAGTTACCAGCCAGTAAAGCAGAACTGTTGCATATTTTGACTTGCCTTTCTTGTTTCTTCTCATGAAGTTGTAGTTAAGAGTTAATTCCTTCTGTACCTGGCTTTGACTTCCATATATTTTAGTAAAACAAAACAAACAAAAAAAATTAAATATTTTGCACTGTTCATTTTGCTCTCTTCCCTCCTACAGCAAATGTAAAATAGCAAAACCTAGAAACTCTTGTTTTTTCATTATGCAACTTGAGATGTTCCAGTTGTCTTGGTTCCTGTAAATGGGACTGGTTTTTAATGTCTCTGTAAACTGGCAATGGAATGAAGTGCTGTGTATCAGGAAATTGTACACTATTGACCTGTTTTCCTGTTCATAAGCTGAGCCATATGTACATAATCTAGATTTTTGTTTTCCTAGTTTTGCACTTTTATAGCCTATTTTTTTGAAGACGAATTCACTTGGAAAAGGGTTAATCTATTTTTGTGTGTGATCTCCCCCTGTCCCGGAGGGTGCGTGGCTGTCACTGCTCTGCCTGTGCCACTCAGGGCAGGGCTGCTTTTTAACGTGTTTCAGCAAACAGACCTGAGGCTTGTTTGTTTTTAATCTCCCTTCACGCTGGTACAGTGTTCCTCAAGGCTTTTTTTTTTTTTTGGGGTTGGAATGGAAAAATGGACCTGAAGACTCCATCCCATGGCAGCAGCACCCTGTGCTTCAGAACACACTTTGCCCATCAGTATTAACTATTGGGATACTACTGGTTTTGTATGTTCCTTTGGAAATAACAGTGCATATATAGAGGTACAAATTGTTGATTTTTTTTTTCCTTTTTTTTTTTTTTTAATGTATTTATTTCATTCCATTTTGTTCTATTTTAATTGTTGGAACCGGAAGTCGGCAAGCAGCAGGCACACATTACTCATTTAATTTATGATGTATTTCACTTTAGTTGAGTATATTATTACATGTGGATGTAAATATAGACTTGGTGTTTTGCAAAACTGGTTTCTGTGTCTTGCTTTTAAGGCTTAAAAGGAGTTGCCTGGAATTTTGTGTTCACTTGACCTTTCATCATCCTTGCGTTGCTGGGGGAGAGGGAGAAGCTGCCAATAACCAAATCCAAATTCATGTTCAGTTACATGAAAATACTGAGTCACTCCCCAGAAAATCTGTCTTAAAACAAGGAAGAAACTTTTGCATTCTTCTTTTGCAGTTATTTTTCTTCAGGAAAGGAAACTGAGTTATTAAATGCATTTTTTTTGTGGTGATAACACTGAGTGGGGCATGAATTGTATTTTTATTGTCAGACTTCATAATTTGTATTAAATTATTATTAAGTTTTTGAAACCAAATTCATCCTGCAAATTTTTTTAGGTCTGTTCTGTCCTTGGAACTCTCCTGAGGTGTCAGACCTCACCAGCACCTCTGACCACATCTCAAAACTGAAATTAGGAGCTTGGAAGGCATCTGGGGGAGATTTGTCCAAGGCAACTCGTCCTTGGGAGAGAGGGAATTCACCTGGTGAAAGCCCCAGCATGAACCAGCCCCATTTGGGGGCACTGATGAGGGGGCACTAATGAGGGGGCACAGCCTCGAGGATGTCTGGGCTGCTTTGTAGGAACAGGCTGGGCCAAGTTCTTGACTTAAATACAAGCAGTGCTGCTGGGGAGGGTGAAACCTTCCAAATGTGGGAGCTGACGGCCAAAATGATGTGGAAATGAAATGGTGAGTCCTGGCTGTGCCTGTGGTGCACAAATGGGGGCCTTGGAGTGTCACTGTGGTGGTGGTGTTGGTCACAGGTGTTGGGGCTGGCTTGGGGTGACCTGGGAGGGGCTGGGGGGACACCAGGAGTGGGTGTGAGCTCTGCAGCCATCTCCTCTGAACCCTGGCTTTGCTTGTGCCAGGAGTGGGTGTGAGCTCTGCAGCCATCTCCTCTGACCCCTGGCTTTGCTTGTGCCTGTCCCCAGGCTGAGGGTCCCTGTGCCTGGTTCCAGTTCAGCCTCACAGATCTGTTCCTCCCAGGGACCGAGGTGTTGGTGCCTCTGTGCCATTTGTGAGCTCTGCAGGTGATTAAATCTCAAATCAAGGAGCAGCTGCTGCTGCTGACTGAGGAGGAGGAGCTGCAGGTAAGAACCAGGACAGAATATTCCGTGTGCTTGGTGCCCTGTGAGGGCCAGGCTCTGTTTGCTGTCTCCAAACAGAATATTGGGATTTCAAGCACTGTCCAAAGTGATGGAAGGCACAGCTGAACTCCGGTGTGAATGTTCAGAGCAGCATCACCAACACTTGTTTGAGGGCTCTTCCTCCTCTGCTTTTAGCAAATTACCCCCTTGGATCCCTCTCTGACTGCTCTGCGTCCTGAAATGCAAAGAAGCAACTCATTCTCACTTAGGAGGAAGAGCTAATATTAAACCACAAAACAGTTTCTTCTCCCCCTTTGTGAAAGAGGAAAATATGCAAGTGCTTTCGCGAGCAGATTTCTCTGTTCATTTGCACACACTTGAGAAAAGTGCATTTAATTAGGATTAGCAAGTCTCTAAATTGCAGATGGTTCTCAGGGGAAAAAAATAGTTACGAGTGCATTCATGACATTAAAATCAGTACATTTAATTCAATTTCATCTTAATATTAATTCATAACATCTAAAGTAGTAGTTCCTACTGAAAATATTCATATGATCCAGGATTACTGGGGGAAAATGAGATGTAGCAGTTCCAAACATGCTGCAGCATGATTACCACGTGTAATTATGCAGATTGAATAATCACGTGCTAATTGCAAGAATGCCCATTTTGACGTGTTATCAGGGACGAGGGTCAGTTCTGTGGTAAATTTTATTTAGTTTGGAGTTCTTTGTTGATGGACACAGAGTCCAGGATTGGGTCAGGTGTGAAATGCTGCAAAAATCAGGAGTTAGGGGAGCAGCTGGAGCAGAATTCCAGGGAGGAGGCTGCTGGGGTGAGCACTGCAGAACACAAAATGCTCTGGTTTAAGGCTTCTCGTCCTGCCCCAGGCTCTCCTTCCTTAAAGATCCAAAAGGAGAAGTGTGGTTCCCTCCCAGCCCATCCCTCACTGTGATCAGTTCAGCCACAGCAGCTTTTTATCCTCCTCCCGTGTGTGTGTGCATGAAACCAAAGCCCCCCAGTCCACTCCGGACCTTTCTGCAGGACGGGAAATCCGGATTTTGGAAATAGTATTCCCTCTCCAGAAGCTTTCCCCCTTTCCTTCCCCTGCGTTTCTACCTTTTCCCAGCACGCAGAACTCCCTCCCGCAGCCTCCAGGAGCTCTCCTGGGTGCTTTTAACACCTCTCCAATGTCCCTAAGCCACTGGGAGGTGGGGAGAGGTTCCCAGTGCTGCATCCCGAGAGAATCCCATTGCTCCGGGGGGCACAGGGTGGTCCAGGGGCGAGGAAGGGCTCTGGGAGCGCCATTCCCGGTGCCAGGGCTCTGGATGGAGCATCATTCCAGGTACCAGGGCTCTGGATGGAGCATCATTTCAGGTGCCAGGGGATGCTGTGGGCAGGGCTCTGGAGCATCATTCCAGGTGCCAGGGGCAGGGCTCTGAGAGCACAATTCCAGGTGCCAGGGCTCTGGATGGAGCATCATTCCCGGTGCCAGGGGATGCTGTGGATAGGGCTCTGAGCACCATTCCCGCTGCCAGGGAAGGGCTCTGGAGCATAATTCCCGGTGCCAGGGCTCTGTAGCATCATTCCAGGTGCCAGGGGATGCTGTGGACAGGGCTCTAGGAGCACTATTCCCGGTGCCAGGGAAGAGCTCTGGGAGCACCATTCCCGGTGCCAGGGGATGCTCTGGAGCACCATTCCCCGTGCCAAGGCTCTGGGAGCACCATTCCCGGTGCCAGGGCTCTGGAGCACCATGNACCATTCCCGGTGCCAGGGCTCTGAGCACCATTCCCGGTGCCAGGGGATGCTCTGGAGCACCATTCCCCGTGCCAAGGCTCTGGAGCACCATTCCCGGTGCCAGGGCTCTGGATGGAGCATCATTCCAGGTGCCAGGGGATGCTGTGGACAGGGCTCTGGGAGCACCATTCCCGGTGCCAGGGGATGCTCTGGAGCACCATTCCCGGTGCCAGGGCTCTGAGCAGCATTCCCGGAGCTCAGCATTCCCGGGAGCAGCCCAGCGTTAGGTGGCGGTGTCGGCCAAGCAGCGGAGCCGGAGCCGCGGCGCGTCCCGAGGACGAGGTCAGTGTAAATTCCCGAATGAATCCGAAATTTCAGAAAAGCGGCCGATAACCACGGAGCATCCCCCGCGTGAGAAAGGCGGTGACCCGTGCAATAATCGGGAATCGCGGCATCACCGGGCAGGGAGATGAACCCGAGCAAATCTGTCCGTCCACAAAGGTTATCTCTGATTTTCCCTCCTCTCCCCATCGGTGTTTCCTGAACTGCGTTGCCACCGAGCAGATTTGGTGCAGTTTAGCTGCTGGCAAACATTGCTTGTGTCTGCTGGAGGTTTTACAACGAACGAAGGGATGTGGTTACAGCGTGGGACTCATCGCCACGGACAGAACTTTTTGCATGAGCAAATTCAGGCGGGTAAATAACCGTGGAGCACGCTGGCATTTCAAACTCATTTTGCACATATAAAATGTTTTCATTAATCCTCTCTGAAAATCATGACCTAATTAGTGATTTTTTTGTCTTGTTGAGTAATTGCAAGGAACTTTCCTGTGATTTCATCCCTTCAGTGGAACGTGGGAAACAGCGAACGGGCAGAGCCTGAGTTATCCATGTGAGCCAAAGAAACCACAGGCTTCTGATAATTCTGGAAAATCAGGAAATGGCTTGCACTTAAAGCAAAAAAAAAAAAAAACCAACCCAAAACCCCCACATTTTGTCATGAAATATTATTTCAGTTTAGGGTAGTTCTGAATTTTTAATATATATATGTATGCTCTCAAAAGTCTAATTAAACATTGCTAAATAAAGTAGATCTCAGCAAACCCAATGAAATTTTAATGTCAAAGTTGAGCATAAATAGTTTGGGAAAAGAGAAGATCAGAACTGAGTGAAATGATAATTAATGCTGAAATGCATTTTCACTAAACTGGAATTTTTTTGCCTCTTGTTTCTTTCCAGCTCCCTCCCACCAAAACCTCCCGAAACTTCCCACCTTTCCAGCAGCAGGCCAGGATATTTCCTACCTCAGGGACGGGTTCCTGCTCTCAGTTGATGGCTCTGGAATGTCTTTTCCATGCTCAATTTTTGGGGTTTTTCCACCTTCAGTGGAGCACCTGCCCTGTGTTGGTGTTGGGTTCACTCCATGGGTTCACAGAGGGGCTGAGGATGAGACTTGGCACTTTTTAATTCCTGTTTCCTTTAGGTTCCCCCCAGTGCTGTGTTTGGGGTTGGATTTCTGGTCTCCCTCCAGCTGCTACAGGAGGTTCAAAGGTAACTGAACTCAGCATTTCTCCTCAAACTGGGTCTTGTTAAAGCCTCTTTTGGCAAAACCTAAATCTGGACCTGTGGCATTTTGACAGAATTTGTTTTCAGGTTGAAAAATCTCTTTCCTGATAAGATTTTGGGTTGTTTTCCTGTTTGACTCCAAAAGCCTGAGCTGATCATCTTTAAAGCATTAGCACAATTGCTTGCAGATGGACTTCTCCTATAAAAATGTGATTTCCCCCTTCTCCAACCAGGCATTATTGCTGTTTGCCTGAGCTCAGGGGCTTCTCCTTTTGTTCATTTAACCTCAATATGTTCTGGATGAGTTTATCCAGAGCTGTTGGTATTTTATTAGTTTGGAAAAAACAAGCAAACAAAATTCTTTAACGCTTGTGACACCGTTCAGCTTTTGTCAGTTACAGGGGAATATTGAATATACTGGTGCACAGAACGCTTGGGTTTTGGTTCTGGGTTTTTACTTTTTAAAAGATTTGATAATGATTTTAGGAAGCCAGGTCCAGTGAATTTGGTTGTGAATGCTTTAAAAATAGAAATAAGTGATAGTTGGACAGAAAAAAGCACTTTTTGGTGGAGAGCCAGGACTGGTAACTGAGGAACTGTAGCTGTACTTGCATCATTATAGATTAAAGGTGAGTATTAATGCAAAACTGGCACCCATTTCTAAAAAAAGAAACACATTTAAGGTGTATTTCTCTGGGAAATCTGTCTTTTATGTAATTTAACGTTTCCTTGGTGCATTAACACCCGAAATGTCTGACCCCAGTGGTGCACCCTGCTCTGCCTGGTCACTGCAGAGCATCCAGGGGGCCCAAGGACTCCAGACAGGCACCACACCTGGTATTTCAGGGCCTCAGGGGTATTTTGTAGGACAGCCAGAGGAGGTGTCAGAGGCCTCAGCCCAGATCACCACTCGGACTGGGGAAAGCTCTGCCAAAGTCCTAAATTTTACAAAATTGCAAGGTCTGGACCTTGCTCCATGAGGCTGACGTGTTCTGGAGTGTGGAGGAAAAATAAAAGCAGGATTTGAAGGGTGTTTGCCCCAAGCACAGCTTGGTTAAGAACTGTTTAGGGCACAGGGCTGCTGTTAAGGTACTGGGGCTGTGGGGACCCCCTGAGAGATTTTATCTCCATATGGATGGAATCCCTTGGGAGCACATCCCTTTCCATCCTCGTCTGTGGTGCCAGGTGTGCTGCTGGTCACCAGAACCAGGGGACACAAGCAGACAGGGCCCTGCTCAGGCCTCGTGTGCCTGCAGATGAAATTTGGGATGTTTCTCTTTGGCTGTTTCTCCCTGCTGGGACAGAGCCCTGGATCTGTGCATGGAGGGGGACGAGTCCCAGCCCAGTGCCCTGGGGGATGTGAGCTCTGTGTGTGCTGCATCCCAGGAGAATCCCCTTCATCATCATCCTCAGGACTCGACTCCTTCCCTGAGCAAAGATCTTCCCAGTAGCAGGGAGCAACGGGATGCAACCTGATGTTTAATGCTGAATTTTGGATTGGTTTTTTGTGATGTTTGCTCCTGCTCTTTCCCTGAGGGCAGCCTGAGGTCTGGAGCCCAGTGAGCAGCTTGGTTTGCTCCAGAACTGCCTTTGAGTGGGGATGAGGAGCCACTGAGAGCTGGGAACAGATCCTGAGGGGTTTGTTCCTCTAAATATTTGTCTTCCCAGGCATAAATCTTCCTAAGGAACTGCCCTGGGTGGCACAGCCCCTGTGCCAGGTGTGGTGGCACAGCCCCTGTGCCAGGTGTGGTGGCACGTGTGGCCCCTGTGCCAGGTGTGGTGGCACATGTGGCCCCTATGCCAGGTGTGGTGTCCCAACCTGGCTCAGGAGCACCCGGGAAAGCTCAGCCAGGTCCTGGCAGCAGCCTGGAGATGTCCTGGGCCAGGGACAGCCTCACCCGTGCAGGGGACAGGGCAGGGCCCGGGGCTGTGTGTGCAGGGCCATCAGCTGCAGTGGCACTTCTGTGCTTGGGAACAGCAGAGCAAACCGAGGGTCACAGAGTCACAGAATCACTGGGGCTGGAAGGAACACCCAGCCCACCTGGAGCAGTGACACAGGAACACATCCAGGTGGGACTGGGATGTCTCCAGAGATCCACGCCCTCCCCGGGGCTGTTCCCAAGCTCTGCCACCCTCCACAGAAAGTTTGTCCTGATGTCGAGGTGGAACTGGTTGTGTTTATTTTATGTTCATTGTTCCTCGTCCTGTCCCTGGGCACCACTGGGAAGAGTCTGGTGCCATCCTCTTGGCACTGCTTGGAGATGTTTCTGTGGATTGATGGGATCCCTGCTCTGTTCTCGCCTTGCTCCCATTCCGGGGCTCTCAGGAAGGTGTCACACCATCCCCTGTGTGCTGTGTCCCCAGCCCTGGTCCCAGGCTCCCCTCTCTGCTGTCCCCTGCAGCCCCTGAGCCGTGACCCCAGTGCCCTCCTGGAGCCAATGGTCCCTCTGGAGCGCCCGGCCCCCTCTGGCACAGCAGCCATTTAAATTGTAAAGCACTCAGCAAAGGTAGGCAGAATTAAATTTATTCCTGAATTGTTGAATAATGTAATATTCGTGTTGTACATAAAAGAATCACAAACCACCCAGCCTGATTTTCCTATGAAAACATTTAACTTTTATTAAATCAAGACAGTTTTAAGGAGCAGCGAAAAAAATGAAAGCAAAAAACAACTGAACCAGCTTTCAAAGTTGCCCTGTAGCCAAAACATCCATCTGAGAAGCTGAAGGGTTGATTTTATTTGTTTGTTTGTTTGTTTGTTCTCCTGCTGGAGTGTATCACCAATAATTAAAAAAACAAAAAAAAAGGGGAGACAAGCGAGTTCAAACCCTTGGAATAAATTAGAGCCATCTCTCCAGGCTGCTGGGAGCTGCCTCCAGCGGGTTTGGTGTCTCCAGGATTTGGGAATGCTGTGCTGGGGGTCAGCAGGGCTCTGGCACAGAGGGGACGTGGATCCCTGGGGATCCCTGCTGATCTCTGGGGATCCCTGGGGGTCCCTGCTGATCTCTGGGGATCCCTGGGGATCCCTGGGGATCCCTGCTGATCTCCGTGGATCCCTGGGGATCCCTGCTGATCCCTGGGGATCCCTGGGGATCCCTGGGGATCCCTGCTGATCTCCGTGGATCCCTGGGGGTCCCTGTGGATCCCTGCTGATCTCCGTGGATCCCTGGGGGTCCCTGGGGATCCCTGGGGATCCCTGCTGATCTCCGTGGATCCCTGGGGATCCCTGGGGATCCCTGCTGATCTCTGTGGATCCCTGGGGGTCCCTGGGGATCCCTGGGGATCCCTGCTGATCTCTGGGGATCCCTGCTGATCCCTGGGGATCCCTGCTGATCTCCATGGATCCCCAGGGATCCCTGGGGATCCCAATCCCAGCCCCACAGCCCGAGGAGGGGCCATGGGCAGGGGTCAAGGTGAAACCCCCTCCCAGCACAGCAAATTTGGGCACTGACACATTTGGGGTCAGCGCCTGAGCACGCTGCAGGTGAGGCTCCCTTCAGCCAGGAGCTGGCCCCGTCCCTATAAAACATTCCCAAGCCATTAATGACCCTTCCCAGGGAAGGGGCAGAGGACCCCGAGCTGGAGTTAAGTCAGAGAGGCGAGACAAAGCCCAGGGGAAGGGTCTGCGAGGAGCAAACCTGTATTGGCAGACAGCAAGATAAATGGGATGATCTAATAGTCCTTTTCCATCTCGAAGTTTTATGATTCATTTGTTATTTTAGCCATCTATATATATTTTTTATTTTACCCTAGAGGGGTTTCTTGAAATGTGTGCAATATATTCCTTTTTTTTTTTTTTTTTAAAAAAAAAAATCCCTTTAAAAAAAAAAAAAGGCAAAGGGGTCGGTGTTGCAGGATCCGAGGCAGTGTGGGGTGTGTTCACCAAGGAGCTGGGATGGGTGTGTCCCCCCCACCCCATAAATAACCCCAGAGCTGGAGCAGGGAGAGGGAAAGATCGACAGAAACCAATACAGGGTGGTGGTGGTGGTGCTTTCCCCCCCCTCTTTTTTTTTACTTTAAGTGATTATTATTGAAGGGAAAGGAGACTGCGAGAAATCCTGTGTGAGTTTTACTGAAACAGGCACATTCCTGTGGATTTTTTACTCCCACAGCCTCTCCAGGTCAGTCTTTTCCTTTCTCTGCACAGAAAGAAAGGCAAAAAAAAAAAAAAAAAGAAACAAAAGGAAAAAAAAACCCAAANGGATTAAAAAAAGAAAAAAAAAAAAAAAAAAGGAACTAAAGGAAAGAAAAACCCACACAAAAATCAATCCATCAAATGTCATTACAGATTTATTAAGCCTGATGTAGAAAGACTTTTAACAGTAACATCTTCAGAAAGCATAAAAAGAGCACTTCTGTTCAGTCTTGTGCTTTGAAAATCTAAATATATTTTTATCATATAAATAATTCTTTTCATGTTTTAAGTGCATCTGTTTTTTTTTTTTTCTTTTTTTTTTTTTCCCCTTTTCAAATTTCCATTTTACAATTGGCCAAAAAACTGAAGTCTGCATTGACTGAAATGAAGCCATTTGCAAAGCTAATGATGTTGTGAAGCATGTCTGTGGTGAGCCATATCAGCTAGATTTCAGAAAGGTAGTTCAATGAGTGCAGCATTAAAATGAGGGACAGCCTCCAGCAAAATCATAATTGAACACACCCAAGTCCTTAATGTCTGCAGTTGGGTTTCCTGATGCAAATTACGATAACATTTCAGATGTGAGCAGTCGCTTTCCAGTAGCTGCAGTGGAAAAGAGACATTTTATGCCACAAAGGGAAGAATTACCATGTTTAAAAATGTAAATAATATATGTATAGAAACCTTTTTTATGGAAATGAGGCATTCAGGATTATGTGAACAGTTTGGGCTATTTTTTTTTTTCCTTTTTAAACACAACAGATAAAGATGTGTGATCTATTATTCAGGGCTTTAATTACAGTTCTAAAACTGCAGGATTTTATTTTTAAAAAAAAAAATCCCTGGGCATAAAAAGTAATGTTTTCTGTGGGAAAGTTGAGGGATTTTTTTTTATACAATGTATTTACCATGGTGAAAATACAGAACAAAAAAAATCACCGTTAATAGATTTCAATGCTACAAAATCATACACAGAAATACATCTTAAATGCTCTGGAATACAGTCATCTTCCTGTAAATCAGAAAAGGCCTTAGATAAATAGGTTTGACCTGATTTAAATTTAATGAGATACATAGTCCTGATTGTTAATAATTGGTTTGGGGGAACCCAAAACAATAAAAGCAATAATCTCCTCTAGTATAAATTATACGAATTTATTTAGCAATCAACCGAAGGGGGAGGAAAAAAAAAAAGCCATTAACATTATCAATTTGTTTAGTTTAAGTTAGTTATAATAAGCAAATAATTGGAAGCCAAATTGCAAGGCAGGCTTTGAGAATGTTGGGAAGATGCCTGTGTGTGATGAAGCTCTGGGGCCACTAGATGGTATGGTCCTCCCAGCAGAAAGGGCTTTTTCCATGCAAGGACCATTCATAATCATCCAAACCAAGTGAAACATGGTTTTGATTAAAGCAGCCTGTTGGCTCAATAATCTTGGTAATTTTAAAAACATCCTTAATGTGGAAGAAGAACACTGCAATGTCAGAGATGGCCTTGGGGCCCATTATAAACAGCAACAAAATAAATAAGGAGAAGAAATGAGAGGTCATGAAAACAAAATTAAGCTAATGTTTCAAATTTTGACAATTATGAATTGTTCCTCCAAGAAGACATTAAAAAAAATAATTCAGGCACTATTAGATAAAATACAAAGAGAATAATCGTACATGTATGAGTTTCCCATGGGACTAAGCATGCTTTAAAAGCAAAACTTGACTTAGACTTCCCCTCTTCCCCCCGCCCCCCTTTCTAGCCAGCAATTGGGCAGGTCTCATGCAAACACAGACTTGCTTCTCCGAGTTCCTTCAAAAACTCCTCTCTAATTCCTTTTTGAGCCATTAAAAGATGATGACCAAGAAAACGAACGAACAAAAATTACA
This sequence comes from Falcunculus frontatus, assembly GCA_013398115.1. Taxonomy (NCBI): domain Eukaryota; kingdom Metazoa; phylum Chordata; class Aves; order Passeriformes; genus Falcunculus; species Falcunculus frontatus. Next base: position 56,508 of record VZRV01010924.1, on the reverse strand, counting down.
AGGGTATTTTCTAAGAAAAAAAAATAATATCCCCCGTTATGGACTTAGTTGTGTTTTGTTTGTTTGTTTTTTTTTTTTTTTTTTGTAGGAAACCGAAACAAGCAAATATAACAAAATCTGTGTTCATACCATGGCAATATAGTTAATATATACAAATATGTACAGTATAAAAATGCATCAAAGGCGCAACTTTTCATCCAAACAAGCTGCAGTGCCCGAGGAAGAGCAGCTTGGCCCCCTCCCCTCTAAGTTACAGGCAATATGTTCTATACAGCATGCACTGGTTACAAAATGAGTGCAGGAGCACCGAGACATTCGCCAGGGAAAGTCACCGCGAGGCCTCTCGCGAGGGAGTCCCGTTTGCGTTGTTAATATAAAAAATGGGTTTAATCTTGCCTTTTTGCCATTTGGAGTATATACATTTGTTTTCAAAGAGAAATGAGCTTTTGATTCTTTATTTTTCTTATTGTTTTCGAAACAGAATCCTGACACCACGGGTCACAGATGTAACCTGAAGATGCTGCCAACAACAAACGCGCGACGAACCACCAGCGCCGGGGCAGAGCAAACCCATCCAGATTTACCAACTGTGCTCCGTGGCTGAAACGGGGGTGGGTCCCTCCTGATTCGTGCTGACGAGTTCCAGATAATAAAACCCAAAACAAACACACAGAGTGAAAGACCAACAAAGGATTAAGAAGAGGTGCCTGAGCACAGGACAAAAGGGCGCATTGTACCAGAGACATAGGACAGAGAAGTACCCTGAGCCAAATGAGAACTGTTGAGCTTGTCAGCTTTTGCAACCTGCATTGCACATTCCAGCGTCTGCTGCGGGGTAAAGCCAAGATCCTGCCCTGCTCATCCTGCAGGTTCCTGCTGCCAGCAGTGCCCAGCTGCTGCCTCAGCCACGGAGCTGCTGCCTGCTCCTGGAGGGATGCACAAACACACGCACACACACGAGTGTGCCCGTGTCTGGTGGGAAATGTCTGTGTGCACCTGCATATCCACTGGGTACACACAGATATGCCATTCTTAAATGTTACCTGGACCAGTTTCTAAGTGAAAATATTGCCCACAGAGATCCCCCACATTTGAGGCAGCCGTGAGGACGTGTGATGCCGTGTGGGGATGGGGAAAGCGTTCCCTGCCTTTAACGTACCTGCATTTTTGCAAGATGTTATTTTCATGTTCTTTGTGAAATACTGATCTTTCTTCCCCCTGCTATCTCATCTAAGGAGTCTAATGAAAGAATTTGTTGCCGTTACTTAGATCAAAAAAGGAAAGGAAAAAAAAGTTTGCTCAGCTTGATGGTGTGAAGTGGAGCTGTACAATCCGCCAGGATTAGCGTTTAATCTGTTGTCTCAAACAGGGCTTTTTACAAAGGCCTAAAGACATTTCATGAGCTGTGAGGGATGATGAACTGGAAGTTTATTACTCTGCAGTTAAGTCCAGCGGTACAGCAAGTTCACTTTTAAAAATACTGCCCAAGAAAATACCGTGCAGCCATTTTGGTACAAGAAACAAGTGTCGTCTGAAACTTCATCTACTCTTCACGTCTCTTCTGCCATAATCAAAGCAAAAAACCACCCTTAGACTGAAGGATCCTGGGATAAAAGTGCTTGCACTGGTATAAAAGTGGTCCAGCAGAGCAAAAGGAGCTGTACCAATGTGAAGTGCTTTATAGTGATACAACTGATGTTACATCAGGACTTTCACAAGCACAGTCACATCAATATCAGAGTTCTGCAATCACCTCCCTGACATAACTAAAAACCTTCTGAAGTGCAGGAGATTTAATTTGGCCAGAGCTAGAGACTGAAGTTTGCTGTTTTCAAAACTACCCAAACACATTTGGAATCCGAGGTTGGGACCATGAGGGTGGCATTTGGAGCTGGGTAAACAGAAGATAAATCTGCTGGATTTGAAAGAGTAGCTCTGGATTTACACTGGAATAAATGCATTTGGAATCTGGCTTCTGTTTTTCAGACATTGAAATGGAGGGAGGTGGTTGCAGGGAAGATCAGGGGGTTGTGGCACAGCACGTGTGGGGTGCAAAGGTGAGTCAGCTTCCTGCAAACCCTTTATTTTTATTATTTTATTCTTTCACTTTCCTTCAGAAGACAATTGGATAATAAAAAATTCTTAATTCTGTGTGCTTTCTACTGCAGGAAATAATGAAGAAAAAAAAGAAAACCCAGGAAGCATTTTTTTCTGGAATAACAACCCAGTGGCTCACCCAGGGCCATCAACCAACAGACTGATCTTGAGTTCAGGTGCTGACAAATCAAGACCTCATTGACGAAATGTGAATTGAAATCTGCCTTTAGATGCATGTACTTTATTATTTTGTTCTGTTTAAAAATATTACACTTGCTGTGGTCCAACCTGACACAAATGGTCAAAGGTTGGACCCAATGATCTTGGAGATCTTTCTCAACCTAAACGATTCTTTGATATAAAAAAGGCTCCGTTTGCACCCACCAGTGAGAAACTCAAACTCTTCAGCACCATTACGGAAATATTCTCACTCCTAGTGACGTTCAAGAACCTTTTGCTGACCATTTCCAACTGAGGACAAGGAAAGTCGTGACCTGTGGGATAAATTGTGATTGGGAGCAGGAAATCCAGGTGAGGAAAACCCCGGTGTCACTGACCCTGCTGTGAAACCCAACGAGAAGCTGGTCTGGGGGTTTTTGGGGGGTCAATACCCAGGAATTACAGCTCCATAGCTCCTAGCCTCCACTTCCTAGGAGCAGAAATGACACCTCAGGGAGAAGATGGGCACATACCAGTAGCACTTGCTCACAATCTATCGAGGTGTCTCTATCGGTGCTCCTGCTTGGGGACAGATGGCCTTTAAAGCCTGCTGTAATTGCAACATATTGATCTGGAATCTGTGATCAATACTGTCTTTATAGAGAGAATTTTAAATATAAATTGCATCGTATATCTGTTGGTGAGGACAAAAGCCCTGCCTGATGGAGATCCCCCTGTGCCGAGCCGAGCGCTCCAGCCCAGAGCGACCATGGAATATGGAGAGGGGACAGGGGACAGCCCAGCCAGAGCCACCTCTTCAATCTCTGCCAAAAATCAGGCTGCCTTCCTCGTTTCCTTGTGTTCTTGACAGGTTTGATCCCGAGGTAACACCCACGGCATGGCCCTGAGTGTCTGGGATGTGGCTGGATCTGGCTGTGAGGAACCAGCACAGAGGTGGTGTCCCCTCGGCAGCTCCCACCCCAAACTCCAATATTCCTCTGTTTCCTGGGACCAAGGGCAGCTCGTTTTCCATGCAAATCCTACACAGATGCTTCCCAGTGGGAATATCCCCTTCTGGTTTAGGAGCTGAAATGCGGGTATGAAGTAATCAATAAATATGGCACTTTATCAAAACATGATTAAAGAAAGAAAAAGAGGCCAAAAATTAGGGAAACAATCCCTGCCATTTGAATGCATGAGAGTTGATTCAATAGCCTGTAAAGGTGGCTTGGAAGGCTTCACCCCCTATCGTGCTAATATATAATTATTGATTTTTAAAATGACTTTTTATATCCTCCCTGATCTCTAAAAAAGCTAGGGAGGTCAGTCTTGTAAATACTTTTACAAGTAGGTAATAAAACCCATGATAACTTGCATTGACAAGTAATTACTGGGCAGGTTTGTTAGCAGATTCGCAAAGATTTTTTTTTTAACCCAACAATTATTATTGTACTAATGACAGCCATTTTTAAAGTTAAGTGTCCTTCTCCCTCTCAGCTTAAGTAATAAGAGCCTGGAAAAAAAACACCTGAGACTGTTCCACTGAAATTCTTACATATTAGGCCCCAAAGGGATGCTAATTACATCTCCCTGTTTTAAAATAGAACTTTTTTTTTTTTCAGGTGATATGGCTTATTTTGACATGGATGATGGCGGGAAGGGAGCTGTGGTTTCTGAATAAATCTTTCAAAGCAGTGTATAAAGGTAACAATTCTTCCTGCTTTATTTCAGTGCAAGAGCATAAACAGCTTGGATATGTGGTGTATCAATATGCCACTTGTTAATAAGCAAGGACGTGAATCATAAATATTCGGCTGTTTGATCACCAGGCTTTTAATTAATGTTTTGATGATCTCCAATAAGAATAAAAGTCAGAACGATAGATATTGAGTAGCGACGACAGAGAAAAGATGCAATGATTTTCTGTGTTACCTGATTTATATGACAGAAAAACTATCAACTCATCCAGTTTCGTACAGAGAAAAGAGAGGAGAGATGTACATTTTCTTTTTCTTATATCATATTGTAAAAAAAAAAAATAAAAATCACTTAATTCAAATGTGTACCTAAAACGTTCCCCGAGGACAGCGATGCAGGCAAAATGATCAAGCTTTAGCACCGTGTGATAAAGGTTTGTGGCCAGATTTTCAAACAAAGTAGCTGTTCCCACACAGTGAAGCCTCCTGAGCAAAACCTGACCTCCCTCAGGGGGTTTGGCCTTCCCAAAACCACCCAAAACCTTTGCAGCTCCAGGGTCCCAGGTGGGGCCGTGTGTCCTGCGGTCACCCTGAGCTCACAAGGCACCGGCACAGCTTCTTTTCTACCAAAATTGGGCAGCTGGTGCCCCAAATAGCCCCAGCTCTGGGTGCTGTGGGCTGGCCGGGGACTCCTGCCCTCCTTTTTGTGGGAAGAGGCTCCCGAGAGCCTGTGTGGGAATTCCTACGGCTTGGCCTTGCCACAGGTGCAACCCCCCTGCATGGAGAATCCTATTAAAAACCAGCCAAACTCCCCCCTGTGACAGCGTCAGGGCTGGGAGCTTCACCTGTCAGATGCTGCGAGCAGCCCAATATTTTTTCCCTGCACCCAAAAGCTCGTGGAAAGGAGCCACGGCACAGTTTCTCCCCAGGGGCGATTTTCCGCGGCGCTCGTGGCCTTTGGGTCGGCGCCGTGGGTCCCACCTCGTGCAACTTCACCTCGTAACTCCGGCCTGGGCTGTGCGATTTAACAGCTTCTGAGGAGCTCGATGCTAATGCATTGATTTTGCTTTAATAGAATTTTGTTGTCGATGGCCGGTGCTCAGCACGGTGCAGGCTTCAATCTTAACCCATCTGAAGGCTCTGCTCGTTTCCAGTTGAGCTCCGTTCATTTCCAGTTGAATAGGTTAAGCAAAGACAGACCTCACTGTTCTCAATTCACTTTATGATCCTCCCATCATAAAAAATAATATCAGCACCTTGCTTTTCATGTCAGAACTACATTTGAGCTGCTATTCCCTATGCCCATGAGTAAATCCCATAAAAGCCGCCCCGTTGTACTGTCGCTATTTTTCCTTGTGGATGATTGATTGATGGATGAGTGCTGACACTTCAATGAAGCTATTTCGACTGCCATCTCAATCCGATGATGTGAGGGGTATATTTTCTGTCCATGCCTCATTACTTCAGAATGACATTCCTGGAACTTCATTTACTTTTTCCCTCCTTCCCTCAAGCGCCATATTTTTTCCCATCTAGGTTATGCATGCCATAAAAAAAGCAATTTGCTATTATATGTGGCATAAGGGCAACACTTTCCCTAGGAGGTAAATAAGAAGGGCCTTTTTTTCTCCTCCATGTTGAGTTTAGGGATCATGTCAAAATTTCCCAAGCAGTGCCAAAACAGGCCCTTCTGCACAGGCCACAGGGAATGCAGGGAACATATTTAGTCTGATTTTGTGACTGCTGCACTTCAATTATCTCCTTGAACATCGCAAACAAAACAACAGGAAAAGATACCCCAAAGCCCTTTCTGATTTGAGAAAGAGCCTCTTCTCCACTTGTGCCTCGCATACTTTGAATATTTCATTTGCCACGGAATAGCGATTTACAACTTGATCCAGACTTATTTCTCCTTGGAGAATAGGGGAAGTTCATCGTTAAATGCAGAGATGGATTTGTCTACTGGAGGTTGCTTTCTCTGAGCGAGAGTAAACAGGGCTGCGCCTGGATTTCCAGGCAGTGCACTAGGAAAAGCGGGACTCGTGACATTGGCGTATCCTGGAAGATTCTGGGAGTTGACTTGGGACCCGATTTTAATCTGTGTAATACAGTATTCCCGTTAATAATAATGTATAATTAAGACATCCGTTAAAAATCCATAACGTTAATTTAATGGAGAAAATCTAATACAGTTCTATTGGAATTTTTACGTTAAATTAACTTTAACGGGCTTTTAATGGATGTCTTAATTAGATCTCATTATTAACGTGAATATTCCACAAATTAAAATTGGGACCAAGAAGTTTTAATGAAAAAAGTTACAAGCACAAATTTGAAATTGCCATTTTTGTAGCCCCCTTCTCCCAGGTTGGGGTGGGTTTGAAGGCACGGCCAGCGGTGCTCGCCGGGCCGGACAGAGCTCGGACACCAGATTCTGATCCCATTTTTGGTGGCACAAATCCAAAGTCACTCTGTTGACCACAACAGAGCTTCAGATTTACACTCACCTAACTGAGAAAGGAATTCTACTTTTATTCTTTTATATCTATATATAGATATTTATATAGTGATATTTATATATAGATATATCTATATTTATATAATGTTCAATAATCTAACAATAGTACTTTTGTTTAAAAATCCCTCCATCCCCTGTGTCTCGTCAGAAACCGCAATGGAGATTTAAATATATATATATATCTGAGGAATAAAACAAACTGAAAATAATCCATTTCAAACAAATCTTTGGCAGCAACATGGTTAAGCATAACTATTTGAACAACTTGCACAGAAGATTAACATTGTTCAGAGGTTTTTTGGCTCAGAATCTGTTTTAACTTAATAATTCTTGTACTTACTGTGATGTATTGATCCCTAGTGCAATGACTGGATTGGGCAACCCAGGTGCAACAGTAATAGCTGCACAGAATAGAAACATTTCCTTTAGACAAACTATCCCAAAGGGGTTATAAATAGGAAATGGACATTACCATGAAAAGTAAAGCTTCCAATGTGACTGCATCTTGTGTAGCACACTTGGACATTAAACTATGAAGAATTTTTTTTTTTCCTGTCAAGTGTTACAAATTGACGAAATAAGTACATCAATGTTCTCAGTCATTATCTTACTTCAGTGGCACTTTGTTTTAGTGACAGCAAAAAGGGACAGTGGAGACCAGACAGCCCCAGTGCAGTTTATCAATGAAAATCTAATATCGTCCATAAGCAGGGGAGTGGAAATCAATACTTCATTACCAAATTGTTAGTGAGGATGAAGAAGAATAGCAGGAGTTTTTTGGCAGCCTCCTCGGTCCGGGTTGCTGTGAGTTCAATGTCAGGGCCGCGGTGCCGAGCGGGGCCGGCGCGGAGCTGGGCTGGAGAGCTGGACTAAGGCATTCGTCCTGCAAGCACAACAACAACACAGCCACTGTTACACGGTCTGGTCACAGCCCACACCCTTGACCAGGCACTTCCAGCCACAGAAATGTCTGGAAATGAGCTCTGCTTTGTTTGGTGCACCCACAGGCTCACAACAACAAGCAAGGACACACGAGTGTGCGTGGAATCCTGGTTCCACAACCTTGCAGGGAGCAGTGGGCAAACTCCAGCTGGTGCTGAGGCTCTGCCTGGTCACTGAGCCTCTTACTCTGCTTTTCCCTCATGTTTCTTAAACTTGGAGTTCCTCCCTACAGCCAGCCAAGAACATGCTCTAAAATCCTCAAAATCCTCGTGGAGAGTTGGACATCTCGGTACCCACACGGTGTTTAATTACCCCACTGTTTCTGTGCTATTCCTGCTTCTTGTGGCACCTCCCCAGCATTAAAAGCCATCTTCCAATGGACCTTTTCCATCCTGCAGCTGCTAAAAGTGCTAAGTGACTCAAGTTGTGAAGTTACTGCTACACAGAGACAGAAGGGGCTTGTTTTATTTAATTTCAAGATGTGGGTTTAAAAGTTCAGCCCGAAGTTGAGTTCTGCTTTGCTTATAACCTGGGAGAAAGATACTGAGGAAAGCAGTAGAAAAAAAACAACTGGAAAAATAGGGTGAGAAATGAGGCAGGCAATAAGTAGAGTGAAAGTCAATCCGGAGAGAGCACAGGAAAAAAAGAGCTGCAGTGGGCAAAGAGAAATATGTTACTGAAAAATATATTATCTGTTCAAGGCCATGGATATTTCAGCAAACACAACTCAAATCCTGCAGTGTGTTCTCTATGTTCTGGCTAAATCAACTGGAAATTCAGTAGCAGCTTTATTTAAAGTAAAATAAACTCAGCTTTTCGAAAAATTCCATATGAAAACAAAAAAGTCCATTGACTTCATGCTAGTTAGTTTATAATTTGGTTTGGTTTACAATATCTTCACCTTTTCAGTCTTCACAGAGATGCTGAGTTTTGCATTGGCAACCCAGGCCTGCTGTGGAGAAACTGTTGGAAGGGAAGAAGAGGTTTTGGCAGCTGAATGCAGAGACTTTTGGCAACTGAGGATGCATGGAAGTCAGTTTGAAATTGTGGTGAATACCTTGGATCATGATTCCCACTTAAAAGATATTAAAAGCAATCCATGTTGACACTTTAAGATGTTGCCTTTAGGTTTCAGAGGTAACGATCCAGAGCAATTCACACTTTGCAGAGCTATTATTTTCCACTGCAAAAGGGCACAGCTGTGCCAGTTTACACCCTGTTCAAATCCCAAAGAAATCCAGAAGCATTGCTATCGTAGGGCCTAGAGCTGACACGCAGCAACTCTGTGGCCAAATTCTCACTGTGGAATCACCTCTGCAAATGATCCAAGTGAGACTGTGGGCATGGCACAGGCACTGGGCTTTACCTTTCCAAGCAGAGGTTTCCAGGATGGAAAACTACCTGTGACATCCCACCTTAGTCCTGCCTTGGATCATACCGAGCCCTGCAGCATCTTCCTCTCTCGTGGAGGTGGGACACAGACACCCTGGGCTGTGAGGAGGGACAGTGGTGACTCTTCACCAGGTCAACTCTGCCTCCAGAACCTCGTTAGGATAATCAAGCCAAGTTAGTGTCACTGAAAGTGCTAAATCTAGGAAGGAGTCTTGAAGTTACTGCAGAGCACTGGTTCCCTGCCAGTGGGAAATATTTATAAAAGCTCGGATTGGAAAAATGAAAAGCCAAACTCCTGCCTCCTTTTCTTTTTGTGTCATTGTGAGGAAGGCCCTGAGACTTTTTAATCAGCATAGCAATATTCCTGGTCACTTCCCTGGCACAGAACAACATTGAGGACACTGCTAGCCCTGGGCAGACACTTCAGAGGCACACTGCTCAGGGGGAAGGTCCACAAGAAACTCTCCTGGCAACAAATAAACTTTTGAGGCTCAGTGTCCATGTACTTGACTAATGGTAACATCTGTGCACAAGTAAAATCAATTGGGACTTGGCATCGATTTCCATGGGATAAGTACTTCACCCCTAAGGTCTTTTGGGCAACTGAAGTCTCCATCCTTGTGGGTTTTGTTGGTTTTTTTTTTTTTATTGATACCACTGCAGGCTGGGCCAGGACTTTGGGAAATTAATTAGTGTGAGCCCTGATCAATAAGGGTCATAGTTTATGTATTTCATTATCAAGTCTGTAAGAGATTCAGGGAGTTTGTGGAGAGCTTGTCACCTGCAATCAGGGCAGAGCAGCCTGCACATTCCAACAGCACTTGATAGGCAGAGCCTGGTGCTTCCTGGGCATTTGCTGAAATGTAGCTCACCCTGTGCCATAAGGAAAACTCCATCATTTAAATCACGTTCTGAAAACGTGGCTGAGGACGTTCATTATCCTGATGTCCTGTACAGCATTTGTGAAATATCAGTTGCAGATACTGAAGCTTTGCTTTTATTTAACACTAATTATCGAGCCATCAACAGATGTAAAAAGTCGGATCTATTTTAACGCGGATGTGTCAGGACTCAGCTTTCCTCCTAACAGCCGCCTTCCCACTCCTTGTCCATGGCACAGCTTCCCTCTCCTCATTCGAGCATTGCCAGAAAAACACAGCTGTGAAACCTCTGAAACGGGAGCTCTCAAACACGTCTGCAGCCCGAGACCACTGTGGAGCGTGTGTCAGCAGCTCGTGGCACAGCGGGCACCGGCGGTGACACCGGCACTGCTGGGCTGGGCTGGGCTGGGCACGGCTCCCAGAGCTCCCAGAGCTCCCAGAGACCAGCCAAGCTGAGCTCCCAGCTCACACAGCAGTGCCCAGCTCGCCTTCCACACCCCAGTGTTTCCCTGCTCTCTCTCGTGTCTCTTCTTCTCTTTTTCCCTTTTTCCCACAGCCAAAAGCCACCCTAACAGAGTGACACGGCCTCCTGGGGGTTGCCTGCTCATGGGATGGTTTTCAAGTCATGGAATCCCAGAATGGTTCGGGTTGAAGGGACCTTAAAGCTCATCTCATTCCACCCACATCTTCCACTGTCCCCGTCCATCCTGGCCTTGGGCACTTCCAGGGATCCAGGGGCAGCCACAGCTTCTCTGGGCACCTTGTGCCAGGGCCTCCCCACCCTCACAGAGAGGGATTTCTTCCTGATATTTCACCTAAACTTCCCCCCCTTTCAGTTTGAAGCCATTCTCCCTTGTCCTGTCACTCCAGTTCCTGCTGAAGAGTCCCTTCCACCTTCTTTGTAGGCTCCTTCAGATCCTGCAAGGTTCTATGAGGTCCTTCCAGTATCTGAAGTCCTTTTCTTGAGGATTGCTGTCACTGTTTGATTTTTGGGTTCTGCCACCTCTTCCCATCTGAGATGGGATGGAACTCCAGAGCCAGGCAGCTTTGTATATTTATAATGTCTTCTCTGTATTTCCATGTCTTTGCTAATATCATTTTACCAGCTCCTGTTTATGCAACGGGATAACAAAAATGACAATATTCCTCTGTGATCCACCCACCACAGTCCATGGGAGTCTATGGATCAAAACTTTTCCAGGCTGCAGCTGTACCTATCACAATAAATTGCAGGACTCTTTAAAGGCCACATAGAAAGACACAGACAGGCCCTTTGTGGTTGCCAAACATGCTATCTCTAGATGTCATTTTTGACCTACTTTTGCTAGATTTTTGCAGCAGCACAAAATCTGTTCCTTAAAGAACCACGCCACGTGCACAGTACCTAGAAAGGGGGAAACAGCAAATCTGGATATATTTTATTTCGTTTAGGACTCCTCTCACCATGAATTACAATGTTACAGACTCTAAACGCCTTCTCGTTACCCATAATTATAACTAAAATTATATCAATCTAAACAGTAACTACTGGAATGATTCATCCTGATTGGGAGGAGCATGCTCCCTGCAGCTCTGCCTGCCCATCCATTTCAGAGCCTCGTGGCAGGAATAGCTTTCCAGAAGGTCATTTAACAGCACATTAAATAAATAAACAGAACATATTTGTTTCAGCAAACACGCTCTAATAGGATGGGAAAACATTTTGGGAGAGGTAGGAATAAACCTCATGAAAATTAAATTTTTCAGTTCTCACCTTGCTGAGGGTGCAGCAGCCACCCAAAGGCAGGCAGGGGCTCCATGTGATGGCAGCAGGGAAAATCCATCATGTCCCAGAGCCCACCAAGGTCACCTCATGTCCCTGCAGAAGGCACCAGTCTGGGTCTGGTCACCCTCAGCCATCAGCCAGATAGAGAGGGAAGGGTAGAAAACATTTCTGCATTCTCCCTTGTCCTGTCAGGGGCAAGACAAAGGAAGTGTGGGCTCTAACTCAGCTGTGCCTGGGGTGTGTCTGCCTGAACACAGAATTAACTGCTCCAACACCCAGCTGGAAGAATTTAGAGACCTCCTCACCTGGGGTGATGCTTTTTTTCCTGAGAGTTTGGGCAATCCAGAGCTTTGCAGGGAGCTGAGGCAGCAACGGTGCAGGAGGGATGAGGAGCTTGGTGCTGAAGGGAACCAAAAAGAAAGATGGGGAGAGACGGATTCCAAAGTCCTGGAGTGACAGGATAAGGGGGAATGGTTTCAAACTGTCAGAGAGGAGTTGTAGATTGGATATTGGGAAAATATTCTTCCCTGTGAAGGTGGAGAGGTGCTGCCATAGGTGGCCCAGAGAAGCTGTGGAATTCAGACACAAAACTGGGGCTGAAGAGTGACCCTTTGGAATCCTGGGCTGCTGGAAAGAGGGGGATTTGTGCCACTTATGTTGACAGAGGCCAGGATTTCACCCCTGAACCCAGTGTCGGCCTCGAGGTGACACAGGGCACAAAGGTGTGACAGGTACCTGGTCCCCCCAGAAAGCCCAGTACAGGAGTGTCTGGAAGAATCACAGACTTGGAAAGAGAAAAAAAAAAAAATTACAGGGAACATTTAACTTTTATTTCTTCCTATAAATAAAGTATAGCCATCAAATCACAATGTATTTGGGAGCACATGTTATTGACAGCCTATTCTTGGAGGGGGAAAAAAAAAAAAGTGGATTTTTTTGGCAAAGTTTCCTAAAGATTAAATTGTTCATTGTACAGGGCACCATCTGCCCTTGGAGAGAGATTTAGTTGATGGCAGCTGCAACCAAAGTGTGGAAGATAAAGCTGAATTTCTGGTTTCTTTTCAACTAGCAACTGTCATTACAGGTCACATGCAAACTGTGTCATTTTCTGTGACAAGCAGGTTCTGTAGGATTGGGTGCTCGCTACATTTTAAAGTGCCACCTGTAAGGATCCCAGCCGAGAAACAGCTTTTGGAACACACCTTGCAAAACGTGAATTTACAGCAGATAAGACAAAGCAATTATGGCCCAACCATCTGGACACTGGCTGTGTGCTCCAGGCTCACGGGATGGGGGGCAGGAGGAACTCGTGGGTCACTTACAGGTGGATCCCTTCATTTATTTGGGTGCTTAAAAAGGCTGAATTGTTATCTGCAAGTGTTCACTCAACTGTTGCATAATCCTCGAGTGCCTCCCTGTTTCCCTTGGGGTGTAATTCCCCATGAGATAAAACCCCACATTTTTTAAACCCTGAAGAGAATTTCTAAATCACCAAACCAGAAGCTGCTGTGGGTGGGGTTTTTCCCACCTCTGAGCTATGACACTAAAAATGTCTCGATTCACTGCAAGGCAGCAAAGGCCACTTGAGAATGGGGAGATGCTGATCTGTCTCTGCACTTTGAGTTGCTTAAATATCACACAAACCTCGTCCTGGCTACAGCAAACCCCCCGGGAGGGAATTTGTACCTCCTCCCTCTCTCCTGAACGCTTTCACAGGAGAATGATGTTCCCTTTCTCCTCGGAACAAAACGGGAGGGGAGAAGTTAAGAACACACTGGTAGATTTTATTAGGACTAAGAAACAAAGCAAAACAAAAAAAGCAAACCCAAAGCTCTTTCCTTTCATCCCTGCCTTGCTATGAAAATGCCTTCATATTTGCAGGCTTGCTGACAATATTTCAGGATGGTACATCACACACCGTCTCGTCTGGAACAGCAGACATTGTCAGTGCTGGGAGACAACCACTCTCTGGTTTGTACTTCACAAAGACTCTCTATAAAGCATTTCTATAGAAAAAAAAAAAAAAAAAGATTTTTGAAATTTGTGAGTCTCTTAGCCTTTCAGACAAGGATGAGTTCTGGTTAATTTTCTTCTGATGATTTCCACGTTTTCTGCAAGGGAAAACAACAGCTACCATTGCCTTAAGACAGACTGAACTAGTTGTAACATGCCTAGATATGAGATCCCTTTTTTTCATATGAGAGAATTTGCAGGACATAAATTTGTTCTTAAGTTTATTCTGTTCAGTTTGATTTGTTGGTCTTCTCTCCCGTTTTATCACAGTAGAATGGGATCACATTTTGAAACAGAAAATGCTAGCATTGGTAGCTTTTAAACCAATCTTCTGTGATTAAATCCATGTTTTTGGATAGTAAGATTATTTTAAAAATGGGTAAAAGCTTTGCCTTTCCAACAAAACATTGCTCATCATTTCAGGTGTGCCCAGGCCATCCAAGCCAAGCCTCCTTGGGAAGGCTCCCACTCCTGTGTCCCTGCTGCTGTAGGACAGAACCACGTTTATCCCCTGCCTTTCCCTAGGGGAATGCACCTTTTTCCATCCTCATCTGACTGAACCTGAGTGCTTTTGGGACTGAGGCCTTTAAAGACACATCCAGAAAAATGTTTAATTTCTAAGACTCTGCCTGTTTGGGTTCCTTTTTGCAGCGAGCATTAGTGGGTAGGAGGGGAGGCTGCTCATGTGAATTAACGTGGGATCTGCTGCTTTCTCCTTTCTTTGTGAGGAAGCTCTTAAAAACACAAATTCCCACCTTAAAACCCGAACGGGCGCGAGCTGCGAGTAAATCACGGGCTCGTGGTGCCAGAGCTGCACATGCTCTTCTGCTGCTGATTTGTCTACAAAATATATCACATGCCAGTTACTTGAATTAGGATCATGGGGAGAAGGGAATCATTAGAGAGCAGAAGAAACTCTAACACATAAAGAAAACTTATCCGTTTGTCTCCCGCGTGCCGCCTGCTTTATTTCCTCTTCAGGCTCTGACAGCACTGATGAGGCAAAGGATGCTGTAATCCTGAGCGATTGCTTTTGGGGGGAGCATCATTAGGGTGGGAAATGTTTGGTACAGCGAGAGCTCTGCATTTCCAGGCCCTTCTCCGTGGTCACTGCGAGGTGTTTATTGGTGCTCGAAGGTGAAGGCACAGCCTGGATCTGGTATTTCCCTCCTGGAGCTGTTTCCTTTGCTCTCAGAGTGCCTTGGAAAGCCAGGTAAATTAGACTTGGAGAAAGGGACACTGCATCTTTGAGTAATGAGGCTGGGAAACAGGGAACACATTTTCCACTAGCTCATGTCTCACTGTATGGCATTCTGATTTCCTGACACTTCATAATAAATCATTGCTTATCACTCACATGGGAACATAACATGGTTCAAGTTAAGATTCGTTAGTGATTGTAAAGAAGAAACATGAATTGCTCTCTATCAGGGCTTTTTGATCATCTTTCTGTCCACTGCAGGTGTTTTTTTAATCAGAATATTTACAGGAGCCATTGTCTAAGGCATAAATAACAAGGAGAAGAAAGAGCAGAAAATATGAATAATGAAAATGAATTTATTTGTCTTATTTATGTGTTTATGTAAACATTTGGCAATTGCTTTGCACAGCAGCTTGTATTCAGTGTCACGGGCTGCTGCACCAACATAAGTTTGTAAAGCTGAGATTTTAAATATATATACGTGAGTGTGTGCCTATAAAAAACCCCTAAATGCCAATACATTCATTTTCTGGAGAAGAAGGTTCTAGCAAGCACATCCAGAGCCTGTTTGCTTTAGGATGGCTTCCACAGGGAGAAGAGAGTCTGATCCTGATCCTGCTGGTCCACCTTGGACCAGGGGGAGTGGAAACCTGGTGACCTCAGAGGCTGAGTTGTTCTAACTGGGATGAGACTGGGATGTTCCCTGCAGCCAGGGGTCCATCAAAAGCTGTGGGAAACAGGGATTCACTTCAGAAAAAGGGATATCCTAGTGCTGGGACAACCTTCCTCCAGCCCCTGTCCCCCCAGTGAGCTCAGGGATGGCAAATCCTGAGCTTGGATGGGTCAGGAACTGGCGAAGGAACAAGTGACTGGAGAAGGGGAAATGGCCTCAAGCTGCACCAGGGGAGGTTTAGGTTGGATATCAGGAAAAATTTCCTCCCCACGGGGTTGCCCAGCTCTGGAATCCCCATCCCTGGAGGGATTTAACAGCTGTGTGCCACCTGGGGACATGGGTGGCCTTGGCAGGGACAGGGAATGGTTGGACTCAAAGGTCTCAGGGGGCTTTTCCAGCCCGAATGATTCCACGATTCCATGCACTCAGCTCTAAATCCAGGTGGTTCACTGCCTTCTCTGACCTTCAGTGGATGGAATCTTTTCTGTAGTCACAACTTTTTCCTCAGCAGCTCAGGGAGAGGGGTGAAAAGCTGATGGATTTACAGATGGTGTCAGTAGTGCTTTAGGGGAACAGGGAGTTTGGTATAAAAAGACCTAAAAACTGAGAAAATGGGAGCTCGCTTAAAGAATTATAACAAATATGCAGAAGTTTTTCACAAAAAGAAAAAAAAATTCTATTCCTCCCCTTGTTTTACAAATAATTCTCCTTTAATTTCTTTCTTTATCTTTTGGGTCTGATTGTGGGAAGTACCTGAAACTTTGGGATAACCCGAGAGAAATCAGATAAGGGAACTATTTGCTGCAACTACGGCTTTGATTATTCCCCCTTCAGTAATTTGCTATTTACTACATTAATCAACGATATAATGTGTCATTTCTACTGCTCCCTGGCTGAATAATTTCCAAAACTACAAACAGCTTTCAAGATAGTTGCCAGACAGGCGCAAATTAATACTTTCAGAAATTCTTCCTAGAAATATTCCCATGAACAGAAGCTTTCGCACCCTCTATTTGTGTAAAGAGTTGGCTCAAAAAAAAAAAAAAAAAAAAAGCCAAATGATTATTTTAGGCAAATTCTTGCATATATTTTTTCTGGTTTTATATATATTTCTGTCTAATATTTATAAAAAATATGCAGTTTGGAATAAGCAGCCTTGGGAGACAAGATGGCAATGGAAGTCCATATGGAGTTAACTCTTTGTAGGATTAGTTCAGTAGTTACAAAAAGGAGGGATCTGATTGCTTTCACTGAGGCAAATAATGCCCTTGATTTGTGGGACAACCTGTCTGAGTAGAATGGCACACGACCAAGGGATTGTAAATTCAGCTGCCTGATCTTCCTCACAAATTCCAATATTTGTGGCTACCCCGGCCTCTGCCTCTGATCCCCAGCCTGCTCTGCTAAACTCAGTTTTCCTCCTTGTGTTCATGGTCCCTGAAAGTCTCTGTAAGATTTTGCCTCGTGCTCAGAAAAACCCAAACCCTCTACAAGAAATGCATTATGCACAAAAATGTGAAATCCCCCTAATATCAAGCTTTTAAAAGAAAAAAAATCCCTTCTGGCAAAGCACAGCGTTGGATGTATTTCTTGTACCTTACTCTTCACCTACTACCAAGAGATGGTTGGAGACAAGAATTAAACCCCTCAACCCTTGACCAAGGAAAAAATCTAATATATCTGAGCCAGGCTCTTAATCTGCACTCACTTGAAGTGGTGCAGTGAATGGGAATATTCTCCATTTATTTTGGCTTACACTAAACTGGAATTTTTGCCCCATAAGCTTCCTGTAATTTTTATAAGTGGAACTGCCTTTGTCAGCATTCCTAATATTTCCCCATGGAAATGGTATTAAAAATCAGCACATTTGCCCTACAATCCCATGTTTTATCCTTAAGAAATGAGGACTTTGTTGTTGTTGTTCTCTCTTTCTGTAGGAAAATGGCTTAATAAAAATCTCAACCAGAGCCTGGAAGGAGATGCTCTATCTTCGAAATGTTAATTCTCTCTCCAACCATGCCTGGGTTAAAAACAGATATTGAAACAGGGGAATAAATATTTGACAATGCTGTTAAGGCAACTTTGCTAACGATTTTTGAACAACCTCCAACTGAGGTCTAAATGTCTGCAATATCCATAAACAACTCTATACTGTCCAATTAGGGAGACAAAGACATAGAGTCCTGTCAGGAAGATTTGCATGGCTAAGTGTCTGAGATCACGGAGCCGATGAGGGATCGCTGCCGTGCTGGGGGATGCACACAACGGATGACTATCATTAGGATATTACAGAGGCTTACACCTTCCCAATTACTGGCAGGATTCATTAGTTACTGCTGCATTTCCCTAATAGAATCCTCTCTCTTGGCTTATCGCTACCTTCCCTCTGTCTACATAAACCCACAACTCAGCAGTCGATCACCTATGAAAAATTAGACGCCGGAGCTTCCAGTGGCCTATTTAAAATGAAAAGGGAACGGAAGAAGAAATAAAGAACAGGAAAAAAAAGAGAAGGGCTGGAATGCAGATATGTGGCATCAGATGGGTTTGGAATTCTCTTGCTATTGAACTGGTTGAGGGAAAAAATAATCAGTGGCAGCTGCGGAGAGCAGCATCGTGGTGGGTTTAAAAGCACAATGAAAGTGTTTTACACAGCCCTGAGTACACACACGAACTGGAGGCAGATTGCAAAGTGACAATTACTTAAGGCCTGCTAGGATGAAGTTTCCCAAGTAAGATTGGTGAGGATTCCAGGGGCTCGGTGCTGCTGCAGTCGGCTCAGCCCCATTAAAGATAATGGTGTGAGCATTTCCATGCTGTCATCGTGTTACTATCAACAGCATTATCAGTATCAACTGCTTCTACAATTATGTACAATGCACAATTATGCTCTCCCTGCACAAAGACTTAGCAACCACCAAACTCGTTTTCTTTTTAAATACACTGAAAAGAGTGTAGATTTCAATCCTTCATCTGCTCGCAGACGAAATAACATTTCCAAATCATCACTGATAGCATTTTTTTCCTCCCATTCTAAGGATGGCCAACTGTTCTCAGCGATTTCTATTACATTTCCTACCTATTATTTCATGTAATGGCATTCCTTAAATTTTAAATTAGCTTTGAAGAATAAAAATAATTGAATTCCTGCTGTTTTGTGTACATAGAGGGTGACAGGAGCTAATGTGATAATTTAAACTGTAAATGAGTCTTCACTTTGTGTTCATTAATTACAGCTAATTACTGAATTACAAACCTTCTTGGTTAGGCACTGTTATGTATTCATGTAGCATGTTGGATTTCCAGCTGGTAGAAAACTGTTTTATAGACTTACAAGCTGACACACCAAGCTAGCGCCGAAACAATTCCGTGGGAGAAATAAAGGGAGGGCGAGGGGCACTCGCCTGCTCCTGCTCTGTGAATCCAGACAGTGAGGGAAACAGGGCTGCAGACCTGAGTCTCAGGTGAGCCAGGATCCCGCGTGTATCATTAGGAAATATTTGCTGTATTTGGGCTCACATTTGGGGGAAGAGCGTGAGCCTGCCCTGCTCACTCCTGTTCTACACCAGTTAATTCCCTGGTTTAAGCAGAGTTCCTCCTTTTCAGGGCACAGCAGCGAGGCAGAAATGCCCCTGGAAATGGGGGCAGTGCTCCCAGCGCTGATCCTTCGGCTCTGCTCAGGAGCAGCAGGATGGTGATGGCAAACTGAGCATCCCAGGCAATGTGCATTGTATTCCATACGCGAGTGCTCATTGTTCCTCGCTGAAGAAGCGCCTCCAACGCTGTAGGGCTGTCTGGAGCATTTACTCAACAGTCTCTGCACTGAATGGCTCTGTCCAAACCTCTCCTCTGGATCCCTTTTGTCTGCTGATGGTTTTTGTGGGAGCTGAATGCGGGAGCTGAAGTCTGTCTCTCTGCAGAGTGAGCAGGAGGAGCAGCACAGTGACAGAATCAGCCATGTCGAGGTTGTGCGAGCTACAGAGCTCGAGTGCCCGGAGAGACAACTGTGGCAAGTGGCAAAACAAAGAAATCCAAACCTCACCTGCATTTCTGTAAATACACAGACACAAGATACAGAGCTTTCCCTCTCACTGGCATTTATTTTCCAGTATTTCATGTGTTTTGCTCTCTTTTAACAACACAGGCCAGCAGCCTGCCCAGACCCCTGCGCCCACACCAGCCCTGCTACAGGTAACCCAGCAGAGATTGCAAGAAACTACTGAATCAAATCATTACCTTAAAACTGTTTAATTAAATTAATCTATCACCCAATTGGTCTTCCAGAGTGGGGACTGAGAAGACACAGACCAAGGGTTCAGTGTTGGGCCTAGAGAGCAGATCCTTCTCAGAAGGTTTGGTCTGTACTGGAAGATTCAGCTGAATAATTCTCAACAGCCAGATGTGAAGAGCCAGATCCTCAGCTGATGTAAAACTCTGTAGCACCATTAATTTCAGGAGAGTTCTGTTCATTCCCAGCAACTGAGAAACAGCTCAATAGGTCTGTAATAATAAAGCCTCTGATGAAAAGGCCCTGAAAGCAGCAACACTAATGTGTGACTGCTCACATAAACACCAGTTCAATGACAAGGCTTTTCTGCCTAAGAACTAGTCTGTGTCTTCAGGTTTCATGATAAGTACTAGGCTTTTGTCCTTAAATAATAATTTTCATCTGGAGAATGGCACAGTGACTTGTTCTAACACCAACAGAGATTCAGCAGTAGGCTTCTCAATGGGATTTGTGTCATGTCCTATTCCCTCATCACCTTCCCATGCTGCCTCTTCTCTTTCAGGGTATGAAAAGAGATGGGGAAACCAGGGCAGAAAAGATGTGCAGGCAGAAATTCCTTTTATTCTGTGGTTAGTAACTCTCTGCTATCATATAAAGATAATGACTTTCATTAATCTTCTGTAGGTCTTTAATCAAAGGGTTTTTTCACTCCACGCAGAGACACTACTTAAATGCTACTAAATGTTAAGTAAAAATGAGAATTCTTGATCTCAGAGACACAAGAATGGTGTGAGAGGTAGCACAGTGCAGCCCAGTACCCATAGAGGCTCAACACTCGAGGTGAATCTGCTGTTCAGGAAGTTACCAGCCACCATTTCCAGCCAGTCTTTGACCCAACTTGTTTTCATGTCTCACTCGTTTTCAATCTCACAGTCTCTGGCATGCAAATCTGCACTGAAACTGAGCCTTCCAAATGTGCCAGAGGGAAGCAGGGGCCTCACACCTATTGGCAGATCAGTGCACCTAACGCCCTTTGGCTTTTCTCCCCTCTCTTTTAACAGAAAGGCTGATTACTCCATTAGCTGAACAACTTGGGAGGAATGACAAGGAACTAACAAGAGGGTAACACTGTATTTTCTATTTGTTTTCCTCCGTTGCAGTTGTGCTAATTAGAGGAGTTCTTGATACGGAGCTCTGGGAATGCTGATGAGAAGCACACAAAAGGCTGGAGTGCCTCTTCTGAAGAGCATTGGATGCTCAAACACAGCACCCTCTGGACTGTCACTGCCCTGCTCCCCCACACAGCCTCACGTTTGGAACATCATGGCACCTGATTTTAGAGGTGGGACAGACCAGCCTTTCTGATACCTGAACCCTCACTTAGAGATGAGTCATTTCACCTTAACTCACAGCTTATCATAACAAAATATGTTTTCAAGCAGAAATATCAAACCTGCTTGGCCGTGGTGGGAAGGGAGGCAGGAATGAGGTGGGGCTGTCCTCCTCTAGAGGGGACCTGGGCTCTGTGCTCCTCACGGGGCACAGGCTGCACTGGGTGGGAGTCATTGCTCACTATCCTTCCTGCACAACCCTCCCTCCCTGGAGCCTGCTGCTTCCAGCTCTTTGGGCAGGCCATCCTCAGAGGCTGGGAAAAAGGGAGACACTGCCCTAACTTCCCAAATGCCACCAACAACAGCTTTTCCTTCAAAGCTTTCCACCCCCTCTTGGACTCGGGAAGGGGTCGTGGGGATGGAGGCTGGGAGGGTAGGACAGCACCTCTTTCCCATTCACCAAGGTTTGATTCCCTTTATGAGCACGATCCGCCAATCCGTAATCAAGGGTTAATTTCACAGCTCACTGCTTCATCTAGCATAATATCCATTCAGACTAATTAAATCTGTCTAATAATGTGAGTGTCTTTGTCTTTGTTCTTTCCATTCTTTGTTTTACACCCTTCACATCTCATCTCCAGAACTACACGCCATCACACTCTGCTTGACAAGCAGAATCCATCCCTAAAATTAAAACATTCCTGACCTATCTGCGATGACAAGGCAAGCAAGCTTCACAGCGCTGCGGCCCATGAAGGGAGCTGACACATTTGTTTTTAATTTCAAAAGAGTAGAAAGTGAAGATCTGACCCTGTCAATCAGGCCCTGTGACAAGTTTAATCATTGCTGCCCCACAAAAATCACGGCTAAATAGGAATGCAAATAATGTATCACAGGGCTCTTATAAATGCTAATCAAGGAGAAGTAATCAACTGACAATTTCACTGATCTCCTTTCTGAAGAAGTCAGTCAACGCACTGTCTCTGGACCACAAAGAGAAGAAAAGACAAAAGGCATAGATGCCGTTTCCCAAAAAAACCTATCCTTTTTCAGGGCTTTCTTTTTCTTTTTTATAGAGAAAAACAGAGAATTCACTCTTTTTGATCCTCCACTGAACTTTAAAGCAAAGCTGTTTCTCAGGAACTTGAACAGTTATATGTCAAGTGTACTTTATTAACAGTACCCTCCCAACCCAGAGACAGCACTTGGAAACTTCTGCTAAAATAAAAATCTTCATTTGTCTTTGTCATTCATCCATCTTCAAAATTCCTCTCCGTCTTAACAACTTCTGTCCTCTATGGGCAATATATTTAGTGATATATGAAGTTTTACAAGTGGAAAGCTAATAGTTGAGCTCACATTTTTTTCTAGCAGCTCCCCTCCTCCCAAACCGAAAAAAGAAATATCATGCTTGGGATTTATTTCAGTGCAAAGGCTTTCTTCAGCACTAGGATTTTTAAACTGACTCTCCTTTTATGACCTTTTTAATGTGGTAAAGAACAGGCAGCTCAGGTATAATTCTGGTCTTTCACTCACAAATTCTGCATGGCAAGAAGTCGTGATTTCACCTGTGTATGGAACACAGGATGGCCCAGGACAGGCAGATGCACAAGCCCTGTAAAGCAATTTACTGCTCTCCTCTCACTGCTTTGCTGTGCTGGGTCCTGACAGGGCCCATCAAACCTCAGAGTCACTGCCCTGGCACAGAACAAAAGGAGATGGTTTGGCCAAGGAAACTCAAGGCAGGGAGATGTAAGTAGCATAAAGATTACTCTGAGAGGTAAAGTTCAAAGAATCTGGTTGTTTGAAGTTTGGTTGGGGTTTTTTTTTTGTTATTATTAAACTCCTTTCCTACATGGAGCCAACAGATGAAATAACCTGAGGAGGGCTTCAGCAATGGAGACTTGGGCTGCCAGCAGGGTTTGGAAAGAGAGATCTTCCACGACAGCACAACCTGGTGCTCTCCAGCCCATGGCAGCTACCCACAGCAGGAGAAAGCAGCAAGAGCAGCTTTATCACAGTCAAAACTTTGTCCTGGGCTGTGTTTTGTGTTTGCAGGGCTGAGTGATACAGCTCGGGAGGGCTGAGAGCATCTGTGACACAGGATGGGGAAGGTGTCACCCAACCCCTTCCAGACCGGACTCTGAACCACCCACATTTACACACAAGCAAATTAAAATGGGAATAATCTTTGGCCAAACCCAAGTTTCCAACTTCTAGAAACGTTGGGGCAGCAGCAGAAGCTTCGGTGCCACTTCAGTGAGAAATGAGAGCTGGAGCTTTGTCGCTGCCAGACGGGGATGTTCCAGCAGCAAACTCTCCATGCAGGGTGAGCGTGGAGGGTGGGAGTAGCAAACAGAGAGAGGGATTGAAAAGCACTTTGCAGTTGTCATGTCACTTAGCAACAACCTTTCCTACTGCACATCACCACGGGCGTAGCAGAGAGCCTGCACAAAGCACAGGCACCGAAATCCGGGCTGAGCGAGTGTGGGAGGGCAAGAGGAGCTCCAGCAGCAGCTAATCACACACAGCTGTCATTTATTGTTTGAGACACGTCTCACATCGCTGTCCCTGGGCTTGGGCTTCTCCTGAATAAACTCCTGGATCCAGCCAGCACTGATCTGCTGGTGCTGATGCAGAGTAAATGACACAAACCCTCCTGGAGGAGGACACCAAAGTTCAGCTCTTTGTTTCCCAAATGAACTCCACTGATGTGGTCACTCTTCTGTCTGCAGTTTCACTCTCAGGTAAACACCTTCTTTTTTCCTTACCCACTTCAGTTTCCCAACTTCTTCTCTGTAGGATTCTCACTTTTCTCTCTCTTTACGTGCTGGATTTTTATAAAAAGGTCCAGACTTGCAAGTCCTCAACCCCTAATACTTCTTCCACAAGTTAGTGCTGTGGATCCTATCAGCTACTTCTGTCAAGTGGAGAATCTGCCTGGCCCCTGATAAACAGAGGAGTAGATCCCTTCCTGCAAGGAGAAGTGGCTAAAGTAAAAATTCTGGCACAAAAAGAGAGACCTTTGCAGGCTACTTTGCAACTTCGAAGGAGGATGAAAAGTCAGGCACCTCTCTGCTTTAATTATATCACTTGTCCTTATTTGTTTAGCTTCAAAGAGTTAGGATTTAATTATTAGTTGTCCCCATACCAGTAGGGACCAGCTGAAGAGCTGATTGTGGAGACAACACGAGGAACCTGTGATTCAGGAGTTCCTTGAGCTACTGTTCTACTACTCAGGAAGAAATGAAGTGGCAGGAGCAGACCTGAGGGTCTGTTATTTCTATGTTTGCTCCTTAACTATAAAACTCTGCAAAGTGTATGAAATATTACATAAATAGAGCAATAGTATGTGCCAAATTAATAACATGCATTATCCAGCAGCCATGCAGTGATGCTTATTGTACAATTCTAAATCACCCTAATGGGGAGGGAAAAATCAGAATCCATCTCTTTGTGGCTGAGTTCCTCTCCTTGCAATTACCAAAAGTGACTTTTGCACACAGAATTGTTTGAGGTGCATGATGGAAAGCTGGGCATTGCCAAGTGACCAGAGCACCACACTCCCAGCCAGGGGCTCCTGGGCTCTGCTCCTGCTCTGCACCTAAAGCCACTGCAGCACGATGCCAGTGTGCCTTGTTTTGGGGTGGAGAGCACAGCCTGACTGTCAGCATCCTGTTAGACACAGCCACACACCTTCCCTTCACCCAGGCACTCAGCCTCAGTGAATATCTGAGGATATCCTCAGTGAATATCTGAGGATATCATTGGTGGCAAACATGTTCAGACCACGCTGCTCACTAAATCTGCTTTTGTCCTGCCCACACATACACACACGCTCCAGCTCCAGAGGCCTTGCCAAATAGTCAAGAGACTCTTATTTTTTACAGCTGAGTTTTGTTTTTGCAGCTGCCAAGTAGCAAAGAAAAGCAGCCCTGGTGATCTGGCCAGAGGATGCGTCCAGTGGTTCCGAGAGGCTTTCCCTGGAGGAGAACAATCACCACCTGCTGCCATCACAGCGAGCCACTGCTGCAAGGAGCCAGCACAGGGTGGGGTTAATCAAGTTCTGGCTGCTCGTTGTGCTCAGCCAAAAACCCAAGGGAATGTTGCAAAGGTGAAGGAAGCTTTGGCACTGTAAGGATCTGCTGTTTCCGTCCAAGGTGAGCTCTGCTGGGGTTCAGTGCAGGTCAATCTGATCCTGTGCCTGCCCTCTGTCACTTCATACTCCATCAAAATCAACAAAGGCAATCAATCAGCATTCAGCTCTGAAATGATCCCTCACTGGTCAATGCAACTGGGAGAAAGGATCAATTCTCCCCTCGGTGTGAGCAGGGCTCCCGTGGGTGCCACGGGCTGGGCTTTGGGGCTCTCGGACACAAAAAGATGATCACAAAGAGAAGGGTCTTGCTGTTTTGTTTTCTTGCTTGGGCAGTCTGTGCCAGGGACCCTGCAAGGATTATTTATGCCTCAAACCTTTCTGGACATAGATGTGCAGATGATCACAGAAATGAAAAACTCCTCTGAGCAGGGCAGTAAGGACTGGCACAACTCACTGCACTGCAGACTGGCACTGCCTATTAAATCAAAGACTTTCTTGCCTGACCTGAAAGAGGAAATTCTGCAGTAAAAATCCAAGTGTAGAGAGCAGCACAAGCTACAAACTCCAGCAAATGAATGCTATTATCTTACACGAAGAATACATTAATATAGATGACCGTTACATAACACACATTAACATAGAGTAATAATATATTTACTCAATATAGGCATGTTTTGACACAGTGCAAGCTGTGTGCAGTTGCTTAGAGAATTGGGGATTGTGTATTTTTACCAATATACTGAAAAACTTAATTTCAAAAAAAAAAAAAAAAAGAAAGAAAGTAAAAAAAAAAAAAGATGGTCTTGGGGGTACTTTGGTGCAATTCTGACAACTCCAAGCAAAATTCAGAGGAGCTCTGGCTCCTGTGTCTGGAATAATTGAGCTATCAAATGTGTGTCTGTCAGATGTCAGTCATGTAACTGCATCTCAGCTGCATGTGATGGATTGCACAATGAGCCAAAGGCTATCGTCTCAAATCTGGGTGTGCTGGAGCTGGGAAATCCGTGCTGGAGCAGGGATGGATCCTGCAAAATGCTGCAAGGGCCAGGCCCTGCTTCTGGTCACTAAAGCACAACTGTTCTTCTGTGTCATTGAGGGACCTGAGCTCCTTAGTTGTGATCTTTTTGTTCCAAATCAAAAGGAAGAACAAAACAATCACAGAAAAATTAAGACTCTCCTATACTGTCCTATGGGAAACTCATTTGTTGTACAAATCTGCTGCTAGAACAAAAGTTTGGTTGCAGCCATATGAGAATTAAAGTGAAAGTTAAATGGAAGAATGTTATGTGATAAAAGAAAAATCACACGCAACAAAACCAAACAAAAAAAAAGAGAGAAAAAAATAAAAAAGAGAGAAAAAAAGCAAAACCAGTGGAAAAACAACCTCTGCATTTCATAAATCCAACCATGTTCATTATTGCTTTCCTATCACACCAAACTTTACATTGCAAATTTATCTTCAAAGCCTGGAGTCCCTCTCCACAGGAGCTGCCTGGTACCAGGCTCCTGCACTGCACAGAGGTGCTGGCCAGGACTTCAAGGATCCTGCTTTTCAGTGAGTAACAGGTTTCCCTCCCCTGAAATCCCAGGTTAAGTGACCAACCTGATCTCTGCAGTTTTAAATCACAGATAGGCCAGAATATCGGTGTGCCTTGAACGAATGCTTCTTCATCAAAACAATACACCAAAAGCCGTCTTGGCCTTTCTTTCCTTTTACTTTAAGCTGATTAGAAAGTTGGTTCTGTAGTTGATTAAGTTCTGCAGAAATTTGGCTTGCGATGAATCATTAAACAAAGACATTTTTTGTACAGCAATAAAGTCTCAAATGATTAATTAAGGGCACAATGCCAAAACAAGTGTCTTTGTTTAAAACGCAGTGGACAAGACAGGCTTGGGAAAGTTGATGTCTTAAGTAGACGCCACAACATGTTTTTAATTATGTTCAGGAAGAAGAACAAGAATGGGAATTGCCAACTGTTTGGAAAGATAATTTTTTTTTTTTTTTTTAGAAGAAAGATTAGAATAAAAAATAACAAACAGAGCATTATTGATTTAACACAAATGCCATTTGTTGGGCCTTTTGTAATTTCCTTATTAGTGTCATCATTCTGGAGTTCATATGCTCCCTTCTGTTATAGCATTTGGCACACATTCAGCTCCCAGCAATATGATACAGTAAACATTCAGTGACTGCTCATATTAAAATGTTTTATTTGTTGTAAGTGTACCAATGCTCAGCCGGGCTCGTGTGGGGGAGTGAGCGGTGTCGGAGCCTCCCCGGCCGTGCCCACGACATCCCTGCACCAGCAGCTCCTCGTGGCCCTGGCAGGAGGGGTGGGACTGCTCAGCTGACACAGCACCAGCTCCAATCGGTGCCTGTTGGCATCTCCCTCCTCCCTGGGTCGTTTTCAGGCTGTATTTGGGGACTTCTCAAATGTTCGTTTCGGATTTGATTTTACAGGAATTCGCAAGTTTTATTCTAAAGGTTATTGCAAAACCTGTTTTTAACAATCACAGAAATGATCAGTCCTGGGTTTTCAGGTATGGGAAATGATTTTGGAGGCTTCAGTGGAGAGGAATCACACAATCATTTAGGATGGAAAAGCCCTTCGAGACCATTGAATCCAAGCTGTGCCTGATGCCCACCTTGTCCCTAGCCCAGAGCACTGAGTGCCACCTCCAGCCCTTCCTTGGACACCTCCAGGGATGGGCACTCCAAACCTCCCTGGGCAGTTCCAATCCCTAAGCTCCCTTTCCATGGGGAAATTCCTGCTGCTGTCCACCCTGAGCCTCCCCGGGCCCAGCTGAGGCTGTTCTCTCTCATCCTGTCAGCAGTTGCCGGGAAGAAGAGGACAAACCCCACGTTTCTACAACTCCAGGAGAAAGCCTAAGAAGTCATTAAAAACGTCATTTGGCCCTTCCCACACCTCTGGAGTGGGTGTGTGGCCTCCTGAGCCTCCTCATTTGTCCTGCCAGAGATGGCACACGTGTAGGCATGGAATGAGGCTGGAATTCCACGGCCACCACGTGCAAGCACAGCCTGCTCCTCAGCCTTGCTGGGACCAGATTTACATATTAACACCTCCCATTAACACCTCCCAGCCTTCACGAGACTGAGCCATGAGCGTCTTCAACCTGAGAAAAGAGGAGAGCAGACATCTCAATTTTCTTTTCAGTCCTCCTGCTTATGTGGAGATCCAGAAGAAATATTAATGGATAATTATTTCTGGTGAACACACCATTAATTTACCTGTGGGTCTGTGACAGAGGGAAAGTTTTTGGATGTGGATTTCTTTTGAAAACAGAGCCAGGGGTTTGCTGGGGAAGAAGCACAGGAGAGGCTGGGCTGTGCTGTCGTTCCATACCATGAGGGGCTGGGGAATGCAGTGGCTATGGGGTGATTTAGCTCAGGACAGCAGCCAAAAGCCAAATCTGCCACCAAATCTCTCTCTGAGGCCCAGGCCTGCCCCGGGTATCCAGTCAGAGCTCAGGGCATTGAGTAAACACAATAACTAATCAGATGCAGCAGGTTGTCAAATCTATATGGGTGCTATAAAACTTGCAAGGATCTCCTCAGGCAATAATAAGAGCTGGGTGTGTAAATTCCATACACAACAAAGCAGGAGAGATCCTGATGGGCCTTGGGAAAAGCAAAGAAAACATAGGTGACATTTAGAGCCAAAAAAGGGATGTGCACAAACCTCCCAAAATTTTTTCTCAGGCCTCCAATATTTCTGCCCACCTGGAAACTCCTTAAACTGCTCGAGGAGGTGCTGGGGTTTGCACCAAAGGGCTGAGAGCCCTCAACCCCCTGGCCATGGCTGGCATGGGGCGTGCACAGGAGAGATCCGACTCTATCGATCCTTCCATGGGCAAAGGTGGCAGATCCAAAAGGAACTGCCTCAAAAAATAGCTGATGAAAAGCATGACCTTCTAAAGTGATTCTAAAGTGAGAAAACAGTGGATGGAAAGAAGATAAACCCACCAGAACTCGAACAGATGGAACAATTTCTGCTGCTTTGACTGACTTGGTGAGGATTATACAATTAATATCATTAAACACTTTAAATGCATATAAGAAAAATCAAATTTCTGCAAGATTTTTTATTTGGACTTGTAAGAAATGGTAACACTAATTTTTTTAACCCTACATGTAAAGCCAAAAAAGGAGTTAGATAGCACTAGAAGAAGGTTTTTCTCATGACCTTGGAAAATCTTGGGACAGCCCTTCCCATACACAACCACGTGAGGCACACATGGGACACCAAACTTTGGTTCCTGTTGCTTGTGGGAGACACAAAAGGATTTCAGCTAAGAATCCTCAGCAGGTTTTCCAATGCACCTCATCCTGGGATGGGAAAGCACCAGTGAGAACAAACCTGAGGCAATCAGGGATGAATCCCACAGGAAGAAAGGGCTATGGGAACATGGAGAAAGGATCCTGCTGGGTGCTGCATCCCCACTGCTCCTGCTGAGCCTGGCACAAGCCAGATGTGCTCCAGGTCTCATAATGTGTCTTCCTGAAAGCCAAATATTCTTTCCAGCAGGTTTTTTTCATGAGTTCTGTGTTTAGCCATCAGACACCTCGTTTAAGTTGATCGATATTTGTCAAAGTCACCCCAACAGCCCTCAAGGATGGTCAGAAGAGAGAGCTGAGAAAGGTTTGGAGCAGCTGGAGGCCTTTCAGGGTGACCCTGGCTGAAGAATGGACCCACCAGCAGGAAATTGTCCAGGAGCTATTCCCGTGCCTCTGAGCAAGTCCTGTGCACTGTTTTATTCAGCTCTTAAAAGCAGGAAGATTTCCATGCTTCTCTTTCTAGAGTCACTTAACATCTCAGTTTACCGTGGCCTTATGTGAACCCCTACAATGGAACCACAATAAACCCTGTTCCTCCTCTCTGTTCATTACAGAGAATTATTTGCCTTTTCAAGTGGAAGTCTGAAAATCAGCAAGCAGCAGGTTGGGAGCCTCAGTCATCTGAAGGTATTTACAGTGGTTGCTTTCTTGAAAGGCAGAAATGGCCCATCAGAGACAAAAATAGCTGAGGGGACCCACGGCTCACAGAAAGGTGTTTTCCCCTCATGGGAACAGAATCATTAACTTTAAATAAGTCGTCCTTAATCTCCTGAGCTGGGCAAACAAACAAACAGATAGAAAAAAAAAACAACGGAATGTTTTCCCTCTGCCTTTCAAAAGCACAAACAAAGGCTCGTTTGCCAGATGGACGCTTTCAGAGCTCGCCGAGGGTTGGGGAAGGCTGATCACTCAGCAGTGTTTCCTGACGGGCTTTGGGGGAGTTTGCTCAGAAGCTTTGTGGTGCTTTGAGATATTCCAAGATGCACGAGCACAGCGTCTGCCTTCCAGCCCTCTTAGAGTGGGGTTTTACAGCTCTGGCAATAAACTGCACAATTATATTCAGGATGCTGCAGTGCCCAGGCGTGGGAGTGGGAAGGCAAAAGTCCTTAAAAGAAGGGAAAAACCAAAAAAATTCCTAGTACTTGTTCTGCTGGAGAACGTACAGAATCACAGAACCATCAAATTCCTTAGGCTGGAAAAGCCCTTCAAGACCATCGAGTCCAAGCTGTGCCTGATGCCCACCTTGTCCCCAGCCCAGAGCACTGAGTGCCACATCCAGGAATTCCTTGGACACCTCCAGGGATGGGCACTCCAAACCTCCCTGGGCAGTTCCAATCCCTGAGCTCCCTTTCCATGGGGAAATTCCTGCTGATGTCCACCCTGAGCCTCCCCTGGCCCAGCCTGAGGCCGTTCCCTCTCCTCCTGTCCCTGTTCCCTGGGAGCAGAGCCCGACCCCCATCTTCCTACAACCTCTCCCGTATTTAAATCCAAATTAAAAGTTTATTACAACCTCTTTGGATTCATTTGCAGCGAGCTCTGGCTATGGTGAAGACCCTACCCTGCTGTCCAGGATCGCTGAGCTGGGTAACTGATGGTGCAGAGGGGCACTACCAACACAGAGAACTTTTAATAACAATTTTGCAAGGCTACGTGGCAGCCCTGGGTTCTCACCCAACAGAGTGCAGATGCAAATTGGCATTCATAATTTAAAGGAGTCCTTTTTGTGCACCCCAGCAACACGAGCCGGATGCAGAAGGAAAACGGAAGACTTTCTCCGGATACAGAGAGGATCAAGCAGAATCTCATTAAGGACCACTTCAAAGATCAGTTCTTCATTTCCATACAAACAAGTTTAAATTATCTTGTGTGAATCTGCTGTTAGCTGTTGCACTGTTCCATTATGCATGATTCTTGACTGCTTGTATCGTGCAAATCTGCACAGGGCTCCATTAGTGATTTTCAGTGTTATGCTAAAGCTTGCAAGTGGTCATGTTATTAGGTTAAAGTACTATATTTTGCATATTTATTCTGCCTTGCCACATTTATTACTTCTGGTACTGCCCAAGCAGAGTTTTGCCTGAATTTGACCACCTACTTTGCATGGCTTGTGTGTGACTGCTGCTGCAACCAGGGACAGCTGGAGACAGGATGGGCCCTTGCTCCCACTTCCACTGTGGTTTTGATCCACTTCTGGAAAGAACACAATTCCTGCAGAGAGGCACCGTGGATCTATCAGCCTGCATCTACAGAATTAATCCTTCTAAATAACTCAAAATAAACTATGTGACAAATTTCATTACAGCGTAAATTATTGCCTTTATTACAAAGGATTTGGTTTTACACTTTGGTAATTTAAAGAAGCTTTTCCTGGGATTTTTCATCTATAAAAATAAAAGTGCTATCATCTGGTTTGTAGGTCTTTATATTTGTCTTACTTCTGGGAAGCACCATATTATTAACTTTCATGGAATACATTCCGTTCTCAAATTACTGAAATCATCTCGCTCGCTTCGGGGATATTTGTATTAAGAAAGAGACTTGTTACAAAAATCAGGAACAGAGCTGGTGTGTTACAAAGACAAATATATCATTCATTATCCTCATGAAAATAATTCACCTTTTACATATTGGTTATTTTGCAAATCTTTGAGTCACAGATGAATGCTCAGGGGATGCAGAGGGAGAATATGGGCAGCAGAACTCAGAGGTGCCTGAAACCTTCCTTGTGAGACTTGAACAGGTGCTTTGGGTTGTTCGGGTTTTTTTTTAATTGAAGGAAAATGTATAAAAGACAACAACAAAATTTCCTTCTGCTTCCCAGACTGAGCATTCCTTTAAAAAATAATGTTGGATTGGCCATTCAGCTGCACCTGAGTGACAGCATCTGGTGAGACCACGGCTGAAAGAAAGTGTTCATCTTTTCCAGCAGAATCCTGTGTTTGCAGCTATGGTGAAACTCCCTGGGAGCTTCCCCAGGAATTCCTGCTGGGCTCACCCTGCTGTGTGCTGAGGCAGACAGAGGGCTGGAGAGTCTGGAATGCTGTGGCCACTTTTGGGTTCCTCAACACAGGAGAGACCTGGAGCTGCTGGAGTGAGTCCAGCAGAGGCCGTGGAGATGAGGAAGGGCCTGGAGCATCCCCCTGCCCAGGAAGGGCTGAGGGAGCTGGGGCTGCTCCAGAGGAGCCACCTGGGCACAATCCTCATCCATGTGGATCCAGGGGATGCAGGGCAGCACCGAAATAACAGGAATAATATCCAGTGTCTGAGCAGACACTTCTGAAAGACTTATTATGCTGAGATGCAGCTGAACCAAAACACTTTTTCCAAACAGTTTTGAAGATGCCAAGTGATTGACATCTGAAACTAAATCAAGAGCCATGGTTTGAAAGAAATCCCTATTTGTTTTTTTTTCAAGAGGGGCCAAATGAAATCCCTGAATATCAGCCTACCAATCCATCTGCTGCCTCTGTTTGAGGCTATTCAAATCTATATCCAAAATTTTAGGCTTCATCTGATCTCTGATAATAGATTGTCAGCTCTGATGTTTTATCCTCATAAATTGCAGGCTGACACACATTCTTTCTCAGGTAGTTCATTCATCTTACAGCATCTTGTGCTTCTAATTTGTCATTTTTCTTCCTGCATCCCCACTGACCACAAATTACAGATGGTGTCTCATCATGGGGCTCCATAACAACAATAAAAGCCTCAACAAAATAGTCAGGATCTGATCCTGAGTGGTGCTGAATGCCTTCAGTGTTCATGGATGCACACAGGAGCTGAGACCACCCAACATCTCACAGGCAGCACCTCACAAAGTGCCAGGGGATCCCTGTTGTGGGTCCAGGGTCTCTTTTATCCATAAGCATTAATCTCTGCTGGTCAAGGTTCTCATCTCCTGTGTCCCTCTAACACCTTGGAGCTCCAGGCCATGGGGAAGGTGCCCCCGTGCTGGGCACAAAGCAGGGGTGGCTTCAGTGCCAAAAGAACTCACTATAAAAGTATAAAACAGGGGACCACAAAGGGACAGGACAAGAACACCTGAAACCAGTGAAATGACACACAGATAGAAGGTTGAGGTCTCAGCAAAGCAGCAGTTTAACCATTACCAGGCTGAATTAGCTGTTTTCACATTTTTTCCTTTTGCTGTCTACTTAGCTGCAACTTTAAGAAATGAATTAATTTCCTTCATCACTTTGCTTTTTTCTTCTGCCAGCCAGGTTTTCAGATAACCCTGCTGAAGTTAAAGATGGGGTTAATAAAAGTGATCCAAGTTTGGAGATATTGCCAATTTGCATGGCAGACCGGGTGTGGATAACAAAGTTTATCTTATCTGTGAACTGCCAGGGAGAGGAAGGAGGTTCAAACTGTCCCCACACCTTTGTGCACTGTTCTCCAAAGCATCAGAGGATTTCGTTCTTGAAAAGATAACAAATTCCTGGCAGGTTTTTGTACCTGCAGCTACTGCAGAGCCAACACCATCCCATGTGCAGATGCAATTAATTAGCTCCATTTACAGTCCCTGCAGCTGTGTGTGTACAGTCACAACAGGAGAGCAGCAGCTTCTTCCTACGTGTTGCCTCCCCATTTTCAAGTGTCTGCAGACACCTGTCCCTCCACCCTCACCTTTTGTGACATTCTAATGTGCAGCAGCTGAAATATTAAAGTAAAAACTGTCTGCATTATGTTTTTAAGGCATTGAGATTCTTTTCTTTCATCTCTCAACAGATTTTAACATTAATCAAGAGCATAAGTGCTGCTAAAAAATCTTTCCCTGGCATGAAGTCTGTGACAGGTGATGAGGGGCTGGCCAGAGAGGCCACCCACAAACCCTATCCACCTCCTTCCTTCCAAAACCCAACGCTCCCAAGGAGTTAAATCCGCAACCTCCCTCCACTCCACTGAAGAAAATAGATGTGATTTTCTTTACAAAAGAGCATTTCATTTAGGGAGAGAAAGAAAAAGGAAAGGCAGAGTTAACATAGCCATTATTCTCCATCTCAGGGAAAGCAAATCCTATTTTGCCTGTCATTACAGTAGGTAGAAAAATCCTTTCATCCAGTCATTAGTTGTAAACATTCCCGCACCGCCTGGGACCAGGCCTCTGTTTCCCATCCCGTGCCGAAGCCATTTTCTAATACTAATGTTTTATACACACATCTCAGATACATTGCGAGCTCCCCCAGCCCCAAAGGCAACGGGGCATTCGTTTATACTAAATCAGAAGTGTCACCCTTGGCAACCTGCAGCACTGAAACATTTATTCGGCTTCACATTGCTGGCACTTAGAATTATTTCTTTCATGCCTGATAGCCGAATTACAATATGGCAGGTTTCCCCGGAGCCACTGGATCATTAGTGCCAGCTCACAACATACTTTCAACTGATCTGGCATTTCATGTACAGCTGCCAATCAAGAGCTGGGGGATGCAAATGAGGGTGGGCCATTGGTGTTCAATTACTGTACAGCGAGCGCGGCGCGGCTCCGTTAATGACTGGCAGTTGTTTTGCTGAGTGGAGGAAGAGCAGAGAACAGAGGCAGGAATTCCCTCCGGGAAGCCGGTTGTGAGTGCAAGAAGTTTTTACATTTGATTTCCATATTTATTCTTTTTTTTTTTTTTTTTTTCTCTTCCTTCTTCTTCCCCCCCCCGCCCCCCGCATGTTTCCAAACACGAGGCCGAAAAAATACTTAGCGCAGCTTGTTTTACAAATACACAGCCTTGTCAGTTCAGCCGATTGCCAAGGCCACATCAGCAGAAGATTAGGCTCTTTTTTTATTATTTCTTTCCCCCTTTCTCTTCAAAATATATGCCTCTCTTTAGAAAGGCCCAAGATGTTTCAGCCTTGAGGGAGTTGGAAGCTCTGTGGAATCGGTTATTATCGTCCATTTCGGTGATTTTTGCTGTCTTTTTCGCACACAAGAAATATGATGCCAACCCTTCCACGACACACATCTTACACCATTTGTGAGCTCTTTCTGTCATGAAATACCTCTTGGAGGCCCAGATCTGCAGGGGTCAGTGGTGGAGAAGGATGAAAAACAACAGCAATCCTACAAAATCAGGAATTCTGCCTAATGTGTGTGTGCGTGTTACTGTGGGCACTGCGGCTGGCGGAGCTGGGCCCTGCAGGGAGGTGTCACGCCAGACAAACCCATGCAAACAAACTGTGACAGAAGGGCAGGGTTTGCTTCCCCCCTCCCTGATAGCCAAGTTCAAGGAGCAGAATGATACTCAGCAATTTCAAATGGGTTTTACCCCGCGTTCGAGCATCAGTCACGACCAGTTCTGGAAGCAAAACTTGTGATTCATGAGAACAAAAAACCCCACGCAAGCCGAGCTCGTGTGACACAAAATAAACGTGGTTTGCTGCCAGCAGCTGCTGCTGTAGGTTTGTCCGTGGCTGAGCTCTACAGACACACTCCACAAGAGGGGTTTTCTAACAAAAATGATGTCTAAGTGGCCAATTCCTCGCTCTGTGCCAAATGGTCGCTGCTAAGGTCAATCTACTGTGACACAGAGGCACAGAAGGCAGCAAGAGACGTGTCTGGAGTCCACTGAGAGGTGGCTGGGATCTGTATCCTCAAGGGTTTGTTGCTCACTCTCCTCTGAAACCTCCTGGTCTCTGCCCACCAGGCCCCTCTTGGATCCCAGCTCCTGCTCGTGGTCCCACTGAGCTCCCTGGAGCTGGGCATGGATTTCCTGCCTTTACCAACCCCACCTTTTCAAAATATGGTCACCAGAGACAGGACTAACCCAGGGCAGGGTCATCTTTTCTTTTCTCCTCATGTATGGAAAAGCACAGAGATTTTAGTTTGATTTTAGTTAGGTTCTGTTTTGATGACTACGCTCCATAGACTGGGATGTGGAATATTACAGATCTGTGCCTGGCCTGCCAGAGCAGCTCTGGGAATGCACACGAAGGTGATCAAGCCATGGGAGTGGAAATTTCATCATGGTACTTTGCTGGAAATGAAGGACCTCTTATAAATGTCAAGAACATTGAATCTATACCTGTTAAAATATAATTAAAAAATGAAGTAGTTCTTATGTCTGCACAGTAGCTACTTTTTAATGTTAATCACTGAGTTGCATTTAAAATCCTTTAAAAACAGGAAATTATGTGAATGACTAAATGCCTTTGTTGTTCTTTAGTTATTAAAGCACAGCAGAAGCCAATTAAACTTGTTTTTCTCAATGCTAAGTAATAAAGTGGAATGCTCCTTTTTTTTCCTGTAAGCAGACTGCAATCCTCCACAAGGCATGGTAGAAAACCATCCCAGAAATCCCTGGAATGGGGGTACCTGATTCTGCATCCATGAAAATTGTTTGTGTGATTGTACATTGGGAGCAAACTGTTGGATCTGAGAGCTGAGTCACAGGAAGAAAAAGCCATTTATGCTTGGCCCTGGTATCGTATTCTTAACTTTAGGGGTTATTTTGGAAGTAATATTCCATGATGCTGTCCACTCCTAAATGACTTATCTGACGTGAACTGATTTCTCTGCCCGTGGAGAAATAAATGCTTTTCCCTTAAGGAAGAAGATGAGAGAATTTTGCTGTTGCTTCTGCTGTGTGGAAGATGGCAATCGATGCCTCAATCCTTACAGAATAATTCTGAAAGACAAACTTGGTCATACCTTACTGATAAGAAGAAAGGTGCTTCAGTGAATACAATGGTGTGTGAAAAAACAGAAAAAAAGTAGGAAAACCACCCTGATGGTTTAATTTGGGATGGCAATGCAGCTGTCTGGATTCTGGGTTGAAGTTGGAGGTTGGTGCACGGTCCAAGAACCACAGTGAGGTCAGGATCCAATGCTGATGGTGTAATGACATCATGATGCAATTCCTGCACACCCAAGGGCTTAAAACGGGAATTTTCCCATGTGCCAGCAGCAGAAACAGATCTGTGGAGCCCTCCCTAGAGACCAACACCTCAAATATTCTTGTCTAAGCTTAAATTTAGGTCCCTGAACTAGTCTGATCTATCCAATGAATAATTTTACAAAGCCTAGCAAATAATGTTTTTAAATTTATACTCATGTAGCAGTTCTTGCTTGGTGGGCTCAGGATATCTCACAGGCTATTTTATTGACAATGCTTCCCTCAGGTATTTGTTACCACATAATGAGCCTTTCTCTGAACTGCAACGTCTTCATTTCTGACATCCAGCACTGCCCACTACAATCGCGTTTCTCCAAAAAATCCCTGGCTGCTGGAAATGTGTCCATTGCTCCTCGAGGACATTTCCAGTGCAATTAGAAATGTTCAGGTCAGACAAAAGTACAGCCCAGAGACCACGAGTGAGCTGATTACAGAGCGTGGTAAAGCCACAACAGACCGAGGTTCAGATCTCTGCTGAAACCACACAATAAAACAGTGTTGGGGTGACCTCCCACATGTAACTACTGGGCCATTTTACCTTTCCTTGGGATTCTGTGCCCCACTATAATTTTCTTTATGGTTTCCCACACTGATGAGAAACAAATTATGAATGTGTAAAATCCTGAAGTTTTCCAGAAAGTGGAACTGTTGTTTCTTGGCCAGTCCAGCCTTTTCCTTCAGCACAGCAAAAACAGGGATTCAAGGCTGAACAACCCCTGAGACATTAATTTAAAATTCATTTGACTAGACAAGGTTGGGCATTTAGAATTGGAATTTAAAATGTACTAAGAAGAGCTTCACAATGAAGTTTATCAGCTTTAACTCCTGTCAGGAAGTTCTCATTTGAACCAACCACTTGAATATGAAGGTAAAACCATCAGACCTGTCTGCTCTGAGAAGGGCAAAAAGATGGCCAAGATAAAAACAATGATAAAAAAAATTCCAAGATTGAAAAAGAAGCCTAAAAATGTAATAAGAATATATCTGAAAAGAGACCACATATGCTGAAATATCATTTTACTTTTTTAGGTCATTTTCATGTTTGCTGTATCATGAAATGAGTGTGTTGGGAGAAATTTATCACCCTCAGAGCTTGGTGCTATTGGTAAGGTGTTCAATACCTTGATCAGTTTTATCCAGATGATATCAGTAGTTATCAATTCCAACCATTAAAACTTCAGAAAATGCTTTGTTCAACTATTCTCCCTCCCCCCAGTGCCTCCCTTTTTGTGACAAGATCAAAATTTCAGCAACACACAGAGGCAGAAGAACTCCAAGTGTTGCGAAAGGGAGCTGGGAACACCCTCCTCAGTGAGGGTGTGAAAACTGTGCTGAGTTAATGCCCGACTCAGTGGCCACTGCAGTGGTCATTTCCCTGCTCCTTTACTGCCTTTGTGCTTGTTGCAGCCTGGAAGCTGCACAAACAACTCAGGTGTGCAAATGAGATGGTAGGCAGGAAGATTTGGGGGTTTTTCTCAGTTACTTTAGACTTTAATTTTTTTACGAGTCTCTTGTGTCTAGTTTTGTTTATAATGCCTCGTGGCAGATCCTATTTGTGACTTATCATTTTAAAGCAGTTTTTGTATTTCATCTCTGCAGAATTCCCTCTGGAGGATGCTACTAAGGAGGCTAATCATGCCAACAAAGCCTTGTAGGAGAGGAACTCGGGAAAAGGAGCAGATTATGTTATTGCACATCTGCAGGAATGTCAAATTCACCTGGGCTGCCACAGTACTTGTCCCTCTTTTTTTTCTCTTTTTTTTTTTCCCTTTTCAGAATAGTGGAAATGATTCACAGTCACTCATGCTGTACCTCACTACTTCTCCTGACATGTAGGATGAGAGAATCAGTGAGAAGACTTGGAATAGAGAACTAAAACTGTGGTTTATGCACTTTTTGTTACAGAATCCTTCTCAGAATCTGTTGAACTGTCCAGCAAGTTGACAGTGCCCATCATGAGGCATCACACCCCAAATCTGTCAACGGATCAAATAACTGCCTGAACACTGCAGAACACCTACCAGGATTCTAATATTCTTGTATTAAAGGATATGAGAGATTTTCTTGTAATATGACAAAAAAATTGCCATTTATTGTATGCAAGCACCGACCCAGCGCCGGAGTACAAACCCTGGCTTCTCATTTGGATCTCATTTGCCAACAGTCACAGGACAAAAATTAAACCTGGCTCTGGTGTACTCGATCACTGAAATGAAATTGTAGTTGCAGTCCCACAGCAGCTTCCAAAACAAGGAGCAGCAGCTGCCAAGGAAACCCCGGGGTCTGGGAGCGAGTGTTCACCTACAACACCAGATCTGGGGGCTGCTCCTCATCCCACCACTGATCCCAGCGTGCTCCTGCCAAACCCCTCTCTCTGTGCCCTGCCCACTCCCTGCCTCCCTGGGCACACCCAGGGCTCCTCGGGGCGAGGGCTGGTGGGTGTGAGAAGCTTCCTGGAAGGTGGCAGTGACACAAACAGCACTGGCTGGGTTCAGGAGTGTTTGCAAAGTGCTTGAATGAGGAGTATTAAAGTGGGACCGAGAATCAGCAGCGAGTAGGAGGTGATGCTATGAGGAGACTTCGGGATACTTAACGAGCGCAGGATTCCAAACATCAAACAGCTCCCTTTGCACGTCCACACTGGGGAAAAATCAGTGGAGAACATCATTTCCCCTGAAGGACAGCCCACTGCAAAAGTGTCATTCGTTCTTGACCCAGCCTCGAAAGTCAGGCTGCCTGGCAAAATGGGAGAGAGTTAGCATATCATCGTGGGGTGTGCAGCAGTGCAGAAGGATTTGACAGCCTCCTGGATGAGTTCTCTATTTACCAACTCCTCGATACTGACAGTGTTATGAAAGGGCCAGTAAACACAGCAGTGCTCGAGTTCTGGGGCACTGTTCTTGGCAAGAAGCAGGCACTGGGGCTGAGTTTTTTGTTTAGTTCGACTCATGTCGATTCCTTCGTGCTTGCCTAACTCGGGGAGGCAGAGCCTGAAAGACTTTCTGTAAAAATGTGAAAGACCAACTTATAATAGTGTCTAAAGAGCCAGGCCTGCCAAAAATATGTGTGTTCAAGGAGATTCTTAGCTGGTTAAAATGGAAAAGCTTTATGCTGGCTTATAGCAGAGAGGATCTGGTCTATCAACTTTTCTTCACTGCAGAAGGATGATATTGTGTTATCAATTAGGTTATGCCTTAGAGCAAGCAAACAGAGTTTAAAAAAAAAAAATTCATATCTTGGCTTGGCTTGATTCAGCCAGGAATTTGATTTAAAAGACAAACAAACAGCTCAATCTGAGTATGTTCATGCATCTTTTTTGCAGGACAAGAACCTAAACTTGAACAGTTATTGAATTCCTGCAACTCTTATCATCAGAGAAAACAAGACGCAAAAGAAGAAATAATTCCCAGATAAAATATTCTGTATTACTGATATTAATGCCATTCTACAAAATAACTCTCCAAGTTCTCAGGTCTTAATTACAATTTTTCTATAGGCTGAAGTACCAGCATTGCTCCAATGAGTTTAAGAGCTCAGGTTTCCCCTGGAACTAAAGGAGGAGAGCTCTGAAAACCCCACTGAAGGTTTATTCTCTGCTCTCCTGGTTGCAGACAGAGCCTGGCCTCACGTTAAACAACCTGGATTAAGTTCTTAGAGGTTAAAGGCACAAATGACCCATCTCAAAACCACCCCATGGGGCTTTTCACCCCAAAGGTGGTCCCGTTTCAGCCTCACAGCTCATGGCATGAAGAGGTGAAGACCCACCTGAGGGTGAATGTTTGTGTGCTTTAGGTTCCTCAGGAATGCAGGGCTCTGCCAGGCTGAGCTCTGTGTCTGCAAATTCAGTCTATAAGGAGGAGGAGTAACACACAAGCATTTTATTATTTAACTTCCTACTGCAAACTCTCCAATCTAATAACTCATGGCATAATAATTCAGGATCTAGCCAGTCTAGGATGAGATAAAAAAACATCAAAGGCATATGGAGCATAGCTTTTAATTGCTCCAAGACTCCCCCCCATCTTTCGGCACCGAGAAATGTCTATTAATAAGTGGCCAGAAAGCAGACAGAGGGATTGTATTTAAAGACATTTCTAACAATGTTTAGACCTCAGCATGGTGACTATCTTAAATTTGCCAAATGAAGCCTCTAAATAAAATATTTCTCGGTCAGAATCTTCACAAATATGCAGATGTTTGTGAAGACGAGGACGGGTTTGCTCCTGACATACTATCAATTTGTCAGCCTATCCTTTTGCACTTTGCAGCAGCAAATATGGCTTTGTGTAGCAACAGAAGGACCATCTTTCATTTCAGCTGAAGGCCACATTCTGCAGCTCAGTCAAATGTTTTAGACAAATGCTCTTCATAAAATAAGGCAAACGTGTCTTTTTTTGGTTTATAGGAGGTCAGCTGCTATTCTCTGTCAATGGATTATTATCAAAGATAAAACCTTAACAAGCATTCTCTTTTTCTACTCGTTTTTAGGGTCATATTACGATCCATTGAAGTTTTGTGAATCTGAAGAAAAAAAATCAGCGACAGGACTCACCATCTGTTGCATAATGAAAGAGACATGTGAATAATAGAACGTCAGTTGAAAGGGTTGCAAGTG
This sequence comes from Falcunculus frontatus, assembly GCA_013398115.1. Classification (NCBI taxonomy): domain Eukaryota; kingdom Metazoa; phylum Chordata; class Aves; order Passeriformes; genus Falcunculus; species Falcunculus frontatus. The sequence goes on along the minus strand of VZRV01010924.1, from coordinate 14,657 downwards.
ATCAAATGTTGTTCAGCACCTCAATAATATTTCCTCAGAAAAAAGGCTTGCTGCAGATATTTCTGCGCTGCAAGTTTTTGTTTGTTTGTTTTGTTGTTGATTCCGTAGCTGGGAGTGGAATTGAGTGTATATTATGTTATATATATGTAAATACACACGTCTGTGGTTGTGGGGTTCTCAAAAGTGGTGATTCTTGGGGATGGTGACACGACCATGGAGCCAGACAGCTGCTCCCTTTGCTTTTGAAGTCCAGGGGCTGTGCAGAATGTACATTTACAGCTCATTTTTATAGATGTGGGGTCGAATTCTTAATTCAAGCCCAAAAGCACCGCTCACACAATCCTGTCTTACTGGGGTTCATTCTTCACCATGAATAAAGAGCTGCGAGTTAATCCTTCAAAACAGCCCAAAAAAAAGGACAGACCTGGGCAGATTCAAGGCCAAACTGGTTTTCCCAAAAGCTTTTTCAGTTTTGGAAGACAGAAGAACGCAAAGTGCGTTAATATTTGATGAGCCCATCACCTGATGAAGCCACAAACTCTGCTTTACCCAAGATCCCTTAAGGCTACTGGGGAAATATTTCCTATGATGTTCTCTTAGAAGAAGAATCGAGGTTATGTGAGTCATAACTATCATTCCTGAGATGTCACAGAGAGCTGATCAAAAAATAGACAATACCAAATACTGCTGCAAACAGCACCACGGCAAAGAGCCCCTCGCAAACCATGCCACGGTTCTGTTTCTATTTTAGCCACTATTTTATCTAACTCCCAGGATGTCTTTCCACACTTGTTCTCTCACAAACCATATTGTGCAAAGCCTACATGCTAAATAACCTTTCCACAGATATAAATCCTGGCTTTTATAGCTCCATCAGAAGCAAACGTGAACAATGGAGATACGGGAATACAGATGCAGTTACGACAAGGATGACTCACTGCATCTATCTATATCTGTATCTTAAATTTTCCCTTTTCATGCTCCAAACATTCCTGTCCTCAGCCATTTTGCAAGAAGATGCACCCATCTGCAAAGCATTGAGTGCTAAAACTTCCCTTCATACAGCAGTCAGGTTCTATTTATATTAACCACATTTTACTAATTCTCGCTTTCCTTCTGTAGAAACCTTGATAAGGAGAAACCTTCTCCTTGAATATTCAATCATTCAAATTAATGGGCATTTTCTGGGAATGTTGTTGTTTTTTTCCCCTGTGAGTGCTGGCAGATCAAAAGTTCACCCAAGTATTCTGGTGCAATTTGTAGATGAAGTGCACAGAACAGGGGGCCTCGCTCCATTCCTAATGGCTCACAATTGAAATGCTACATTTTCATTTTCCACTGACAATGAAAAACACCAAGTAATATTCTAAGGCCAAAAATTATTGCTGGAACTTATGAGCAAGTCATTTCCTAACAGCTTTGTTCCTTGAATACTGTCTTATCAAACGTGCCCAGGATTTTATTGAAGTGAACTGTTCTAATGAAAAAGAGCATTTGATGAACAGGCATGGCTGCAAACTCAATTCCACTCCCTTCTTTCCAACTGGGTTCATCAGGAAAATAACCAGAAGCACCCAGGTGACCACAGATGAAAGTATCCGGGTAAGATTTCTTCAAGATTCCTTTTTTTTAAAAAAAAATTGTTCTTAAATTAGTTGCCTAAATATGGATGAAGGCATCTGATTTCTTTTCAGAAACACTGAGCCTAGAGCAGAATGCACACAAGTCTTGTATGTCCTCAAACTATCTGTTCCAATTTTTTAAAGTTCTTCAGAAATAACATTTTAATACCAAATTCTGATGTTCCATATGTTGGAAGTGAGCTTACCAATTATTACTGTTTTATTAGATTTAGTTCCCTCTTTGATCTCCCGCAACACTGTGCACTCAATATCTCTTTCTCTGATCCAGATGCTCAGTTTCACCCCACTGATATAGTTGTACTCCTATTACTTGGAATTTCTGTACTTTTGATCTCCCTGGTAGAGACAGAGACATAATTACAGGAACAGATCAGGCTGCCTGCCAGTATCAATGGTAAATAACACTGAATGACTCATAGTTTCACAGTTATAACGTGGTTTACACATTTTGGGATGCAGCTGCCCAACAGACTTAGCCAGAATGGATACACAAGTGCTTTTTTTTGAGAGAGAGAGAGAGAGCAGGGGATCTGTGAATTAATCAGTATTGGTCCGTCCTCTGGCAAAGAGCTGAAATCAGAAGGGAAGGACTCTGTTGCAAAATGAGGCTTTTTTTCCAAAATTTAAAAATTACCCACATAAAAAACCCCAAACAAAACACCCACTTGAGAACCAAACTCAGGCCCAGTTTGGATGGGTGGGATTCCCTGGCGTCCATAATCCAGGTCCAGTTTGGGCAGGTTCAACCTTCAGTTTGTCCATCAGAGGAGGGATGGGGATCACTGGTCCTTCCATGGTTGTGCTGGGGCTGCAGGGTGGGGAGGGGGGCACCCAGGGGGTCCTGGGTGTTTTATCCCCCAGCCCACCCGTGCTCTGCAGGGCTTTCCTCGAGTTCCTTTGTGCTGGGCACATGGAATGGGAGCCCCTCTGGAGCCCATTCCCTGATCCCAGGCTCCCTGGAGTGCAAGGGCAGTGCAGGAGCAGGGCCCAGCCCCAGCTGGGAGAATCTCTCTGCTCTCTGGACTGGCTGTGCCCTTCTCCTCAAGCATCTACTGTTTGCTCAGTGTAGCTAAACACTGATAAGAGAATCTGGGATTTACATCAAGAAGTCATTTTTAAAACTAAACTATTCCATCAACTCCTCAAGAGAGTGAACATGTGTGTCTTAACTTCTTAAATCTGTAGCAAGATGAAACATAAATTCTTAATTTTCCTTTTTTTGTTTTAATGTCACTGGTGTTTATAAAATTCATCTCGACAATGCTGTCAATTAAATATTATTATGTTCTCTAAAGTGAGATGCTATCTCTGCTTTTCCCAAAGCAACAAACACACACATGCTGCTGCAGTGCAAGGAACTCAGAGTTTATGACCAGTAGCAGCTGCAGTGGAACAGGCAAAGTTAAATCTGGTGCATCAGGGTATGGGAGAGATCACTGGGAGGGTCAGGAAGGATCTTTTTTCTGACATAAAACCCTGGATAATAAGGCAGGGACACTGTGAGGGGAGCAGGAAGCTGTCACAGTACAAAGCAATAGGTACAGACCTCCTGATCCAGAAGAGAAGTTTCCATATAATCAGAAAATGATTTGGGTTGGAAGGGACCTTAAAACCCAGCCAGTGCCCCCCCTGCCATGGCAGGGACACCTCCCACCGTCCCAGGCTGCTCCAAGCCCCATCCAACCTGGCCTTGGGCGCTGCCAGGGATCCAGGGGCAGCCCCAGCTGCTCTGGGCACCCTGAGCCAGGGCCTCACCCCCCTCAAAGGGAACAATTCCTTCCTAAATTTACTTTTTTGTGGAGCAATCCAAAAATTCGCTATTTCCCGCTGAGATTTCCTCACAGCTGTGTGTTCCCACAGGCACACACTCACCTCCTGAGCTGGGAGATGGAGCTAATATATTTCACAACATTGGGAGGATTATTAAACCTCCTCTCCAGTGTTTGAATGAGGGTATAATCACATATACACAAGCCATAAATTATGTATCTATATCTGCACAGATAATGTGTGTGTGTTCTAAATGCACACCCTGGATGTTAAACACACACAGCCACCAGGAAGCACGACACAAAGTTGGATGAAGGAACCTCCAAAAAGTAGGTTACGTTTTATGACACCTCTTCCAACCCCATTTCACTGCACTTTTCATTTTGCTGATGGCCAGGTTAATTAAAACAGGTCCAGAACCCAGGGCCACCTGTCCTGGCTGGTGCTGCCCTGCTCCAACACCACAGCAGCAGCAAAGGGAGAAGTTTCCCTTGCAAGAGACTCCCAAGCACAATAAGATATTTACAGTATTTATCGCAGAGATCAAACCCACACACAGATGTCACATTTCTCGAATTCCATCAGTAGATCAGACAGGCGGGCTCTGGAAAGAGGCCACTGGAGCTGGAGAGTTCAGGGTGTGCGGGCGTTGGGGGCCATTCCCACCCCGGCTCTGCCGTGCACCCTGAGCCTTTGTTGTCTCCGCAATGCTGATAAATCAATCCATCAAAAAATTTCCTCAGTGAAACTCAATCAAGAAAGGTCATGTCAGCGGGAGAGGAACAGATTAAATTAGCATCAAATTAGACATGGAAAGTGAGTTCTGTCAAAATCATCACAGCGCTCAGCACAATTAGAATATGTTAATTATGCATTTCATTAAGGTAGTGCTCTTTGAATGCGAGATGAAATGTCAGTGGTGTAGGCATCCGAAAAAAGGAAGATTGCCAGGCACAACTTTCTCTAGACAATGTGTGACACCTTCATTAACATCAAGAATCACAAGTCTGTCTTGACTTTTTTGTAAAGTATTAAACCGTTAACTGTTTGCTGGCACTGCGGGAGGGAGAGCTGGTGGCAGCCCCCTCTCCCTGCCCCTGCCCTGTGCCCACAGCCCTGGGCACCTCGGGGTGCCCACTGGCCACTGCCAGGGGGCTGCCATCCAACACAGCCTGGCTGGATGTGCCCTGTGGGCACTGCTCAGGTGGGGCTGAGCCACGGGGGTGAGCTAAGGAAAGGCACGGGGAGGGATGGAAGGAGGGGAAAGGGTGGAAGGATTTTATTTTGCCTCTAGTTCCAAGATATAATCAACCTAAAGAGGAGAGAAAGGGAGAGAAAGGGGGAAAAAAATTAAAAAAAAAAAAAAAAAAAAAAAAAAAAAAAAAAAAAAAAAAAAAAAAAAAAAAAAAAAAAAAAAAAAAAAAAAAAAAAAAAAAAAAAAAAAAAAAAAAAAAAAAAAAAAAAAAAAAAAAAAAAAAAAAAAAAAAAAAAAAAAAAAAAAAAAAAAAAAAAAAAAAAAAAAAAAAAAAAAAAAAAAAAAAAAAAAAAAAAAAAAAAAAAAAAAAAAAAAAAAAAAAAAAAAAAAAAAAAAAAAAAAAAAAAAAAAAAAAAAAAAAAAAAAAAAAAAAAAAAAAAAAAAAAAAAAAAAAAAAAAAAAAAAAAAAAAAAAAAAAAAAAAAAAAAAAAAAAAAAAAAAAAAAAAAAAAAAAAAAAAAAAAAAAAAAAAAAAAAAAAAAAAAAAAAAAAAAAAAAAAAAAAAAAAAAAAAAAAAAAAAAAAAAAAAAAAAAAAAAAAAAAAAAAAAAAAAAAAAAAAAAAAAAAAAAAAAAAAAAAAAAAAAAAAAAAAAAAAAAAAAAAAAAAAAAAAAAAAAAAAAAAAAAAAAAAAAAAAAAAAAAAAAAAAAAAAAAAAAAAAAAAAAAAAAAAAAAAAAAAAAAAAAAAAAAAAAAAAAAAAGCAGAGATTTGCAAACCTACATTTGACAAACCCTAATTTGGGGAATTATTTTGTATATCAAACATCTTTGATTCCTAATGATGAGCTGTTTTTCAAAGAGAAAAATGATCCCTGGTGAGCTTAGGAGGGAAGTGTAGCTTCATAAAACACTACTTATGGGCTTTATTAGATGTCCTATCAGACGTCAGGTTCACGGAGAATTAAGAGAAATTACACACTTTCTAAAACATGAGAAAACAGCCAACTTTTGGTGGCTTGGTTGGATCCTCCTGTGCTCTCCTGGGGCCCACAGCTGGGGGAGAGTTACAGACAGCCAAGGTTTCTGATGATCCCCTCACTCGGGTTTCCATGCCTAAATGAGGATATCAAAACCAGAAGATTTGCAATTTGCTCTGGAAGGAAGGGGCAGTTGTTTAAGATCACTGATGTGGTTCTCAGAAGTTCCTGTCCTTGTGTTCCCCTCATCTCCACAACCCACAGACCTCCTGCTGTCCTACTGCCCTGGGGGGAACCAGGAACAAAACAGGGGCTGCCCAGCATGAAACAATCCTACAAACCATTCCTCATCCCCAAGAATTCGGTTTTAAGCCCCTTTAGAAATGACAAAATCCCCTCACCTTAAAAGTACAAATTGACTCTGCAGCACCTCCAACCTTTCCTTTTGCTGCTTCCAAGGATGTGGTGGAAATCACCCTGTCGTGATATTTATACTTTAAGAGCAACACCCTGAGCCTGCCACCATGTGCAGCCCAAAAAATTGTTCCAAAATGTGTTGTGAGAAACCAATTTTATCAGTACAAAGATGCCACGTGGTACAGAGACATGCAAAGTCTCACATTTATCAGCACAGATGCAGAAAGGGCACCTGGGTGCCCACCTGAGTTCTTGCAGAACAATCTCACACCGTACATGAACATCTCCATGCCTGACCTGTTTGTTCCTCTCCTTGGCTACAAACTTCAGCTCAGTGCTAGCATTTAAAACATCAGAGGACTGAGAAAAGGGTTACTGGGACCAAGGGGAAAAAAAAAAAAAAAATCAGCATGTTTTTAATGAGCTTTCCTTTGGTTTATTGTAGCTTTTGTAAATCCTCCCTGAGAAGTTCAAGTTGCCAAATCTCCTCCCCAGAGATACACGCTGGAGCTTCCAATGCCCCCAGGACTCATTTTAATATAACAGGTTCCAGTAGAGTCAGAAAATGCCAGCGAGTGAGTAGGAGCCAGAGTCTACTTGAGCACACTTGGCTGGCCTTGCAGCTCTCTGAAATCTCTGTTTTCACTGGAGCTGGAAAAAAGAGATTTTTATCATCTGAAAGCACAGCTCAGGTCCCAGAGCAAACACGCTTTAGGATGCTGTTATTTCTGCTCAGTAGCTCAGAGACAGAGCACTGAGGATGACCTGGAAGGGCTCTGGTCCCTCCAGGGCAGCACAGGGGACATTTGTGGGACAGCCCAGCCTCGCTCAGGCTCCTGAAAACTCCTTTTTCTCCTGAAAAAGTTTTCCTGGAGGAAACTCTCCAGGTGTAAGATTCCAGTGGGAAATGACTTCCAGGTGCTGAATGTGTCCTGCATCCCTGGCCCAGGACTGAGGTGCCTCTGCTTGCACAGCTCCCAAAACCATGAGGTGTTTTTGGCTGCTTTCCCTCGCCCCCAGCACATCCCACCCTGCCCACAAATCCACTCTCGGGTTTATCAAGAACCCCAAGACAATTCAAGGCACAGACAGAAAATTGACTCTGCCCTAACTGAGATGGAAACTGCACCTCTCATCTTCCTTTGAGTGACTGCCTGAACATTGAATAATCACAGCCCAGCTCTGGTCATGGCACACTCAAGAAAGGGATAGTTCTGGGATAAATGGGATCTCAGTAGAGCTAAGGATATTTCATTCAGTGTCCAAATTATTATTACCATCATCTGACTCAAAATTAAAAAAAATTAAGCTCTTGAAAATGAAAAAGAAACAGCATCCACCTGGGTTTCTAAGAATTGTCCCAAAATTAAATGTACAGCTTTACCTTCGAGTGGGATTTGTTTGTTGGTTGGTTTTTTAAACACCTAGAAACTTTTCTTCACGATGTGAATTCAGTGTTACATCCACAAAACATCATTATTAAGTACCTTGACAGAACACTTTCTGGGGTCTGTGAGCAAACTGCATTTCCCATCTGGACACTCCTGGGCTCCAAAATCTTTGCTCACCCTTGGCTTAACACTTCTTTTGTAGTACCAGGGATCTGATCATATGCTCTGCTTCATCATTTATATGTCAGCACGACTGCTGGGGTTAGAGTGCTATAAATTAACATAATTGAATGGTGAATCAAGCTCATTTATTTCTACTTTCCCTTACGATGGGAAGGAAAATAAAAAGCTAAAAGAAGTTTCATCCATGAACCATCAAAAATTAGCTTTCCACCTTTAATGTACATTGGAATCAGCGTTCCTTGCTGTTGAAAATATAAAATTAAACCAAACCTGCCACCTGTCCTGGTGAAGGATGGATGTTAATGGATTGTTTTTGCAAGGAGGAGTTGGGCCATTTTGTCCATCTAATGATTTCCATGAAAGGCAAATTATTAAATATAAATATGTCCACAGGGGCCTCACTTTAACCAGGCAGCAGCAAACTTTGCCATAGCATTTGCTTTGTACACTTCAATTTACTTCATTTGCAAACTTTGAAAAGAAATGTATAAGCAAGGCAAAATGGAAAATACTTTTTACACTTAAAAGAGAGAAGCAAAAGGTATGGAAAGATACGAGCCCTTCTTAGGAGCTGTTTTGTTACAAGGACAATTCACCAGTGAACATTTACAAATGTTCAGTCTCTTCCAGGTAACTAAGGAATTAACTTGGAAGATTTAATTGTTGTCATTAGATTTTTTTTCCTTTATTTTTTTCAAAATCTGAAAAAACAATCAATGAAAACTTGTTTTGGTCGTTTAAAAGTGTACAGGAAATGTCATGAATTTAATGTTTTGTTTCATATTACAGGTTTTTATTGCATTATGATGTTAACAACTGGAGGTTTTTTCCCTCCAAAATGATGTTGAACCCATAATGCCAAGCAGCAACTGAGCACCAGAAATTTCCAGGAATATTATTACATGAAAATATTTGTTTGGACTGAAAATGTACTTTTAAACAGAATAAAACCACCCAATTTTCTATCGCCAATTTCAGATAAACACCAACTGGGCTGCCTCAAAATAAACAGAGTGCCTCAAATGTAGTTTCCATTAGAGAGAAATAATTCTAATTTAATTTGTTGTGTCCCTGGCAGAAAAACATTCTCTTGTCCTCAGCCTTGCAGCCAGCCCATGGCACTGCACAAAGGGAAGGGAGACATGGCCTCTGCTCCTGGGATTTTCCAATCTGGCTCCACGTGATGGGAGTGACAGAGAGAGATGCCACTGCATGAGTTAGAGGCAGAGCTGGGAAGGGTTTCCAAGATCCAGGCAGAGATTTACATGTATAAATAGTTATTTTAAGAAAACATCTCATTCATTTACACAACTGTGGCAGTCCTCTTTAAATTCAGTAAACTGCTCTGCCCTGTGGTGAGGGAGATGACAGAAGAATTTAAATCAGGACAAACATAATTGGTTAATCAGAGTTTAAGGAAAATCCTCTGCTTCCTAATAAGAGCTGGGATGCTGATTGCTGGAGCCCCTGCACGGGATGCACCTGCAGCTGCTGCTGTTCTTGGCACCAAAACAGCCCAGGAATTCCAGCTGGAGCTCAGGGAGTGACCTGGAGCTGATTCTTGTCCCAGAGATGCCATAACTCAGTGCAGTGACAAACCACAGCGAGGGGGCAGCAGGAACAGTCTGGGAGGGGATGGTGGCATAAGGATTTTTGGGCCAAGGTTGCTGGCAATGCTGTGGCCTCACCAAACCAGGAAAACTTGGGAAATTCCCTTTAGGGAGAGCTGACACAAAAGCATCCAAAGAAACCATCAGGTTTGTAGGATGGCACCACGCCAAAGTGTCCCAAAGCACAGCACCACACCAAGAGCACATGGGGCATTGAATCCAGGGGGCAAAGAGAGCCAGGGGTGACATTTACCTCTTGTGCCCGACTGGATTCACCAAACTCACTCCTGAAGTGTGCCATGGCAGCCCCCGGGCCACGGCAGCCCCCGTTCCTCGTGCCCCTTTGCCAAGGCAGCGCTGGTGGGGCAGCAGCAGGGGCTGATCCAGGGCAGGGGGCTCAGAGCAGCTCCCCACGCCCCAGACCCGAGCAGAGAACCCAGGAGAAAACCCCTCTGTGCTGCCTCCACTCCACGCTCCCCACAAAAGCATCTCCCACAACAAATTGCTGTTCCCTCGTGTCCAGGCAAGCTCCCAGCACAGTTCCACCTCTCCCAGTGCCCCCGGTCTGGGGGATGAGGATGTTCTCCTAAATCAAGGGCAGCTTCCCTCAAAGCTGCTCCACAAATAGTTCAGAGTCCCCCAAGCCCTGGACGCTCGTCCTTTGAGCTGTGTTTGTGTTTGGGGACACAAAGGAGCCTTTAAAGTTCTTCCTGCAGCCATTCAATGCCTTCCATCAGGAGAACGTTCCTGCTAATGAATTATTTTGTCGATCCCTTCTCTTACAGAAGTGCTGGTGAGGTTCACACTGATGCAGGACACTGGAGCTGTCTGATTTTTTTTTTTTTTGGTCTCCTTTGAAAATTCTTTTTTCACCTCTCCAGGGGAAATTAGATTTTTAACTGAGGCAATCATTCAGTAGAAAGGCATCTGCTTGCTAGAGAAGTTTTTTTTATTTTTCATCCAAAGGCCCCAAACATTCAAATCTCAGAAGTCTGGTGAAAAAAAAAAATCTCTGAGAAATAAAAAAGTTTTCCTTGGAAATTCTTTTTTTTGGTAAAAAAAAGCCACAAAAATTAAAACCATTTTCAAATGCCCTTCCTGACATGCACACATGTGAAGTACACGCAATATATCAGTTCTAAACTGTCTTTGCAGTAAAATTTCCCTCTAATCCAGCTTGATTTCATATACCTGCTTCCACAGGGCAGTTCATCCTGTTCTGAAGAACAGAAAGCACTCAGGAGTGCACTTGAGAAACTGTTGTGAGCTTCCATCACCTTCACTAGCAGGAACCGTGTCTCATTTTAATATAATGTTATTATTTTACTGCTAAATTTGGTCCACATAAATATCCAGCTAAAGATGCCTTCTCAGCTAGACTGAGGAGCTGGCTCTCACCGAGGGATGCCCACACACAGCAATCAAAGCATCACTCCGGCTTCCTGAGAAGCTGAACATGTCAAGTTCTTTCAGCTTCACAGCAGAGGGTGGATTTCCAACCTCCAGATCATTCCCGTGGCCTCCTCTAACTTTCCTTTTGAATATTCTCACATACTCCTGTGATGCCTTTTCTTTGTCTTAAAATCAAGAGCCAAACACGGTTAGAAGGGAAAAAGGGATTTTACCTTGGTATTTATTTGAAGGATCCTTGGTGCACTCTGTCCAGGGGGAGCACGCTGGAATGGACATCCAAATGCACATCCAAATGCACACCCAAATGCACATCCAAATGCACACCCAAATGCACACCCAAATGCACATCCAAATGCACATCCAAATGCACACCCAAATGCACACCCAAATGCACATCCAAATGCACACCCAAATGCACACCCAAATGCACATCCAAATGCACACCCAAATGCACACCCAAATGCTCCCCCATGGGTACCCCTGAAATGCACACCCACAATGGTTTGGGTATAAAATTCTAGGCTTTACCAATGAGCATCTCTATCAAAGATTCCCCAATGAGAGGCTGAGTGAATCCCCCTCTCTGAGGAACTTTCCCCCCCTGGACAGGCCAATCTTAGTTTACAAAATGTGTTCCAGAAAAGACCTTGGTGTCTGAGCCTTCTGAGATGTTTGGTCTCCTGGTTTAAGGGAATACTGGGCCTATGCTGGTTATCAAACCTGGAGAATTAGAAGTATGTGGGCTAAAAGGCCCTTAAGAATACATAAAAGTTATACAAAAGAGTATATAGAGGGGGGGTATATATAAAAAGCAAAAAACATCATGGCATCACCTGGAATGTGGACATTTCACATCAGGACCCCATTGAAGCTTCATGTAAGAAGAGAATCTGCCCCTCGTTTGCTGGGTTTGTTTGTTTGATCAGCAATTTGTTGTTAATTTGCTTTTTACAGAATTGTTGCACTCTGAAGTCAGTGGAGGTGACTGCCCACCTCTCTCTACCTGTGCCCTGGAGTATTTGGAACCACAGCTAAAATCCACATGCTCTGTTCCCACAGGATTTTCTTTCTTTCAAATGAATTCTGTTGGGCTGAAGCCCCTTAACCTGAAAATCCCTACTGCTCCTACCTTTTGCCCTGGTTTTTCACTGCTCCACCAAGCCCCACATCACCTTGAGGCCCCTCACCACATTTATTTCACACCTTTGCTTGGATCATTGGCACAAACGCTGGATTTATATGAACAATACACCCAGAGATCCAGTGATGAGTCAGGATTTAAAACACCCAGCAATATTTGAACACCTAACGAGGCCAGACAGCAGCTGGACTAAGGCAAATGCCCTGCAGAAATCCAGGTACATTGCAATGTCCCAGTTCCCTTTCTGGAGCAGAAATGCAATCCTGTCAAGAAGACAGAATGTTTATATGACAAGATTTATATTCCTCCCCGCTGGCTGCCATTAATTGTGTTTTACCCTCTAATTCTTTGTTAATAAGGTTTGGGGTTAATCATGATGTTTTACTTGGAATCAGGGTCAGACTAAGTGGTCTGGTTTTTCCCTGGAACGTTTTTAAAAGACAGGTTAGAGGTTGATAAGCTCTAAGGGACATTTAAGGTCCTTACAAGAGTGATTTCCTGTAGTAAAACATCAAAAGCGAAATCTTGGTGCTACTGAAGTAGATGGGAAAACTCTGATTTGAAGGAAAGATTGCACTGAAAACTGTAAAGCTAAAAAAATAACTGAAAATACGAACACTAAATTTAGCTTAACACTAAAAAAGAACACTAAATGGCAAGTGTTATTTGCCTCAAGATCCTTCCAGCTGTGAAATAAAATGTCAAAATTTTTGTGGAAACCAGAAAAAAAAGAGTTGAAAATCCAATTTCTCATTGAAAAAAGCTTTACATGAGAAATTTTCAATCAGGAAAATTTCTACTACTGTCTCTAACCACTCCAGTGCAATTCCTGCCTGAAGAGTTGTGCAGTTACTCAAGTGTTCCCCAGGAGCAACAGATACCCTACAGCTCTAGGTCTTACAACTCTCACATTGTGGCCATTTCCCAAAAGTTTTTGATCCACAGAAATGTTTGTCATCAGCTAAAACCCAACCAGAACAGCCATTCCAGGCTCTGAATCGGAATAAAAGGTAATTTGGAGCACAATATAAAAAGAGGGGAAAAAGGGAAAAAAAGGGAAGAGGGGAAAAGGGGAAAAAAGGGAAAAGGGAAAAAAAAAGGGAAAGGGGAAAAAAAAGGAAAAAAAAGGGAAAAGGGGAAAAGGGGAAAAAAGGGAAAAGGGAAAAAAAAAGGGAAAGGGGAAAAAAAAGGAAAAAAAAGGGAAAAGGGGAAAAGGGGAAAAAAGGGAAAAGGGAAAAAAAAAGGGAAAGGGGAAAAAAAAGGAAAAAAAAGGGAAAAGGGGAAAAGGGGAAAAAAGGGAAAAGGGAAAAAAAAAGGGAAAGGGGAAAAAAAAGGAAAAAAAAGGGAAAAGGGGAAAAGGGGAAAAAAGGGAAAAGGGAAAAAAAAAGGGAAAGGGGAAAAAAAAGGAAAAAAAAGGGAAAAGGGGAAAAGGGGAAAAAAGGGAAAAGGGAAAAAAAAAGGGAAAGGGGAAAAAAAAGGAAAAAAAAGGGAAAAGGGGAAAAGGGGAAAAAAGGGAAAAGGGAAAAAAAAAGGGAAAGGGGAAAAAAAAGGAAAAAAAAGGGAAAAGGGGAAAAGGGGAAAAAAGGGAAAAGGGAAAAAAAAAGGGAAAGGGGAAAAAAAAGGAAAAAAAAGGGAAAAGGGGAAAAGGGGAAAAAAGGGAAAAGGGAAAAAAAAAGGGAAAGGGGAAAAAAAAGGAAAAAAAAGGGAAAAGGGGAAAAGGGGAAAAAAGGGAAAAGGGAAAAAAAAAGGGAAAGGGGAAAAAAAAGGAAAAAAAAGGGAAAAGGGGAAAAGGGGAAAAAAGGGAAAAGGGAAAAAAAAAGGGAAAGGGGAAAAAAAAGGAAAAAAAAGGGAAAAGGGGAAAAGGGGAAAAAAGGGAAAAGGGAAAAAAAAAGGGAAAGGGGAAAAAAAAGGAAAAAAAAGGGAAAAGGGGAAAAGGGGAAAAAAGGGAAAAGGGAAAAAGGAAAAGGGAAAAGGGAAAAGGGAGAGGCTGGAGCAATTATTTATGAGAAATCAAAATAGTTTGAATGATACATGTTCCACACATTTGCTAAGTTTTGTTAAACGTGTACTGAATGTTCTCCAACTGCTGGAGCAGCAACTGGAGGAAGAGACATTCCACTTACAGAAATTTACTTAAATATATTTATATCAACATACATCACCACGTATTTATATGCTATATGCACACATGGGCTTGGTTGAGGATTTTTGTGAGACATCACCGGGAACACCTTCAAAAAAAAAAAAAAAAAACCCTTTACAGCAAAACATCTGCACTTGCTATTCCAGATACAGACACCCAAGAGAGCATAAATTTCCCTGAATAGATGTATTGTTTTACCATTTATTTCCTCACCTCCTCCAAATGCCTGCTCATCTGAATTTCCAATATATGAGCTGCATTTGGTGTGTGCACGGTTCCCCTTCACTACACCGGAGCAGATTAGTGCTCGTTCGCCTCTTTCCTTGCTTCTCTTCAGATCGTTACACATGACAAAACAACTGTCCTAATTACAGCAAGTGTTCCCAGCTCTGTCACCGTGACAATTACTGCAATGAGGGCTCAATATCTGCAGCAGACAGTAAAGTATTACTGCAGTTGTGTTTGATAGTGCTCAATTGTCCCCCGGAGGATTCTCCCGAGCGGCTTTTGCCGTGGGGCGAGGCTCCCCCCGTGCTCTGCCCACGGGCCCTTTGCTAACAGGGTTCAAGAGTTGACGGCGAGGGATGGCCAAGGGTGGGCTGCGGGAAACGAGCAGCTTTGGGGCTTTGGAGGAGAGGAACATTGGTGGATGGGATGGGGTTTTTCCAACAGGGTTGGGTAGAGAAGCTCCTCTCGCTCCCAAGCCGGAGCGGCTGCACCGATCCCTTCTCGAGTCTCCATCAGGAGGAAGTTTGGAGATGTTCCCTCCTTCAGTT